>CM035808.1:2764189-2891689 GCA_020466095.1 Chlorops oryzae | reverse complement strand
TCATAAAAAAGTTTAACATTAGGAAGAAAACATAAAAAAATTTAATCGCAAGTATGTTTAGTTACGAAATTGAGTGAATACTCAAAAAATTATAGCATCACTAGTTCACCACGGAATTTGGTTGTTGTTGTAAGTGTCCCCTATATTACTATATGACCATAGCTGAACTTTTTCACCAAATCATGCCATAACGCGCCAAAATTTGGCTGAAGTTGCAGCTATAGTTCTATATGGAGACGGTGTTGCACTAAAAATAAAAGGTGCTGCCATACTTCCGCGTTATTGAATTTTGAATTTGGTGAAATGGGATGAAAATTGCGTAAAATGCGTAGTTAAACGCCATTGGGTGATTAAAATTAAATGCATTTGATGAAATTGCCTCTAAGAAATATATTTTTTCATTCCCATTCGCGTTTCGCGGGGGACGTCTGGCAACGCTGATATTGTATATGTATAAAAATAAGAGTTCTTAAGCGCTTTCTCGATTCTCTTTGGTTCCTCTTCGCAGGGGTTCGTTACACCCTGGATGGAGAATATTCATAAATACCTCTCGGAAATTCAATTTGAAGTATCTTGGCAATAAATTTTTATGACTTTACTTACAAAAAAATACAAAAAAAAGAATCCAAATCCAAAGCGGAGAAGACACACATTTATGCAAATAAAGACCGAAGCAAAAAGAGTAAAAACAAACAAAATTTTTTTAATGAATTCCATAAATTGAGTCGTGAGAAAAATTTTCAAAGCCCCCACCGAAAAATAATTTCGATTGTAAGGCCAGCGTGTCGATGATGGGATGTGGATGCACTGACTGAGGAGAGAATGAAATTTGCATTTTATACAAAAATGTGTGTGCGTATAGAAAACGATCTTCACAAATAAAAACCCAATCAGGGAATTCCCGAAACTCGGAGTGCTTCATTTACATATGTTCATATATATATATGTATGTCGTTTGGGGCTGTTTTCTTTTAATTTTCGGATATCGATATCGATACTTACTGCACTGCGCCTCGTCCGATTTATCATCGCAATCGTCCGTCATATCACAACGAAAATGTGGCGGTATGCAATAAGTTTTGTTAAAAACATATTGGCCACAGCTAATTTGGCCCGCCTCGCATTCGGGTGGGGCTGCAACAAGAAAAAGAAGAGGAAGAAAGCGAAATTTGAACGAGGAAGACAATAACAAGGATAATGGTATGCACAATAGAAAAAATTCGTTTATTATTCTGGGGGTTTTGTTTTGTTTTGTTTTGTTTTGTTTTCGAATACGTACGGCATGATTGCTGTTCGTCCTCGCCGTCGTCGCAATCCCTCTGGTAATTGCAAACCCACAAGGATGTTATGCATTTGCCATCATTGCAGCGGAACATTCCCGTGGGACATGGCACATTTGAAGCTGCAATGGAGCTGATGCTGCTGTCGTCAAAGTTAATGCGACCACCGCTGAGACTACCTGCGAAAGAAAAGACAAGGAAAATTGTTTATTTTTCATTTCAATTGAAAGCAAAGGATTTTCTTAAATTATTATTTTCGATTTAATTTTGAAATATGTCGAAAACAGAAAAGAAATTAATTTTCGGAAATTATTATTTTAAATATGGGGAAAATATTTCTGAAATTCCATTAAGGGGGTCTTCTCATTGAAAACCCGTTTTTTGGACCCTTTTTAAAAAAATTCTTATTTGAAAACGCAAAGAATAATTGAAAACTTTTTTTTATTTATAGTATTACAAAAGGTTCAAAGTAAATAAAAAAATTTTTTTGCCTCGATACGTGGGCTGTTCAAAAAGTAATGAGACTTCAAAGTTGGTGGTGAAAAAAAAAGGTGCCGTCACGGCGGCCACGATTCCGGGTCTCCGGAGCGTCCGAAATGGAAAAAAAAAACGGGGTTATAATCAGTATAGATGTAATTCTCGGGTGAACCTCAAGCTTAATTTTGTGATTTTTTTTGACAAAATGGCGGCCATTCAAAAAAAAATGTCAATTTCGGGCTTTTTTTTTTGTAGTTTAGTGTAAAAAAAAAAATAGTAAAAAATTTTTTTAAAATTATGGGCGAGGTTCACCCGGGAATGGTGACAATTCTGCGTCGATTCCACTTTGTTTCATGAAAATCGGTTCAGTTGAACTGGAGATATCATGGCCGCCAGTTCGAAAAACGTGGTTTCGAGATAAACGCGTTTAAAGTTTGAAGCAACGCAAAAATTACTCATTTTAGCGCAGATCTTGCTCGACAAAGAAGGCTATATCCTCTAAACTATTTCGAATTTCGAAAAATCCATTTAGGGGCATATTCACAACTACCCAAGCTATAAATAAATGCAAAAAAAAAAAGTCGACAAAAAAAGTTGCTCAATGAGAAGACCCCCTTAAAGCTAAAATTTCTGAGAATCGTTGGGCAAAAAACGAAAAACAAAAATGGCATAATTAAAAAAAAAAATAAAATAAAATAAAAACACGCTCATTTGAACAATTTTTGATGTTGCCTCATTTCAACTGAATTGCATTCATTATGAGTCGCTGTAATGGCGGTCGTTTCCGTTTCCTGTTGGGGTCAGAGAACTGGCAGTTTCACTTACTTGCACAGCAGAATGTATTGGAACAGCTAAATCTGCACAAATGCCAAATGAAACAGCAACAAAGAAACAAACAAACAAAAAAAAAAATAAAAGAAACAATTCAAAAAAAATATTAAACAAGTAAAGAAGTTTACATCGGCTAAGCCGATTGCACACATACCTTTTCCTCAGCCTTAAATATGTTGAAACATTACCTTAACAAAAATTCCTGCCCTTTTCGTTGTTCTAGCTTGGATATCTATTTATACCTTATCTGTACTTCGATTTAGCTTCTAAAACTCGAGATTATTATTAGGCACAAAATTTTCGCGGATGGTGGTCATGGTCAAATTTTAACCCTTAGAGGACATTTTGTTTAGCTGCGAAATACTCAATTCAAAATAGTGAAAATCAAATTTTCGCAAATTTCGCGAATGGTGGTCATGGTCAAATTTTAACCTTATGTGACGACTTTATTTGGCGGCAAAATACACAATCGGAAGAAGCAAAAAAAAATCATTTTTGTATACAGATATGAGAATAAGAGAAAGAGTGTTTTTTTTTTAATGTGTAGGATGATGACCATAGTTATAGCGATGTCGCAATTTTTTTTCAGCGAAAGCTTAAGTCTACATAGTAGCTATACACACACCAAATTTCAATAAGCTGGGATGTATAGTAAAAAAGTTATCCAGGAAAAACCTTAAAAATCGTGATTTTTGAAACTTCTGAACCACTTCCCACGACCCAAGGAGGGACTACGAAAACAATTTGTATGCAGTTTTTCGGACATTTACCTCGTTCAAGTCCATGCCAAATTTCAATATGATATCTTTCATGGCTTAGGAGTAAATTACGAAAAACTAAAGTGTGACCGACAGACAGACAGACAGACAGACAGACAGACAGACAGACAGACAGACAGACAGACAGACAGACAGACAGACAGACATGGCTAGATCGACTCCTCTTGTCACCCTGATCAAGAATATATATATATGTCTATATCTATCGCGACTCCTTTGGTATGTTACATACTCCGTGCCAAACTTAATATACCCTTTCCTTCGGAAAAGGTATAAAAAATGAAAAATAATTGTTCGAAAGGAATTTTAAAAACAAAGAACTGAAAAAAGGATCGAGTGATGAGAGGAATTCATGAAAAGGCTTTTCATTGTTTCGTTTTTTGTTTGGGTTTTAATCCAACGCAGCGCTCTGTTTGGACATTTTATTGTGTTGCCTTTTTTTTCCCCCTTCTTTGGGATAACAGGAATGCATACTCATGAACACATTCGTGGTGTTAAAATAACTACGCACACACGATCACATATATATATCCTTATATATTTATATGTTGGTCTTTAGTGTTGGACGTCTGCAACTGATAAATTCGTGAACAGACGAATGGAGGAAAATTCCAGATGAAAGTGTTTTTTTCCTCCCATAACTTATATTTGTTCTCATTTTACTGCCATTACGGTTACTACTGCCACTACTACTACTACTGCTCCTGCCGCTGCATACAATGTCCTTTTTTTTTTTTGTTGTTTCTCAATTTGGAGCAACTGCTTCTTCTATTATTGTAGTGCTCCCTTGTGGCTATAAGGGCTAAAGTAAAAAAGTTGAGTTATTGCCGCTTGCGTAACTGCTGCAGCACTTCTGCCACTTTCGAAAGCAACAGTGCGAATTAATTCTGACATCCTCGAGGATCTTCTCTTAGAGTCAAACACTTGCCAGCACAGAATGGAGAATGATGCAATGCGAGTGTGTGCTGTGTGTGTGTGTCTCGCAAGGAACACAATGGCGAATGCATAATTTCATAGTTGGTGGTCTGCGTTGTGTGCAGCAGTTCAGCAGTTCAGCGACTGCCTGCCGCTACACAATAGCTACCTCAGCCTAAGCAACTGAAATCTCTTCGTTCTACACTTGCAGGTTTTGTTTCATGAGTCTTGTAAATAAATAAAAATGCCATGTTAAATAATTGAGGCTTTATTAATTTATAGCCAAGTAATTGTGAATCATTTCGCAACTTTGTCATACGAATTTACCGCCAAAGTTGAACACTTAACTTCGGAGAGGGTCATATGAGCTCTAGCGCTTTTTTTTCTCATCAGAAATTTTTTGGTTTTTTCTTCTCATTTTAGATAAAAATTTTCAACTTCGTAGGGCCAAAAGAGTATTAAGGAGCGCTCGTATCTAGCTCGTGTGCTGAAAGAATTTTTCCAGTTTGGTTTTCTCTTCACTTTAATTAAAAATTTTTTTATGAGAATCCTAGATATTTGCGAGCAATGGGCCAGAAATCGTAAAAAAGAGGTGTAGAAATTGGTTAGTTTTTGAGATTTTTGCTATTTGCACCTAATAGATGGAGTTTTTTCGCAACAGCTAATACTACAGTTATTTTCTCCATGTCAAAGGCTAAAACTTTGCTGCAGACAGGGGGATAAAATATTAAACGGTTTACGAGATATAGCCATAAGTAAGTGCGTAACTTAATTCTCGGCCACACTCTTCGAGATCGATTTAAAAATGACCTGTGGCCAATTTAGAAAAGGCAATCATAGGAATTTGCTACATTTATCAAGTACTTTCAGGAACGGTAGTCATTTTTTTTTTTTTTTACATTCGATAACGTCAAAAATGCTTCGGTGTTGCGGTGTTGTACAAGAATATCCTTCTCAGAATTCATCTCTTGAAATCGTATTCTGTTTTCTGTGTTTCAATTTAAGTATTTTTTTCATTGATACGAAGTAAAGGAATTGTGGTATGTGGTATAAAAAATTTCCAGTTGACCTAAGCCAGACGCAAGCAAGAAAGAGGAAAAGGATTACAAAGGATTACTTTAAAAACTCCTTTTGATATGTGTTATACGAAAAAGGTTTTTGAGAATTTTTTTTATTATATTTATTTCCAAACATTTGCTTTATGATTTCACATATTTAAATTTGCAATAATGCTAGTTTTTTATTTAAAAATTTGATAAAGGTTTTGACTGACTGGGGCATATGTTCGTCTATGAATGTTGGGACACATACATATGTATTAGGGTGATGACTTTTAGTGTTTTTTTCTCTAAAAAAAATTTCCTGTATTATAGTACGATGAACTTTTATTAAAGATGCCATAAAACACTAATTTTAAGGTTATTTGATAAAAAAAATTTCACGCACCAAGTCATTTGAAAAATTTAATTTTTGATTTTTTTCCAAATTTTTGATGTCAATGTAAGCAGAGTCGCTCCTAGAGGGGTCAAATGTAAGACCAACTACCATTATTTTTTTATTCTCAACAATTTATCCAAAAATACCTTCCCCCTATCTCCACTCCTTAAGGGGGCTCCCATACAAAAGTAATTTTTTTTATGAATTTTCCCCCCACTGTCCTAACTAACCCCAGAGTGCCCCTAGAGGAGTCAAATGTATGACTGACCCCCATTAACTTTGTCTCATTAACATTTTTTCCCAACATACTGACCACCTATCTCCCCTCCTTAGGGGGTCACCCATACAAAATTACCTTAATTTTATCACAATTTCATACAAAATGGCTGTCACTACAGTCAAACCCATCCTAGGGGGATGATATATATGACCGACCCCCATTATTTTTTTACCCCAAATATTTTCTTCAAACATACCTACCCTCTATCTCCCCTCCTTAGGGGGGTCCCCATACAAAAAAAGGCTTAAATAAAAAGAAAAATGCCTCACGAACTTCAATCTTAAATATAGATGCCGTAGGAACACAAACGAGCATGTTCAGTATGCATATTCGAAAAATTTACAAAATTACCTTTTAAACGAGCCTAATATGAAGAATATTGGATTCGTTTTTGGTATGTTTTAATAATATGTTATCATTATTACCTTTTTTTAAAACTGAATTTTGGGTTTCATCTCCTAACTGGCCAAATAATGACCCTAGTAGAAAAAAATCTTAAAAAAATTAACATTGAAAAGCCATCGTTCGACACTCTCTACCTTAGATTAAAAAAGTTTTTTCTTGTTCGGACGATGACGTGTCTTGTTCTATTTCGTCAGGTATTAAAACGTCAAATTTGTTTTCACCCTTCGTGTTTTTTTTTTTTTTTTGTCTTTCGCCTCAACAAGTAGGTACTTCCAAAACTTCAAAAGTACTCAGAAGGTAATGGCTTTAAAATGTGATTTTTTTAAAAAAAAAAAGGTTTTTGTTGGGGAAAAAAGCGAAGGGAATTGTTTGAAATGGCAGAGTCCTAAAGTCGAAGGACTTGGCGCGAAAAGCTTTATGACTGAGAGTGGGGATTTTCAGTGGAGAAATTTAAGGATCTTAAAAATTATATTCTTAAAGGAGCGCTTCATTCAGTTTAGATATAGGGAAAAAGGAAAAATTTCTCTCTCTTTAGTAATTTAAAATAAGTTACACAGAAAGATTTTTGTGCGTAAATACAACCAATTTTTTTTAATCAATATAACAAATTTCGTTGTATAAAACTCAGCCGTTTCACACTTTTTGTTTATATTTAACAAATCGTTTAATTGGGACAATTACTCAAAGTATTAACACTCAATAAACATTTTCAAACAACGATTTGTAATATCAACAACCAAAGGTATTAATAAAAATCAACCAATTATTTTAAATAAATAAAAAAGGAAAAAAATGCCTCATCTACATATTCCATAATAAAAATTTGAGTCTGCAAAGTCAGTTTACGGAAGATAATTATACATTATAACATCATAAACATATGTGAGCTAGGGATGGGAAAAAAACATCGATATTTGTAAAACGATATATCGAAAATTTATGCCGATATTTTTGCTCGGCGATATATCGTACATCGATATACTTTTCCCGACATCGAAAGCGATATTTTATATATGTATGTCTATCATTGTAAACATGTCCTTCACACGATATTTCTTTTGGATATAAAGCGGCATTTTAATCGTTCATATCTTATCTTATCGTATCATATCTTATCATACCATCTGAGAACTCGAAAACGTCCTTTTGTACAATCCAATTTTGTCTAAATTATGTACAGTGTACTCTGTCTTAAGCAAATACCTACGGGACCGAAAGATCTGTCCGCTTAACAGAGGTGTTCGCTTAAGAGGAAAGTATTTGAGAAGCAGGAGCACTAGAAATCCTGAAATCTGTCAGTTTAGAGTAGTGTCCACTTAGGAGGGTTCTCCTTAAGCAGAAGGTATACTGTACTGTATTTTAGTACAATAGTTTTTAATTGGTACTTATAATGTCGATATATCGAAAAGTCGATTTTTCTCCTCCGATAGTATCGTTTCAATTTCAATGCTTTTTAAATAAATCGAAACGATATATATCGATGTATTTTCCCATTTAGCCCATCCCTAATGTGAGTTAATTTTTTATTATTTTGTCTCTTCTTGTATGTAAGTCCGCATAAAGCTAATGAGAATTTTAGAAAAATATTTATATGCAGTTTTAAAAATTTCAAAAAAAGGTTTGTCAAGTGTTAATACTTTTGGTATTTAATACAACAAAATAATCAACCGAAATTTTTTTTCAAAATTTAATACTACGAACTTTTCCCGAATTTTCGTGATTTGTTTGAAATTTTTAATTGGGACAATTAAAAAATCGATGAATCGAGGCAATTCACAAAGTCTTCTAAAATCTCTTTTAAATTTATCTCCAGCTAATATGAGTATTTTTACTTCTAAAAATACTCAAATACTCTCACTAAAATTCTCCGTAAAATTCCCACCAGCTTTATGTAAAGGATGTACTCCTCGGTCATACGCAGCCTGGATAAATAATTTCACTCTTAAAGGCGTTGAAAATGTCCCATTGACATCCTTTCATCTACTGATTTCATTTGGATGCAAGGTTTCCTCGCTTATAGAGGCAACTTTGGTAACGTTTTTTATGGCGCTTACATCCGGGGAGTGGCTCTGGGATAGCGTAGGGGATGAGTGCTATGCTCTTGATCCCAGGGTCCGAGGTTCGATTCCCGGCACAGGCGAAACGGAGTGTAATGTTCCAAGCCTAGCACTGGTTTTTCAAAAAATCGCATGCTAGGGGCACACTACATAACAAGACAATATACTCATACAAACACAAGAAAACGACTCGTGGTATCACAATGGGCCGATTAACGGCCTAAGTGGCAGCCACTTCAACCTACCTACCTACATCCGGGGAATACTTAAGGTACATTTTTTTTTCCCAGAAAAATGAATGGAATCCTTAAATAAGCTAGGAAAATTTCCATATTTTACACGACGGATAATTAAATCCTTTTTCCATTTGACCTAATTTTATTTTTACTCCCAAAAAAAGAAAAAAAGAAAAATCGATTTCCCAACACTGGTACAAGCCAGGCGAAAATCTTTTATTTCACAATCAATTTATTTCTCGGATTTAAATGGTGGACGCCGGAACCAACCAGAAAGCGTTACTTGTAGGCGTAGCATTCGATGGGCTGTGACTGAACAAACAAAAACAAAAACGGACGGATGTCTTGAACAATTCAGCTTTCATTCTAGCTGCTTAAATGTTTAAATAGAACATTCATTTCTAAAGCTATACAAAGGTAACTGTATAAATAGTCTTCAAAAGATACCACAACAATGATTTCAATTTCAGGAATTCTATTATTAACTGAACAATTCCAACACACCCACTTCGGAGTTGAAAGGAATCTCCCATTGTCCTAGCAACGGAATTGTATTGTTTTTGCCATTTTAAGCCGTCCTTCGTGGCGATGCGTGGCTGTATTTAAAGCAGGATTTAGACATCCTGTGTTATTCAGACATCAATGAACATTTACGTCCAATGTTGTTGTTGTTTGTTATTGTTGTTATTGTTGCAGAGGATTAAGTTCAATAAGTAATCGAAATACTGACCGCTTCAAGGAGCTTCTAGAGTTCAAAAATTCGATGAAAAAAATTGCTTTGTTGAAAAAAAAGAGGCAACAAAAAAAAAATTGGAGAAAAATATCAAAGTCAGTTCGCCCGGAGGACCGAAATGTTGACACAAAGATGCATTAAAGAAATCGTTGACAAGAATTATTGACCTCCAGTTCCCATCGTATTTGGTGGGTGGGGCGGGGGCCTTATTTGCCCGTACAAATCGTATCGAGAATGGCTCTCTCAGTGCCTAAACGCGCAATGGCAATTTAAATTCATTTCGCATATAATTCGAGGTTCATCTGCCTGAAAAATGAATTGAATTTGAAATTTATGCAGAGTGGCTCCTTTCGTGGGAATTAGCTGCGCTCTCGGCCGCACTGCACTGGAGAAAAATTGTACATGCAAATGCGATAAATCAATTGCACGTATCGAAGTTGCGGATTCAATTTGAGAGGTTCAAGTGCACTTTTCGGACTCGGAGCAAGAATTTTTTTTTTTTTTTTTTTTTTTTGGGGCATGGCGAGTCGCAAAATTTAATTAAAAATAACATTATATATTTTTAGGCTTCGCAGCTGCAGTCGAAACATCCCTGAGTAATATAGACTGACCCAAGTGTAGCCATAATTTGACTAGTACTAGTCCCGTCCCACTTGTAATGTGTTCAAATGAGCTTTTTAACATGGGCCTGTCATTGGAGAGGGACTAGTCCGCAAAACGGTTTTTTTTTGGCTCAATTGTCGTAATTTAGTCTAGTTTTAGGATAGTCAAATAAGGAAAATAAAAAACCAACTTCTTATAGATATTAGGGGTATTCACAAAGGCGTCGGAAAATAGGAAAGTCGAAAAAAATCGAAAATTTAACTGCTTAAAAAGCTGTGCAAGATACAAAAAAAAAAAAATAAAAATTTTTAAGAAGTCGAAATTTTTCGATTTTCCGACATTCCAACGTTTTTAGCACACCTTTGTGAATACCCCTATTATAAGTTGATGATAGCGTAATTTACCGACTACCCTTAAACAAACCCGTTTATTACCGTCCGCTGGCTAGCCGAATTTGATGGAGCGAACTGTCATAATCAGGGCTCGGATATATATGCATTTATAAATTTAAAGCATACTTTATGGGGGAAAAACTTTCCGTACCAACATTTTGCGAATAAGTCTAGTGAAGTTGAACTACAAACGGCTTTTCTACCTTAATAAAAATTCTTATTGAAGTTAAAAATCTATTTGAATCTTAACTTTATGTGAGTTGAAGAAAATTTTTACTCCATAAAGTATGCTTTAAATTTATAAATGCATATATATCCGAGTCCTGGTCATAATACTTATAACCGGTAGAATTTGGACCGGTCAAAGGCCAGTTCATTGATCGGCTCATTACTGCAGGGATACTATCTATATAAAGTGTTATCATGATGCGGTAGTGAATACAATAAAGAGCTTGATACACCGAGAGAAATAACAACAGTTAAATCAACTACTTAGAACAGTTAAAGTAAGAGTGGTCAAATAAACTGTATTCCGCGTTAAATGCACTGAAAAAGGCAGTCAAATGAACAGTTGAAAAACAGTTACTTTTTATGTTCAAATTCGCTTTCGTTCACTAAGACGTATAAGTTCGCATTCTGATCAACCGTCTCCGGAGGTTTCGATAGCTCAGTTGTTTAAGCTGTGACTCGACAGTCGTGAGCTTCGGGGTTCTATCCTCCATTTTTCTGAATTTTTTTTTAATTACAGTTTTTTTTTTGTTCAGAGTGTAGTTGTTTTGGAAGACAAAAATTTTCTCCTAAATTTTTAAGATTTTAATTTATTTAATTTTTTTTTTAATGGTTCATTTTCAAGCAAAAAATTTTGGGAGTGAAACAATTCCTTAAGCACGTTCCCCAAAACTTGAGCAACCATAAACTCAAGTGAGCATTTTGACCAACAAATTAAATTCGTTCGTTTAGCGTAATGGTTAAGACGTTCGCCCAGCGAAGTGGAGGTCAGCGGTTCAAGGCTCGGCCGAGGCGAGAAAATTTAAAGAGATGAAAGAGAAAAAGATTTAAATAGAAACAAATAAATAAAGAAAAAATATAATAATTTAATAAAAATTGACAGTTGATTTAACCGCGAGACAGTTATATCAACCATCAGGTAGTTATATCCTTACTGTTTTTGTACTGTTGAATTGACCGCTACTACACATAAGCTAACAATTAACGGTGAACTCGGTTATTTTAACCTGCTTTTTCAGTTAATATAACTACCTTTTTCTCTCGGTGTACCATTTGCGAGAAGTCACAGAATTCCCGGAATCGAATCGATTGTTGCCTGAAGAGAAAATCGGTATATGAATCGCAAAATAGTTTTTTCGATTTTCCTTTTTTCTCGGTGTTTCGAATGTCAACTTTTCGACAGAACTGCGCAGTGCAAAATTTTGAATGCTAACAATTTGGATAGTCTTTTTTTGTTTTTGGCAAACACTGCGGAAATCATGCAGTCGAAAATGATGCTTGCTCAGACTAAACAATGCAAATTCGAAATTTTAATCCAATTTCGGTTTCGGTGAGCATCCACTGAATTATTACAAAATAAAATACAAGCTCAGACAGAGCAAACGAAACGGATTAAAATACCGGCGCCTGATCTACTTAGATTTAATGCCGCCGGCCAGCTCCACTGAAGGCTTATTTGCAGTGTCCAGCGAATTTTTGTTTGTTTATTTAGTGTTTGTTCTTTTACCAGCTACACTAATTTTTGATTCTAATACATATCCACCGTTCTGTGTTGTTGTTGCTGTTGTTGTTGTTGTGCGAAGGTATTTTATGTTGTCTGGTTGGGCGCTGATTGGGATGTTTTGCAATTCAGTCACGTAGCGAAGCTAAAGATCGAATTTGAAATGGATTAAACGACTGGCAACAAAACTTTCAACACCTCCTCGTCTGGCCATTAAAGCGCACTCAGCCAATGCTGGGCACGAAAGTGAGCTTTTAACGTTGGATAAAAGTATTAAAAATAATGAACGTGTAAATATGGCCAACTTTTTTGGTAAGCGATGGTATCCAAGTAGCATGCTGTTGGAGTGCTTTGATGACCACTTTGCTCGAACCAATATTTTTCACCAAAGTTAACTTTAAATCAAGCGAGAGCATGAGGTGAGCATTACATTTCGCAATGAGTGTGCTTTCTATTGCCCACAGAAATGTACATATATCTATTCGGAGCTAACCGCCGGACTGCATGGAAATTTTATTGTGTGAGCTGTTTGTCAGAAAGTTGCGAGTAGAGGGTGCTCTGACGGCACTGGATTTCTACCTTGATTTGAATGTTTCGGACAACAATTTAAATAATGGTCAGCATTTTTAAATGTACACGGGGGTTTAGGAGCTTGAAGATGTGAAATCTAATTTTTTTTTTGAATTTTCTTGGAACCAATTAATGAAATGCAAACCCTGAGCTGTCAAGAACCCACTCATTAGAGGAAAATGATTAATCGAAATATTGAACACACCGAAACGTATGAAACCGAATACATTCAAAAGTGCCGATGATTGCAGCTGAAAAAAAAACAACTTTTTTATAATAAAATGTCAATTGGATAGGATGACCCATAACCAGTGCCGGCCACGGAAGCAAGCTAGAAGCAAAACGAGCGTAAGCACTCGTAGGTATGTGCAAAAAATTGCTCTCAAATGAGAAGTAAAGCTGAGAGCCAAAAATTCTCTCAGTTGAGTCATATATAACTATATAGGTCACTCAGGAGCCGTTTCTATTTTGGCTCTTTTCAACACGGTCTTGGGTACCCACCAAAATGATCATTTTGCACTTAGGTACTCGCCAAAAATATTTCTCTCTCGCTCTTTTTTGTCTGCCGAATAACATCTCTTTCTAACTGGCGCGAAATGTCCCGCCCAAAATCTATGAGAGTGACATATATAGTAATATATGAGTTGAGTAGAAAACTTCAAGCGAGACGAAGCTGCGTCGGATGAAGCTAGATGAGAACTTAAATTTTGTTCAGCCTTGATACACTTCGAAGAAAATGAATTTTTTATACTTCAGGAATTTTTTCATCGTTGCTTTTAACATTCAGTTATTTTATTATATAATATATAAGTATAAATTCAGCACATCATTGGTTTTTACAATAATTCTCTGCTCTACACTGTAAATTTTCAAGATAAAAGAGCTCAAGATGAGCTGAAAAAGCTCCAAAATGACCCATCCCTACCTCTTGGACGAGGCGTCGAGTTTTTCCGACATATCGATCCAGGGAAATACCCAGTTCTAAAGAACAAAATTTTTCGGCTCTAAGAAAAATGTATTCAATATTGTATGAAAACATCCACAACTGTTTCTCGCTGTGTAATGTGCACGCATACAAACGCAATTAGTAAATGTAGTGGTGGCCGGCACTGCCCATAACTAGTCGTTTTTATATAGATTCTAGAATTCATATGGGTTTATCCTTCTGTTTATTGAAGTCTATTCAATAGTTAAAAAAAAAAAAAATGGATATAGAAAATTAGATATGAATGAAAGCCGACATCTTCAAATATCAAGGGCAACATAATCTTCTTTGTTCTACACTATATCATTGCGGTCTACGGAAATTTTGTAATCGTTTGTCTACTGAAAATTGCCGTAAGTAGGTGACAATGAAGCAAATTGAAAAAAAAGCTGAAACTGTGCGGAAAATTAGTTAAGGATTGCGGCATATCCGTTCGAAATGTTGCTCGTTTTGCTGTTCAGTTTAAATCGAGACAAGAATGAACAAATCGCAATGAAATAGATTTAAAAAAGTTAAAATATTTTTTATTCATAAAAATTTGAAAAATCCGAACGGATTCGATCCGTCGGAATACATAATAGGCACGTTTTGACTTGATTCGACTTAAGACAAAACAATAAGAGGGAAAAAATTTTACGAAGTCATTGACCAAACGGAGAAAGGGGCATTATTATTATATGTAGCGGAGAATTGAAATGAAGCTGTGAGAAATTTTAGCTCATAACATGATCGGTCCTTTATCCTTTTTCATATATTATAGGTAATAATATCAACTCATCTTCCGTTGCGTCGTTCATTAAATACTGAAGGTAAGTCTCAACCTCTTGAAGTGAAAACTCCTTATCGTCCTATCTACACAGAATGAGTTTTGTATGTAAGTCCGCAAAAAGCTAATGAGAATTTTAGAAAAATATTTATATGCACTTTCAAAAATTTCAAACAAAAGTTTTGTCAAATGTTAATACTTTTGGTATTTTAATACAACAAAATAATCAACAAAATTTTTGTTCAAAATTTAATATTACGAACTTTTTTCCGAATTTCGTGATTTGTTTGAAATTTTTAATTGGACCATTAATTGGAATTTCTCGTAGCCAGTTTTTCTGTGTAGGGGGAATTGTTCCCGTCGCAAATTTTCCTATTTTGAGTGAGCGTTAACGTTGCTTGTTTTTGGGAATAAATCTTAATAGACTAAGGGACGTTTTCTCATCCTACTTTTAAGCTCTAGCCGCCAGTTAAATTTCATTTTCTTTGACTTATTAATCAAATTCCGTCTATCATTTTAGTTATTTTTTCGCTTTCCTTCCACATGTTATCCTTGACGGAACATGTATGGATGCAGTAATCAGTTCTGAGAAATTTTGCAAGTTCGTTTCCCATTTTGAAATATTTTCCATTTTGTAAAATTCTCAAAACTGAATGAATCCAATTATCGAGTTCAATTTCTTCGTAAAAAAATATTTTCAATTTCGATACGATTTCGTATGGTTTCTAAAAATTGAAATTTTAAGAACGGAATGTACAAGATGAACGTGTTGACTGAGGAAAGGAGTGACATTTTGAGGATTCAAATACTTCATATTTCGATTTCATGTATGTCTGAAATAATTCAATCATTTTGATCGTAGTATTGCTTTTCTATGTGCGTTTTTACTGGCCGAAATAACCAAATTTATAAAGGGAAATCTCTTAGCTATCAGGACTGTAAGAAGAATTTGGATATGTTACAAGCAAAGTCATAAATTTCATTTCGTTATTTGAGGAAAAAATTAGTTTTTTTTTCTAAGAAGTCCTTTGCACGAAATCTCTTTCTTGAAATAAAAATGTTCAGAAGCTAAGGACGAAACTTCGAAGAATAATATTTACTTCTTAAAAATAGTCTTTGCCAGGAAAACCTTGAAATCATTTATCAGAAAAAAAAACTCTGAATAATTTACTTTTTGTGTTCCAAAGAAGCAGAGGGGGTGTGGGGGGGGGTTTCTGTGTCAATTTCGCGCTGAATTCCTGCACAAACAAAATGGATGTGACGTTGACAATGTCAGTTATTTGTTGCTGTCAGACTTAATATCAATCAAGACGGTAAGTGCTTTTTGGGGTATGTGACAATATGGAGCTTGTTATTGTTAAAAAAAAAAAAGACTCCTGAACGAATATTTTCAGAGTCCGCTAAAGAGTAGAAAGGAGATTTTTCATAAAGATTTTGTTCATAGATTCTTTGCTGTGGACTTTCTGAAGTTGATTACTGTGGGTCAACCAATTAGGATCATTAGCAGGGCTCGGATATATATGCATTTATAAATGTAAAGCATACTTTATGGAGTAAAAATTTTATTCAACTCACATAAAGTTAAGATTCAAATAGATTTTTAACTTCAATAAAAATTTTTATGAAGGTAGAAAAGCCGTTTGAAGTTCAACTTCACTAGACTTATTCGCAAAAAGTTGGTAAGAAAAGTTTTTCCCCCATAAAGTATGCTTTAAACTTATAAATGCATATATATCCGAGCCCTGATCATTAGTAATAGGCCGTTTACATATGCCGTTTTATTCGCGTTTTAGTAACGTTGCCCGTTTTAGCTCTAAAACAACTTAGATTTTTCCCGTTTTATCGTACAAAACTAAAACGAGAAACTTTCCTGTTTTAATTTAAAACAAGTAGCTAAACAAGATAGATCCTGTTTTTAATTGATAAAAATATCGAAATTTGAGTGTCATCACTATAAAAATGCAAAACATATGGTCATTGAAATTTCTAATTTAAAAATTGTGAGGTTAATTCCACAACCAATGTAGAAAACGAACGCAATTTCAATAATTGCTTCTATTCTAAATTACAATATTCACTCATATTTCAAGTGTTAAGCAAACAAACGATAACCACAAAATGACAAAACGACATGCGCATATGTAAACACCCCGTTTTGACTAAGTCGTTTTAGCTTAAACGAGGAGCGCTAAAACGTGTATGTAAATGCCCTATAAGAGCTAAACTGGAGACCCTTCAACAAACGTATTTGTTGAGAGCAACAGAAAAAAGTTATATTCAGCACCTAAAATTATGCTTTGGAATATTTCCAAACCAATTTATATAATTTGAAGCTTTCTTCCAAAGGATTTTAATTAACCCTTTAAGAAAATCCATAACTACGGCTCCCATTAGTTGTATTAAAAGGAGATAACTGAAGAAACAACAGATTCGGAAATAATTTTAATATTTATATGCATACTTTTGGGTGATGAATTTGAATATTTTCTGTTGCCCTACGAAAAGCCTTTCTATTTCTAATTTAAGCCTTAGTTTTTTTCTATTAACAAAAACAGTTTTTAGAGAAAATTAATCAGTTGAAAAAGACACTAAGGATCCATTTTAATCTATCCATGGACTGCCCCGAAAACTCCCGATGCGGAATATCGATTTGCATGCAGGTCGCCTGTGCACCTATTCCCCATACAAATCCAATAGAATATTGAAATAAAATTAAAAAACCCCCAAAAAAAATAGATTCTTAAACTTGGAAAAATTCACCCAAACGCTCGATTACCTCGCCATTTTACGCGTCGCAACAGAACCTGAATGGATTGGAGTCAACGCTGGAATGAATCCGGCTCAATCGAGCGCGCTAAAATTTATTACACTTTTTGGACAAGCAACCCCCCCTGGTGGGGATTTATGTAAAAAGGCATTTGTGTATAAATGCATGTAGTCGGTTTTCGGTTGACACCCTCTGCCGACCGCACATTCGTGGGTGGATGAGCGCTCGCCAAACGCTGATGGCTTCCGAAGTGATGATGGTAGTTTTCTTTTTTTTTTTTTACTTCCGCTCCGCTTCAAGTGAAACATTTTGAATTACGTCAAGGGCTGTGAGCATTTGACCGAGCACGAGTTCACTTCAGTTTGCGACCATTGAAAATGGATGACGTTTTCCATGTGAAAACGGACGGTGGATGCATTTTGATTTATACACAGTTTTTTTTTTTTTAGGTAATTGTCTTGTCAAACAGACGTGTTTGCGAAAATACATATCTCCAAAAAATGCAGTTCAAATATTTTGGTGCATTGATTTTTCAGTAAATTTTGGTTTTTCTTTCTTGCTCTCCCAAATTTAACTTCAATTAATTTCGAGTGAGCATGCAAGATTAAACACATCACGAGCAATGGGAGAACGATTGCTCAAAAGTAAAAGACCTGCAGGGAATGTAACTAAAGCTTTAATTTTTAAAGAAAATATTTCTTATCAATTTAATCCGATTCTATTTTGAATCATTTAGTGAGCTTTGAATTGCTTCGAATGTTAGTTCATTTAAAGGATGAGAAATTGGTTGAATTTTAAAAGAACCTTTCCCAATAGAATTGTTGATTTAGCTCCCGAAAGCGTACGGCATTGAAGAGGAAGCAACATCCTTTGACGTTTGGGACATCCGTTAAAAAAAACGTATCTTCTAAATAAATATATTTATTTTAATTGCAGAAGAGATAATCAGGAATGCTCTAGAAATCGAATTCGAGTAAAAAAAAATTCAATAGAATTCTAAGCAATTTTGAATTTTTTTACTGATTCGATTTTAGAGCATGCCTGAATGTGTAGAGCAACAGAAAATAAATTTAAATTCTGCACCTAAAAGTAGGCATTCAAATATTTAAAAATTGGTTTGGGCATTTTAAGCCTTTACAGACGGAGCTTCATTATGGCTTTAAGAAGGTCTGCACGACATTTAGAGCTGGAGTGGACAGGAACAAAATTTTACATTCTGCACCTGAAAAGTCCGAGCATTCAACATATATGAAATTATAGCTTTTTCGCAGTTTGTGCATAGCTTTATATTTTTAAAGCAGCTTTACAGACGGGCATTCATTATAGCGGCTCTGCTTATAAGCAATTCATGCAGCCGACTATTTAGAGTCTTGGCTAAGATGTGTACAAGGAGCAACAGATTTTTCTCCAAAGAAAACGTTCTTCATATTTAGACATATATATATATTATAGCATACTTTTGGGTGTTGAGTTTAAATATTTCTTGTAAAAACTGGAAGCTACAAAAGAAGAAAGGTACGGAATTCATGAATGATAGGCAGGGCTCCGCATGCATTTATAAATTTAAAGCATACTTTATGGGGGGAAAAACTTTTCTTAGCAACACTTTGCGAATAAGTCTAGTGAAGTTGAACTTCAAACGGCTTTTCTACCTTCATAAAAATTCTGATTGAAGTTAAAAATCTATTTGAATCTTAACTTTATGTGAGTTGAACAAAATTTTTACTCCATAAAGTATGCTTTAAATTTATAAATGCCCTGATGATAAGGTATAAACTCTCTAAAAGAAGACCTAAATTAGGAATAACTTTTCCTTTAATAGAACTCTAGAAGAAGTTATTCTAAAGAGGCCTGTCTTGAGGGAGATTTTTCCCATTTTGAGAGTGTAGAAAGAGGACCAATTGCCTTTCTGAGTCGGGAAGACCCTTTTTCTTATACAAATACACACACAAACACACACACAGAGAGAGAAGAGAGAGAGAGAGAAATTAAAATGCAAGAGAATTAGACAATGCTACATACAACAATCGGAACAGCTAATATTTCAATTATTTATATTAATGTCCTGCTCGAGCATTTGTGCTTTATAAATGGCGCTCAAGTTACTTTGTTCCTGAATAGTCAGACATTGTAATAAGCTGTGCTCTAAGGGTTGAAAGCTTCCAGAGGCATGGCATGGCGGAAACGAAAAATTGCCTTTCAGAATGCAAAGTGAAATGTCTGAATTGAAAAACTTTACAATCTCTCTTTAGTAAATTTTATGTTGCTCTATAAAAGCGGTGGCTTCTCTGAGAAGGTGGCTCAGTGGAGAAAGATTTATGTTCGATGTTTGAGAAAAATGTGATCATAGGGCCATAGGGAAAAACGTTTATTGTCACTTGATGCGGACAGATACACTATAGCCTATCATAGACAGGATGATGTTGAACAGGATACAACTTTTTTTCACAAGGACTGAAAAGGAGTGAATTTAATTTGCTTGATTGTTGCATTAATTTCATCAGAGCCCGTAGCGGGTTAGCCAGATGAAATTCCATCTAATATTGGTGGAATAGAGTCCAACGTATTAACAGTTCTGGAACAATTATTTGACATCTTATTGAATGAGATTTGTGCACAGGAATTTGATTCAGAATCCCTTTAATTAGGATAACCCTTCTGTATCGTTTCGTATGGACTCCGATGAAATAATATTTTCATTCTTTAGGGGATGACGAACGTTTTGATGGTCTAATTTTCCTTGTAACCATGGAAAATATATTCACATTTTCACAGAAGTCTTAATTAATGAAAAGCTAAAATGCGGCATTCCATCAACCGCATTTCATTTCAAGTTATATTTCGAATTTCTTTCGGAATTCCAATTAGAAGAAGCGAGCTTTTAGGCTGCAATTACAGATAGTGAAGATGAAGCTGTAATTTGTTGTTGTACATCCTCTTCACTATGATGGCAGCCTTACTTATGATTGTGCACAAATACTTTAATATCCGAAAAGGCGGCATTTCGTTTCGTAAAATGGCATATATGAATGTATGTTGGTTTGTATGTATGAATGTACGTATGTACCTACATCAATCTTAGCTCCAATATTTGTGGAAAAGGCCAAATTTTAGATTGAAGTCAGTTCGCTGTAGTGTCTGCATGCCAGTCAAAGGGTAATGACGATGTCTGCACTTAGTACAGGAATTCGTTTAAAGATCTACCGGAACACATTTTGCGGGAATACTAAAGAGCATAAATATTAGAATCGGAGTGTAGAGCACGGCTGCAGGACATTTATGAGTTTACAAAGTGCATCCAGCTATGGCTTGTTGGTTCGAATGGCAGGTGAAACGGCTTTGGCATAAAAACAAATTATTCCTATGCTCTCAGAATGCGTCGTGTTGGCTCAGTGACAGGCCAGCGTAAAGGTGGTTTTGGAGAAAGCCTACTTGTGCGTCGCATTAACCCTTGACACGCGTAATTTTGCATGCGGTCTTGTTAGTTTACGGCGAATGTTAAAACGGCTTCTATTCTATCGATTGTCAGTTTAATTAAATGGTAATGAGCACGGCGAATGCTCGAGCGCTATTAAACTTGATTGCACAGGAATTCGAATTCAGCTTGTTCGAGTGTGTGAGCTTTAGTCGCTTGCTTGGTGCTGTGATGTGCTAATTTCCATAAAACATAAATAGGTCTTTGTTACCATGATGTCGCATGAAATGATGAAACCATCCAAATTTTTGGTGATTGCGACCGCAATTCTTTTTGTCATCATTAAAACTTAAATATTTAGTGGAGAAAATTCTCGACAAGTGAAAATTCCTATTTAAAAGTTCACCTAGACGACAGAGATCAGGGAAAATCAGAGACATGTTGTAAGCAGTAACGAAGTAACATTTTGGGAACAAATGTTACAAATCTGTATCATTAAATTATGAAAAACAAAATCCTCCTTTACGAGTAAATCAAGTCGAACGAAGAAACTTTTTGTCGTTATATCTGAAGGGATCAAACTCTGATGGGGGCAAATTGTTCTGATGAAGGCTAGGTCACTTAACATATTCACTTCTCTTTACATAATACTACAAGGGAAACGCAAAAGTATTAAAAATTCCGCACCCAAAAGTATGCTTATAAATATGATGAACATTTCATTTCGAGAAACATCTGTTAATCCTTGTAGGTATGTTCATTTGAAACACATTTTGGGCAAGGATTTTTTTATGTTGAGCGGACCTTTTTAAAGCCATAATGAAGCTCCGTCTTCTATAAAGGCTGAAGGTTGTATAAATTGATTTTTAAGTATCTGAATGCATACTTTTAGGTGGAGATTTTAAATATTTTTTGTGGCTTTAAATGTGACAGAGACACATAAGAAGACAGTGGTCATCAAAATTATCGTAATAAGTCTATTCGAAGAGGCTACTGAAAGCATTGCCGGGTTATTTTTCTATTGAAAAGAGAATTACAACATTGCCCAAAAGAGGGTTTCTTAAAGGTGGCAACGCTTCTGTCCTAGACAGGTGTTTAAAAAGAAAACAAAGAGGGATTTCAAACATAGTCCCAAAAAAAGACCAGATTTTTCGATGGCTGAAAGCATTTTACAGCCAGGCTAACTTAAGGGGTTTAAACCCCTCTCAAAAATCAAGATAAATACTATATGTGCTGAAGCAATGTTGCCAGATCGTCATGTTTTGAGAAAAATGTTTCTATTCTACAATTTCGATGAAAAGAAATCATTTAAAGGGATTTATCATGATCAGGGCTCGGATTTTGTTGACTTTCATAAATTTAAAGTATACTTTATGGAGTACAAATTTTGTTCAAATCACATTAATCGATTTTTAACTTCAATATGAATTTTTTCGAAGTTAGAAAAGCGGTTTCAAGTTCAACTGCGCTAAACTTATTCGAAAAATGTTGTGAGAAAAATTTTTTTGCACCATAAAGTATGCTTCAAATTCATAAAAGTCAACAAAATCTGAGCCCTGATCATGATCTTGAGCTGTTCGATGTTTAAGAGGATATAGTGTATAACAGTTTGCCCTTAGGTTCGTTATGTTACAGTCGAACTTCTTGTGTGTAAAGAATATTTCGGAGAACCGGAAGTCTGAATTAATAGAGCTCGGATTTTGAATATTTTGAATTTTTTGGATTTTTTGAATTTTTTGAATTATTTGAACTTTTTGATTTTTGTGAATTTTTGGTTTTTTTTGAATTGTTTGAATATTTTGAATTGTTTGAATTTTTTGAATTGTTTGAATTTTTTGAAATTTTTGAATTTGTTTAATTTTTTAATTTTTTTAAATTTTTAAATTTTTTTAATTTTTTTAATTTTTTTAATTTTTTTAATTTTTTTTGAATTTTTTTGAATTTTTTTAATTTTTTTAATTTTCTTAATTTTTTTTAATTTTTTGAATTTTTTGAATTTTTTGAATATTTTTTTGAATATTTTTTTCAATTTTTTACATATTCAAATTCCGAGGTATATTAATTAAGAAGTCGATAGGAATATCCTTATTACGGCAAGCACGAGCATTCGAAAAATGGATGGGGATATGATTTATTTCAAAGCAAAGCCGAGAGATTGTCTATTTTAACCCAACAATGGCACACGATTAAAACCTTCAGTAGTCAGAGGGAATGGCAATGCCTTTGAAGGCCTGTGAGTGCGTGCGTGCTTGTGCACGCTGAAAACAAAGGCTTTTAATGCAACTTTATACTGACGAGAAGGGGCACGTTAAATATACATAAATCTTCACGCACACATTCACTTATGTAGCTCTTAAACAACAACACAACATACTTCAGGAGTGTTAATATGAATCACCCTAAGACTATGTGAAATGTTTTTGTAAGGATCATCAATTTCCTTGACGTCTTTAATTTCAGGTATGTGAAGGTAAAGCAAACACTATGAACAGAAGAAATAAATCAGTCTTCTAAGATTTAAGCACAATTCGGAATGCAAAAAGAATTTATGCCTTTTAATTTAGAAACAATTTTTGCTCTTCTAAAGAAATGGAAAGGAATATGGAAATCGCCATAGGAAACGCCTTAGTATTTCGGAAGATAGTGATAGAAAATCGATTGGGATTTTCTTCATAACACCTAAAAAGGACTTCCAATGAACTACGCACTTTTTTCAATCCTTATTTCACTAAGGGGCAAAACCATTTGCCTCGTTCGTTCGTAGCACAAGGAGCATACCGATAACGCAAAGGAGTTAATGGAAAAAATAGTGAATTGGAATAGTCGAACCTATAGCTTGGATATGTAGAAAGTGTAAAAAGAAAATTGAAATAATTTCGGAGAGCTGACATTATGTTCTCGACTCCACTTCGAGCACACTTCTCATAAGATTCATTCCATTAACAAGCAATCTCTGTGGTAAGAGCTGCAAAGCGCAGTGGAGAGCAAGAAAACTGTGAGATTTTCCTGCAACATTGAGGAAAAAATAAAAAATAAAAAATAAAAAAATTGATGAAAAACTTCATTTGATGAAAATGTAATTTTCCCCGTCCTCTCACGTTAGGGAGCAACCTTTTAAGTTAATGGCAATCGGGAGCATTAAAGAAGCGTCTGTATGTGATTGACCAGGTGGTTGAAAGGATCAAATTTAATGCTTTATCCATTATGATTCTTTCTTTTTCTGTTTTCTTTTCGATTTCGAACTGAAAATGGTGGTAAGCGCTGTTCAATGCAATTTTGTAAAAGGATTTCTCATGATATTTTTTATTCCCTTTAACGGAAATTTTCTTCCTTTTTGATGTGCATTTCAATTTTATGGGGCTTTAATTGGTCACACAAAAAGGGATTCATAATTAATTTTTATTTATTTTTTTAAATATTTTTAAATGAATGTCGTGAACCACAAAATGAAAGACGTAATCGGAATCTCTCCAGACTCTCTCGAGCGCTGTAAATCCAGTCACTTTTGCGCGCCGTTAACCATGAAGGCAAATCTTGAAGCGTTTTTCAAGCAGCCTGAAAAGCCTTGAACGCCGATTGCCTTTGTGTTGACTGCTGCAGTCCTTTTCATGGTGCTGCTCAAGCGGCACTTTGGAAGGTTGTTTGTCGTTAAGCTCAGTTCAGTTCTTGAGGCGATGGCGTAGACGAAAATTCAAGATTCCATCAGTGAAAGGGATTTGCTTGAATAAAATGAAAGCAGTTTTTCTCGCACATTTCAAGGATTTGGCTGCAGTTTTAAGAAATTAAATCGAGACTTTTCCACTGATTTCTCTAAATTATTTTAGGGAAGTTTGTCATTTTTTTTTAAAAGAAGAATTCATTGCACAGCTACATGAAGTGTATTCTAAAGAAAATCTACAGTGTTTTCTGTTTTTATCCTTTACAGCACCTTTTCAGTCCTGCTTCTCTGTAAGACAATTTTCTGGTCGATAGCGTATGATTACGGTATTTATCCACTTCAAGAATGCTTAAATGGTAACGCACCAAGTAGGAGGTATAAAGGAGACAACCATCTTACGTGAAGGAAGCAAAATGGGAAACGTGGAAACTGAAAAAACAAAAATAATTTAAAGGGATGAAGTTTTTCTTTAAAGCTCAATAAAGGACGCGCCTTCACATCTCAATCCAGTTGACGTGAAAATCTCTCTTTTTTTTATTGGCCTTTTTTTTAAAGCAATTTCAGCTTCGCGAAACTGGACGGAAGGAATCGTTTTTTGCTATATCCTCGCTGCGTCAATTTATAATGGTTAATGGAGGCAATAAATGCTGATGAAACTTCAAATGCTTTGGGGAATACCCAAAAGTCTTGTGTGTGTATTGGTGCCTATTTTAAAAAGGTTGCAGAGAGAACAAAAGTACAGCCGCTGGTGATGAGCTGAAGTTCGAATCAAGGCATTTGATTAATCGAAAGCAATTTTCATCTAAAAGTTTCTGTTATCGATAACAGGGGACTGCGATGAAATGCCCTTTTTGAGTAAAAAACTGGCGTTCCTATTAGGTCTAATAAAAGTGTTTTACCACAAATCTAATCACTGCCTTTCAAATAAAAGTCAATTTGAAAGGTTGTTTCGAAAATAAGAGAAAACAAATTTTCGACTTCCCAAAATTAGGTAAAAGCTTTCTTTTTACCATATAGAGATTCGGAGTTTTCTTAAGAAATTATGGATGCTATTTTCCAATTCGGATTTTTGTTCAACACTCAAAGCTTATATAAATTCTACTCATAAATTTGAATGATTAGGAAATTTTTGGCGGAAATTATGGATTTGAATTCCCTTGGAAAATTCAGTTGAAGCATTGATTTTGTGCCAAAATCTTCTTCTGTTGGTTGGTTGGTTGGTTGGTAGTTGGTTGGTTGGTTGGTTGATTGGTTGGTTGGTTGTTGGTTGGTTGGTTGGTTGGTTGGTTGTTGGTTGGTTGGTTGGTTGGTTGGTTGGTGGTTGGTTGGTTGGTTGGTTGGTTGGTTGGTTGGTTGGTTGGTTGTTTGGTTGGTTGTTGTGGTTGGTTGGTTGGTTGTGTTGGTTGGTTGGTTGGTTGGTTGGTTGTTGGTTGGTTGGTTGGTTGGTTGGTTGGTTTGGTTGTTGGTTGGTTGGTTGGTTGTTGGTTGGTTGGTTGGTTGTTGGTTGGTTGGTTGGTTGGTTGTGGTTGGTTGGTTGGTTGGTTGGTTGGTTGGTTGGTTGGTTGGTTGGTTGGTTGGTGGTTAGGTTGGTTGGTTGGTTGGTTGGGTGTGGTTGTGTTGGTTGGTTGGTTGGTTGGTGTTGGTTGGTTGGTTGTTGGTTGGTTAAGATTGCAAGCTAGCTTTCCTGAGTGTATCGAGTTGGTTCACAGTGGTATGGTACTGCTTGGTTGCGATGTCAAATGAGTGATGTAAGTGTGGGTCGTTGAAGAAGCAAGCACAAATCCAGCTATCCCAAAGCTTTCACAATGTTCATGATATCCTTACTTATTCGGAAATGAATTAATTGGTCGGAAAGGTCAGAAAAATACAGACAATGTTTCCAATAACTTTTGGAAGTAATATTGAGATATGTTCACAGATGGTATGGACTGCCATGCCTCTGATTTCAAATAGCCCAGGGAAATCCTAAAAATATTCAACGAATCCAAATGTATAGAGCCAGTTACAATCAAATCCGAAGCTAATTAAAAAGTGTTTGCAAATGTTTCACACTGGACCATAGATCCTGACATATTTCGGATTTAAATCGCAAATTAGGTGGCAAATGTTTCCAAGGAAAACCAGAGCAACAAAATGTTTCCAATGGAATAAAAAAGAAAAGAAATGTAAGCCAATTAGGGAAACTTAAAAAAAAAAAACGTTCTGAATGCACCAATTTGCAGCGGGATGCTCCAAAAGCAGTGCGAAACAAGTGACAGTAAAAAAAAAAATGTACGGATGAAAGCGGAAATACGAATGACAAAAAAATCCGAAATTTTTTTTTGCATAGCCGGAGCCGGAGACCACGTTTGCGTGTATGAGAAATTGTTACACGGAATTTCTGTTGCTATTTTTATTTCGTCGGAGAATTCTGTAACCCAAAAATGCCATCTAGCGAGTGCGCCTAAATCGGGGCTGTTGGACGGGACGGGACGGGTGCGGGACAAACAGATTTGCCTTCGTTATGGCTAATTACCAACTGTAAAAGGCGAAAATTATTGCCAAGATAAGCGCAATGACAATTGCAGTATGCATTTTCATTGTACACGAGCACTTGAAGCACTTGAAAAATTAACATTAAAAATGACAAAGACAGCGGTGCATGTGCAATCCACAATTGCGATGATTAAATCCCAGAAGCCGCAAAAGGATATGGAGCGCCCTGTTGCCGCCTAACAATTTTTTCCTCCCCCCCAGCATGCCTTCCGGATGGTAGGTATGCAATGGCAGCGAGTAAGCCGGGGTGGTATGGTTGCCCCAATTGGATGGTGTTCGAGATGGCTGGCTTGGCATGTGCAACAACCGGAAACGTGGATGGGGGGCTGGGATTCTAGCAACGTTGCCTGAAAAATGCGAACGTAATTTTTGAGCCATGAAATAGAAGTGCAACGCAAAAGCAAAGCGCGCAAAACTTAATAAACGTCAACGAATATAAAATCCTCATCGTCTTTTTCAGTTTCAATTTCATAAAAGGACTTTGTTAGGCAAAAACTTAAAATTTAATAAAATATATTTGAATATTTTCATCATCTATTAATTGACATTCGTATTACAATACCTGAATAGTTGAATGAACCAAATTGGCGACTGAAATTTAATTTGAAATATAATTCATTCATGAAGTCAATAGCCGAACCGAAGCTAAATTGATTGCATTTTGTTTAAGATTTATTTTCGATTCGAAAATTGAGTTTTTAATGATTCCTTTGCCAATGGAGTTGGGAGAAAATAATCCAATCTAATGGTTTTCAAATGTCTCAGATGTCTAATTGGAAATGATCAGGCAGGGAGACCCCATGGCACGGGTCCCGGGCTTGACAGCCCCGCCTTTCCCGAGTCACGGCGCTAGCCAATTGCCCCAGTCGAATCATGCAGACTGGTAAATAAATGTATGAAAGCGAGGAAAACTTCATGTATCGATGTCAAATGGGTCCTACCCCGAAGTCTTGAAATAACAGTTCGAGGGTAGGAATTCCACTGAGATGGGAGGGGGACGTTTTTAGTGGAATCACCACACACCCAGTAAAGACGGATGCTGAGAGTCCGAAAGGATTTTTGACCTCCTCGCCGCAAAAATAAATTGGGACCGATAACTAATTTAATGATTCTCGGTAGAGTTAAGATTACGTTTGTTCATCCGAGTGAATTATCAAATGAATTTCTATCGTAAGAACAAGATATTGTCATTGTTGAGGGATATATCCCCAGAATGTCTCAAAATAATGCCAAGATTTCATTGAATTTGGGTTTGAAATTTTCTAAAATATTTATTTTTCTCCTGAGTCCGCCCTTAAGATCAGGAATTTCTCTTAATTCAGGGGACTTTCCTTGAGCTGTCAATAGTTCGTATGTCCATCTCGTCAATATTTGCCTGTCTCTCTGTAAACTCGTTTGATGAATTTTCGGACAGCTTTGCCTTGTATGTCCAGAGTAGGATGAGGTAGGGTCTGCCCTAGAAATCACAGGACTTAGTTTGTTCAAAATTTTTGAAAGGTGGTCTTGAAAGATGAGAGAATTTGAAAGTAATTTTCTACATTCACATTCAAAGAGGCGTTTTTTTGTTTTATTTCATTTTATTTTATTTTATTTTATTTTATTTTAATTTATTTAATTTTATTTAATTTAATTTTATTTTATTTTGTTTTGTTTAATTTTATTTTGTTTTATTTTATTTTATTTTTTATTTTATTTTATTTTATTTTATTTTATTTTATTTTATTTTATTTTATTTTATTTTAATTTTATTTTATTTTTTATTTATTATTTTATTTTATTTTATTTTACTTTTGTTTTTATTTTATTTTGTTTTATTTTATTTTGATTTTATTTTATTTTGTTTTATTCATTTCATCTTATTTTATTTTATTTTATTTTACTTTTGTTTTATTTATTTTATTTTATTTTTTATAATGTTCTCTTTCGATTTTTTTATTTTTCTTTTACTTAACACAATCGCATTGATTTCATTTTCATTGATTAAATAAGTTGAACGGGATTTTTGCCTTTGAGCACAAAGCTTCATGTTCAATAAAAATTTGTGCATATTTTGAAATGGCTTCTCTTTCGATTTATGTATTTTAATCCATAATTATCTGAAATATGAAAATTTATTGATATTTGATAGCTGAAAAGGGCTGCTTAACAACTTCGATACGGTTAAATTATTGAATGCAGATGGGAAAGGAAAGAATTATTCTTAAATTTGTGCAGCTTATGAGAGCTTTAAAGGGAATTTGAATGGAATTTTTTTGCGATAAAAAGTTTTATTTTAATCCGTATATTGTGGAGAGATTCAGCGAAATTCAAGCCTTTGTGTAAAATTCAGCCATATTCGATCCGCCATTTTTTTTCGGAAAAAAGTTCAGATTCGAATTCAGCGACCTCGAAACCCCTATTATGCCGAGACTCTGCTAAATTCTGGCATTTTTAAAAAAAGTCAGCCATATTGGATCCGCCATTTTTTTTCGGAAAAAAGTTCAGATTCGAATTTAGTGACCTCGAAACCCCTATTATGCCCGGCATACGGCGTATACAATACAGAATATATCGCTCTTTCAATTTACACTTATTCTGGATTGTGAAGAAATGTTTGAAAAATATTTGAAAAAAGTTTAAAGTTACTTTTTGATTTTTATTAACTTATTAAAAATATAAGTTTAGAATAAAATCAAATTCTATTCTATTCGATTACATTTTATTATGTATTAAACTTTTAAACTTTATTTGAATAATTTCCATTAGGTAAAAAGCGCTCAAAAAAGCTCCACTTGAGTATGTTTCAATTTGAAATTTAATTTCTTTCATTTTCAAAGCCACTTTACATGCAGTTTATTTACCATAACCATTCAGAGCCACTGGCCGCCAGAGCTAAAGCGATTTAAGTTTTGTCGGAACGAAAGTAAAACGGAAAGAAAGAAAATTAACAACAAACTTTTGCCTTGGATAAATAGACGGAGCAACTGTACGACGACGACGACGACGACAAGCGGTCATGTGGAAAATGCAAATAGTTCTTTTCCAAATTTAGCTTACGACCAAAAATTGGAAGTTCCACTTTAAGTAGTTAGCTTAGCGAAGTTCTTCGTTGTAAGAAATGGAAAAGCTTAACTGGCGGCAATTATAAAACGGAAACTTTCAATAGATTAAGAGCAAGCCGAAGCAGAATGCGTAAGTCTTTTGGAATTACAGAAATATGGAATAGGTTCATTGCCATTTGGAGTTCTCTGAGGAAACTTTTCCACAATTTAAGAAGGACGGGCGAAATAATTCTGTAATCTGTGTGTCAATCGTTATGGAAAGAACATAACTAAGAATCTGGCAGAGAGATTATGTATATTTCTAAAGTTGCTTCCACACTTGGCAAGTAAAGCGCTTTTGATTCCTGAAGAAGCATGTTTTCGTGCTCTTAAACTTTCTATCAAGAATAATATTGCTTCCAAACAAAGCTTTTTGATCAACCACACAAGCCAAGCGAGAGCAAAATACATTTTAAAAGCGCCCAAGTGGGGAAGCACCTTAATTAAAAAAAAATTAAGTTAAAAAATTCGATACAATTTTCCATCTTCAATTATAGTTTATCGATAATTTCGATACAACTACTTATCGATAACTCTACACAAAACAATTATCGATAAATCAAATATATCGATACATTTTCAATAACTATTTAGTATGACACAACAACAATGGTAATAATAATTTGAAGCAGGGGGAAAAAGTGCGACATTATCGGTGATTTAGCCAGTAGCGTTGCGATGGGGGTGGGTTGAAGGGGGCAGGCGCCCCGGGAGTCAAATCATATTTCAATTTAAATGAAGGTAGTTTTATTGAGGCCGGTTGGAGGGGCGGAATTTCCTGCATTGTGCCCCCATCGGGCCCCGGGCGCCGAAATGTCTCACTACATTACTGGTTTTAGCCTAAACTATCACCAACATTGATGATCCAAAATATCGAAAGGATTCCATCAACCCTCAAAGCTGTTTCAATCAATGTTGCCAATGAATTTGCAGCAATTTTTGGTTCGAAATAATATTCCAAAAATCCCTAACAGTGGTAAAAATCCCTCATTCTGACACCATTGGTTTCGATACATCAAAGGGTGCTATCCGAAAGTCATCGTTACGGTTGGACGTAGAGAAAAAAAGTATTAAATAAAATATATTTGAATTTGCAATATTGGACTTTGACCCTAAGATCTTTTCACCCCAAAGTTGATTTAAGAACGCGCACATACAAGTTTGGGGAACCTTTTGGCACAATACTCCACAATCGTGCAGAATGAAACTTTTGAAAAATCCTTCGATAACATCGACGGAAATTTAAAGAGATATGTATTTGCGGTGTACCTACCACTGTGCTATGGGTACCTACACACAAAGTATCTGTTGTTGTGCATACATACATATCATAAACATGAACCAACAACATATTATCATTCAGATATTTACCATACTTGCGCAATGAAGTGAAATTCGAGAAAGAAAAAAAAAATCAATGCTATTTATTCTTATTAAATTGTATTCCCTCAGCCAGCACGCACACACACAACACACACACACAGAAAGTCACTGCCCAGCCGGAAATTTTCTCATAAAGGACCAATTCATTAATTTTTTCACCAAGGATATCAAGGGGAAATTTTTCGTACTTTTCAATTGCAATGGCATTGCCATCGAGAGAAGGTCCTTTTTATTGCAATTGCAATGACATTGTCATCGAGCGGAAATGTTATTCATCGCAACTTCAATGGCATTGCCATCGATAGAGGTATCAACACGATGGAGTAGTTCTACTCTAAATTCGATTACCAATTCGTGACATGTACTCTTAGGTATGACGGTCAATGCCGCTTGTGTGTAAATTTCATTAGAAAGTTGGTCTATAACATGATATAAGAAAACAAGATAGCGCCACTTGAGAGAGGAAACGTCACAAACTCAAAACCGCGATTCGTTGTTGTTGTTTCCCATGTTAAACCGGCTTTTTACTTTTTTGAATAGCATGGGAAACAACAACAATTTCTCGCTCAGTGACGTCACAAACTCAATTTTCGGCTCTCAAAGAGAGTCTCAAAATAGCGGTGCTGAAGTGGCGCTATCTTGTTTTCTTGTATCATGGTCTATAATTATGAGGAGTCGCAGCTCTAATGTCATGCTGAAATCATTGATTGTTTCACCGGGACGTTTCCGGCTGGGTGTGACATGATTTTGCTCGACTGTATTGCATCGGAATACAAGCATTGGCTTTCTAGTTCTTGGAAATCTCATCCGATTGACTTTGATGTTAAATGAAAGAGATTGCGAACAAAAAAAATCGAATCGGATGGCCGGACAAAGGACTTGCATTTTCCCAAAGAGACGAGAGAGGGAAAGGTACTTCAACCGAGGGAGGGGGATTGCACAAATTAAGTAGCATTAAAATTGAATGCATCCTTGCAATCATCTTGATTGGCATCTTTATTAAGGAATTTCTAATAAAAGCCGACAATTTATGGTGCATGAGTTGTAAGTCCGATTCGATGCTCTGCAAGCAATTATTGCCCAGTCTCGAAGCTACACGAGCACTTAATCGAAATATAATTATATATAGGTAGTATCTTCATCTGGTCGTTGAATAAATTAAGCACAATGCAATGAGCTGCGAAATTTCCATAGGCGTTAACGTGCCTCTCTTCGGTTAATTTATTCAAGGAAAGTCTCGCCGCACCTTGGGACGTATGTATGTAGGAACACGATTGCAATACCTTCTTCTTGTGTTTCGAAATACCAAATAGGATTCTGATCGGTATTTTCTGTTAATGATAACTGGAATATTTGTGCTAAATATGAATGAGAATTTGTTGTGAAATGTGGGTAAAAACATAACTTGCCATTTTCGAATAATTTTGGAGCATTAGAGAATTACGTTGGTAATTGAATAATTGCGTGACGAGGATAAGAAGAGTGATTAAATTCAAAATTAACACAAATATTCTGAAATTTATGTTACAATAATAGAGCTCGGATTTTGAATATTTTGAATTTTTTTGCATTTTTTTAAATATTTTTGATATTTTTTGAATATTTTTTTGAATATTTTTTGAATATTTTTTTCCATTTTTTTGAATATTTTTTTCAATATTTTTTGATTATTTTTTTGAATATTTTTTTTAATTTTTTTTTAAATTTTTTTACATATTCAAATTCCGAGGCATAATAATAACAAATGAAGCCCAAAATCCAACATTGCGAGAGCCCGATGCGAGAGCGCGAGACGAGACGAGACGCACACAAATTTCAATACATTCAATCATATGGTTCAAGCTCCAATGTATCGCACTGCGAGACCTCGTAGCGAGAAAATTTTGAAAAATTGAATATTTCTCGTTGCGAGGCAATTTGACAGGTTAATGATGTAGTTATTTTTTGAGTACTCGGTATTGGGTACTCGTTTAAACTAATAACACAAAAACTGTTCATTGTTCCGTGAAAAAGAGCTTTTCGAATATTTTGCGAGCTTCGGTTCATTTTGAAAATTTTTTGAAAATTTTGAATTAAAATTTAAACTCAAGTGATAACGTATAATTTTTATGAGTACTCGGTACTCGTTCGATTGGTACTTGGTTCATATATTGCATTACTAGAAGCGAAATTATGCTATCATCTGCGTGACGCAAAACTCTCATTGGAGATTGAAATGCGTCACGCAAAACATTTTCGTGACGTCGCGCACTCTCGCAATATTGGATTTTGAGCTTGATAAGGCGATTCCGAAATTCAGCAATAAATTTTCTGCATTTTTCAATAAATCTTCATTGAAGACGAATCCAGTTTCCCAGCGTTGGATTTATGTCTTGGCAATTGGGAGGTAACTATAAAATGTCAAGGGAAAATTCGAAGGAGAAAAAAAAAATGCGCACCAATCCGACCTCAAACAATCGACTATTCAAAAAGTTTCGCCTTAATAAATTGATGCCACGAAACGAAACCAAATTCCGAAAAATTTTCAACCTTCAGAGGGCAGCAAAGCTATGCGAAAGCTTTTAAGAAATATATCAAATAATCGAAATCGTTCTTTGTTATATTTTTTTTATATTTTTTTTTTATAGTTATCCATTTCAATTTCACTCCAAGGAAACATTTTTAGTCGAAAAAAAAAAAAAATTCAGCATAAAACATTTTGCTTACTCCTTTCAAATCATCCCGTAGAAAATGTGAACGAAGGCGAAATGGTTGGAGGAAGGAATTGCTTTGTATGAGCGTTTCCTGAGCATGCGGAAGAGGATGCAAGAAATCAGGCTTTAGTGCTGCACACATTTTGCTGACCTTAATTCTTCTTTTCAACTTCCTACTCTATAAATGCGTTTGCGGTTTGCTCTGAACTCGGCTTTTGTTGCATATGCTCGTGAATGAATAGAAGTAGCTAAGCTCACGAACATGTGTTCATGGAATATCGTAGGTATGTATGTATGTTAGAGCGGGCGTCTTCTTCAGCTACCTGGGCTGAAGGCATTCATATCATACGAGTCCATACATGCCATGATACACAATGCTTATTCATGAACGGATTATTTAATGCTTACATAAGTTTTCTTCCTCCTATACAAAGTTTACCAAACGATGTCCAACAGAGAAAATTTCTTTTTTTGAAATTTCAATGTGCGAAATTCGTCTTGAATACTGAGAGTGACTGCTATGCTTCGGGAGATTTTAAATTTACAGCAATGTGGGATCACAGGCATTCAATATTTTCGACAGTGTGCAGCTTAAGGACGTAATAAATTTTTAAAGGTCTTCACTTGATGTTGTAAGAATGTTTTTTTTGTTGTTTTGATTTTGAATTTTCGGGAGCCCCCCTACTTCTGGTGCTACATCACGCATAATGATGACCAGGGCTCGGATTTTGTTGACTTTTTTAAATTTGAAGCATACTTTATGGAGTAAAAATTGTGTTCAACTCACGTTAAGTTAAGACTGAAATGGATTTTTAACTTCAATATGAATTTTTTTGAAGTTAGAAAAGCGGTTTGAAATTCAACTTCGCTTAAATTATTTGCAAAATGTAGGTAAGATAAATTTTTGCCCCATAAAGTATGCTTTAAATTTATAAAAGTCAACAAAATCCGAGCCCTGATGATGACGTAGATTGCAGATGGAGTTTTCTCTGAAAGACTTGGGTACATTGAATTGCTGATTTCGATGGAAATTTATGGAATATCTACGAAGAAAGTTTATGATATGTCGCACTGTGTATAATATAATTCGAAATCATTAGTAAATCCCATGATACAAGAAAACAAGATAGCGCTACTTCAGTACCGCTATTTTGAGGCTCTCTTTGAGAGCCGAAAATTGAGTTTGTGACGTCACTGAGCGAGAAATTGTTGTTGTTTCCCATGCTATTCAAAAAAGTAAAAAGCCGGTTTAACATGGGAAACAACAACAATGAATCGCGATTTTGAGTTTGTGACGTTTCCTCTCTCAAGTGGCGCTATCTTGTTTTCTTGTACCATGAGTAAATCCTTAAAATGAAAGGAAAAACTTTAAAATGGATGGGGAAATTTATGCTTTATGTTTGGGGGATCTCTCCAGGTCTGACAGAAATGAAAAAGAATTTTTTCTGAATTGTTTTTTCAATTCTGTTTAATTTCTGACAGAACTGGAGGGAGCCCATTAATCAAAAGCAAGAGCCTTTCAATTCATTTCAAAGTTTTCTTTTCTTGATCTTCATTAAATATTTTTGTGGGCTGTTCCAACCTTGTTTCACGTTTACAAAATTGAAACGATGAAACTAAAATTTCTCTGATGAAGGCTTGAAGTTGAATCCTTCGCCTTCTCAAAACGAAAACAAATTCCTCTAAAGCTCAAACATATTTTATGAAGACATAAAGAAGTGACCACAAATGGCCTTAATTTGATACCTTAATTAAAACAAATTTTTTCTAGGATATTAACCCTCTAGTTCCTGGCTTTTTTCGAACAAATTACCAACAAAAAAAAAAAAAGAAAACAACTAATAATAATTATTTCAGATTCATGTTTTTCCATCCAAAATTAGTCATATCTGAACTTTTCATTGAAAAAAAAAATTTTTGTCATTAGAGGGTTAATATATTTCCTAGAAATCTTCAAGTTATCATTACGATAACTCCAAAGCCTTAACACAAAAATAAAAAAAACAACCCTTCTCACATATCCTTTGACGTGAGAGAGCTTCTCTAATGGTTTCAATAAATATGTGCATAACCTAAACAACGTCTGTATGTCTTTCCACACACGAATGTGCAATCCAGCGAAGCGTAATGTCCGGAGTGAATGAATTGCAGTGCAAAGAGAAGGTGGATGGAGCAATTGGTTCTTTCAACTCCGTTGACCGCTTATCAAGACTTGCAAAATGCAGCAAATTGGAGCCACGAAAACGTTTTCATCTTGACAATATTCTCCGTGTGGACGACGCTTGGCGCAAATGGAAGCGATTCGGCTGTGTGTAGCATACAGTATGCATGTGCTAGTTTTCAAGGATGATGGTGGTGGTGGTGGTGGTACTTGGTCGAAAGTATGTCACTCCTTGTCCTCGCTGTATGCTATTAACTGGATTCTTAGCTAAATCTCGTATGAGCTAAATGACTAAATGGACCGAGCGACGACGATTGTGTTTGAAAAATGAAAATATGAAGTTCACACACAGAGCAAGCATCATTTGCACTGGTTTAGATACCTACATGTGACGGGTTGAATTAAGTCCTGTTGTCATGCGTAGCTGCAGCATTTCTGTGTTAAATTTTTCAAACGTCACTCGAAGGATTACGGAGAGATAATCTTTCATGTTTCCGAAAAGCAATGTAGTGGTTTATCATAAAATAGAAATTGCAAATGTTACTGGGGAATATTTCAAAGTAGCTACTTATGGTTCTTGGAAAGCATTTTGCGGCGGCCTTTGTGACCAATTGAAATGCCATATTTAATTAATTAACTCAATTTTGCTCCCTTCTGCAAAGGCACACACATATAAAGAAAGTCTATTAAACTAGAGCAATGCAGCGAGAGTGCCGGGTTAGTTCTTTTTGAAGCCAGATTTAACGGGGCATATTAGTTTTGTACAAATCTTGTAACAGTTGAAAGTAAGCTCCGCAGGAACAGTTATATGCATAGAAATATATATATATATTCTTGATGAGGATCGACAGTCGAGTCAAGAGGATGCCGACAGTCGTGTCGGTCTTTCTGTCCATGCATCACGAAGTCGAACATTGTTACGTAGGCATGTCGGGCCCAGAAATTGATCCTTATTAGAACTAGACGTGGTCCTCCCACAGCCACACCCATTAATGTTATGTTATGTTATATTATGTTATGTTATGTTATATTATGTTATGTTATGTTATGTTATGTTATGTTATGTTATGTTATGTTATGTTATGTTATGTTATGTTATGTTATGTTATGTTATGTTATGTTATGTTATGTTTATGTTATGTTATGTTATGTTATGTTATGTTATGTTATGTTATGTTATGTTATGATGTTATGTTATGTTATGTTATGTTATGTTATGTTATGTTATGTATTATGTTATGTTATGTTATGTTATGTTATGTTATGTTATGTTTATGTTTATGTTTATGTTATGTTATGTTATGTTATGTTATGTTATGTTATGTTATGTTATGTTATGTTATGTTATGTTATGTTATGTTATGTTATGTTATGTTATGTTATGTTATGTTATGTTATGTTTATGTTATGTTATGTTATGTTTATGTTATGTTATGTTATGTTATGTTATGTTTGTTATGTTATGTTATGTTATGTTATGTTATGTTATGTTATGTTATGTTATGTTATGTTATGTTATGTTATGTTATTGTTATGTTATGTTATGTTATGTTATGTTATGTTATGTTATGTTATGTTATGTTATGTTATGTTATGTTATGTTATGTTATGTTATTGTTTGAAGTTTCTGCCCAATGTGGACGTCAACGATGACAGATATCGAGATGTTTTACATAAAAATTTATATAGATTGCAAAGAAGAATGAGCGCAAAAACTTTTTTCGGTACCGTAAGTGGTTCGATCAACTTTATAGATGCATTTTTTTTTTTTGCTCATCTGAAAATTTTATTTTTCAATAGATGCTCTTGTTTTTATATGCATTTATCATTTTTACACTCATATATTTTCCTTTTCACATCATTTTCTGTTTTCCATTTGTTATTTTTGAGCGCAAGCACACATGTCAGACGCCCGCCGTGAGCTTTATGAATTTCAATGCGTTCCGATGAATTCGGAATAAAAGTGAAAGTAAGGGAACCATTCAGGCAGTGCGAGTACAAAGCTGGGAAAATTATATTTTATATAATAGAAATTGCTATAATAAAATCAGTAATTTATACAAATAATAACATTGATATACTGTTTGATGTTGGTCGTTGAGCTTCGAGCTTCAAAATTCGTTCGAGTCCGTCCGGTAAATGTGATGAGAGAGCTTGTGAACATGCGAGTATCTTGCTAAATTATATCGTTACTTTGGCACAAACAATTTAACTATTTAAAATGAGCAGAAGGCCAGCAGCACCGAAAATTAATGCAATTAAATAAAATTGTATGGAGTAATTTGGCTTTGTGTGGTTTCGTCGTTCAGTTGCAGCAGAAGACTCTTTCAAGTAAGAGGGTAATGCATTTGGGAGCTAACAAGCTGCAAGCAAACACACACAACAAGGCACAACCTGATTGACTCCGGTGGAGAAAATTGCAATTCTCACAGCACAAAAGGCACCTTCTGACGTGGAAAACATAATATATGGTGAAAATCGGAAATGAAACTTTTGAGCAATTTCACATAGCCTTCAACTTGTGAAAATAATTTCTCACAGGTCACGCTTGTGCGGTAGAGAGTCATGCCCTTATGCGGGGCAAAGTGGTCTGGCTGTAATATGGATACATTATACTGAACCTGGGTAGTATCACATTTTTTTATGTGAAATTTTCGCAACAAGAGAGAATTTTAAATGAGATATTTACTACAGAAAAGCAAAGAGGCAAAACCGCAAAAGGATGCGTCACATTTTTCCCCCCCAATGAAAAATTAAAAACCAATTTAGTCATATCTCACAATATTGCTTGGGTTGAGTAGCCATTAAAATCAAAAAATACAGATTTACTTTCAACATTGAAAGTGAAAAAACCAAAGAACAAAACGAGATCAATTCAGAGAATAATTGTAATTGCTGAGGAACTCACTTTTGATCTCAAAAGTGGAAAGAGCAAAGGATGTTTAAGTATTTTCAGATCCGCTCTGAAACAATAGCGGCACAGTAAATTTTGCGCTCAATGTCTGACTTTTATTTGTCTGTCTGGCATGAGGCGAGCTTTCCGAATGCGTCAGTCTGTCTGTCTGTCTCTCTGTCTGCTGTGTTGCTGCGCTTTGTCGTGGGATAATTGCAGGGAAAAAATTCGAGAAACTTGAAGCGGCAGTTGAACTTGCTTCGCATGTGCACTCGAATGTCTACGTAGTTTGTTCAACACAAAAAGTGGCACTCGTTCCATTCCCGCCAGCGCAATCACACACAATGGATTCTGTTGGCTGAGAAGCAGAAGAAGGCGCTAACAGTTTTCAAAGAACAAAACAAAAAAGTTTCCAGAAAAATAGAATTCGCAGGATGTGTGGATCGACTACACCCATTTCCCCGTTTCAAAGGTCTGGTGTCGACACAAACGTTTGTGTGATCTGTTACTTAATCCGGCTTAAGGTCTTATTAAAAGAAACTCAATCTTTTTTTTTTTGAAGAAAGAATCCAAAAAGGTATACAAAGCTTAATAAAGCGAAAACAAACAAAACATGTGATATGAAATATTGGAAAAATTTCTTCGGTTTAGAGTGGAGGGATTTGGAAATTTCTCTTCACAAGTTCCCTTTGTTGTGGATGAATGTTTACATGGAAATTTATGAGCCAGTTATTCAAGTGATAATTTTCGACCATATTAATTTTAATATTTTAAATTTTAATTGCTCAGCTTAGGGCCGTTTCTGTTAACGTTTTTTGTCCTCTCAAAATATGAAATAAACTTTATCGGAATCAGTAGCAAACTGCCACCATTAAGGGCGACTCTCACTTGGGACTCACATGGGACCAATGGGAAAAATGACAAAAAAGGAAAGAACAGAAGCAAATAAAATCCACTCCAAGCTGGGAGTTGAACCCAGGGTCTTTCCGAGAGCCTTAAATTAAAAAAAGTCCCCTAAAATAATAAGCGAAATAATGATAAACATTAAAATGAAAAGAATTTTCCACAGAGACAAGAAAAAAATATGGAATTCGTGTCTGCTCGACCCCGAGGCAGATTAATCAGAATTAAAATCAAATCTCACGTTTCGCTGCGGAGTCCAACAACGATGCCAAATGAATATATTGATTTTTGTTACAACACTCACATTAAGTAAACATGTCCATGGTTATGATTTCGCAGATTACAAGCTCTCCGCTGCGTAAATACAAAACCCCAAAGAAGATGGATAAAAGAAAAAAAATAATGTGCCCAAGAAAGGGTATGGGTAATGAAACAAAATGTTCGTGCAATGTGAATGACCATTGTACGCCGGACTCTGGCACTCCGCCTTCGTAGTAATGGCGAGGGGGGGGCTCACGCTACTTAATTGACAAAGTTCTATACGTATTGAAGTAAATTAAATAATTTCATTATGCTCGTTTCGGATTGCGTGCGCCATCATCACATCATCCATGATGATCGGTGTTGTCTGTTGGTCCGGACACGTTTCTTACACATGTTGTTAAATGCTTCCTTTGTTATAACACTTTGTGGAATTTGTTCGTCTCTCTGGAGTGGAATTGATCTTAATGGACGTCTGCAATGATTTCTTTTTTTTTTTTTACTAAAAGTTTATTGCTTTTAAACAAGATTATGGCGAAGAAGTGTCAAGACTTTATTTAATTAAGAAAATTTAGCCCAAGGAAGTGTTCTTCGGAGTGTTTGATTAATGCCATTGAGGATTTTTTTTCTCTCGCGGCATTAAGAATTTACTAGATTTATGTTATTATGAATTTTTAGAGTAGATCCACTGTTTCTTTCTGATAGATTATGAATTAAGGCTGAAGGAGAAACAAACAAATTGTGATGGAGTTTGTTCTTCCACTCTTCCACGTTCGCACTTCTGGCGAAAAAAGTTAGCGGTAGCGGATTTCGTTGCGATGATTCATTAAAATTTTCTGCTATTTTCCACTATTCAACTTTAAGTTTTTGCAGTGAAAGATGGAAGCCATAAAGTATTAAAGCTGCTACTTGCCCGTCGGATATAAATAATCAACAGCTTCATTTCTTATTTAGTCCGAACAACTTTCCTTTGGTTCACATTGAAATCAGCTTTCAATTCCGTCATTTCCGTTGTTGCTGCTTTAACGATCAACAGGTCTATTTAGAGCGGATAGCTGAAGTGATTGCCACTCATAAGAGCATTCATAATGAAAAGCAATAGCTTTTAAGCACTTCAATTGAACAAAGATTTAACGACGAAAGCGTAATGAACATGTTGAGACAAAACTGTCACCGAGACTCGCTTCAGCGGAAATTTTTAATTTGATCGCTGATTTAAATTTAATTTTATTGTTCATGTTTTTAATTATTTTTGTATTTTTTTTTATATATTTTTTTGTAAGATTTATTTAAATATTTTTGAATGAGGAAATAATCCATGCATTAATTAGTACCGCGTGTCGTATGAGTATTGCGTTCAATTCCAGTTATGTTCGTTAAGTATACGACGTGAGGTGCGAACATTTTCTACACTCGCAAAACGTCTCGTTGCTGACTCATTCGATTTGAACGAGTTCATTCAATAAAATTGAATTTCGATCTTTTATTTATTTCTTAATGACCCATTCCATGGCCTCTGTCAGTCAGCATGAAAATCTATATAAACGCGGTGCCGTTGCTCTCGATTGACTGACGACTGATGGCAGCTTACGCACATGAGCGCTTTTGCCGTTTAATTAAATTTTTTCGCTTTGACATTGTCGCCGTTTAACGTTTCCCTTGAACTGTCGTGTCTGTCATGTTTCGTTTTTTTTTTCATTTTTTTTTTTTTTTTTTTGCGTTCCGATTGGAGCGCCTACGACACAGCCTTCGCCGTGTGCACGAGTAAGTGCAGAATTGATTGATTCTGACTGTAACTTACACCACTTGCAATTTCATTCAATTCAATTTTGTGTGTTTTATCTGTCTCATTCGATTATGCGCCCATTGTAAAGCGAAAGTCAATTAAGTTTAGGGTATTTTATTGAAAATGACAGCGAAAGGACATTCAAGGAATAAGTCTCTTAAAGCATAAAAACGTGTGGGTATTCATTTTTGTAGTTCATGGGTTTCACCATTTCGCCATAAAAGATCCATTGTGCCATTTAGTTACATTTAATTGCTTTGGTCTAGTGTGCTCTCGACCTTTCCTATGAGAAAGAGAATAGTTAGCTTCGTCTTGGCTGAAGAAGGCCCTATTGAAGATTGTGGCAACAAAGCCCTAAATGAATATTCCCCGGGAGTTTTTTTAACTCGAAAGTTTTCTAGGCGGAAAAAGGGAGTATTCAAAGCATCAATAGAAAAAATAATGTGATGACCATTGTTTAAAAATGTTCGAAGTTCCTGCATCCTTTATTTTCCGACATACATATGTACTTCCACAGTGCGCTTAGAATTGCTTAGAAGCGGGCAGTTTCAGCGACTACTTGGAATGGACTCTCTTCGTCTTCAAGATGAAGCTTGTGTTCAGAGTCACCTAATAGATGGACCTTGCGGAGCTGGTGAATTGATCGTTATTACCCTGAGAGAAAGAAGACTAATCTTCCTGTATTTGCTTTCCCTTTTTTGAATGTTTCTAAGGTCAAGGTATGAACTTTTCAGTGAGCAAAGCCTGACGATCAAACTCGTCAAGATGAGATGAAGGTATAGCATTTAATTACAATTACCCTGATGATTATGCAATAGGGGTATTCAAAAAGGCGTGTTAAAAACGTTGGAAAGTTGGAAAATCGGAAAATTGCGACTTCTTAAAATTTTTTTAAACTTTTTTTATGTCTTGCACAACTTTTTAAGTAGTTAAAATATTTAGATTTTCCGACTTTCCTCTTTTTTCGACGCCTTTGTGAATAGCCCTAATATGATCAAACAGCAATTTAACCTACATATTTATATCAAATCCAAAATCCTTGTAAATGTATAAAGTGTAAATGATATCATGTTGAAATCCGATTGTTTTCTGAATTCATATGGGAATAGCCATATCGTATGTTCAACATGAGGCTTATCAATATTTTACGTGAAGTTTTTCTCTGAGTGTAGCTGGATGTTTAAAAATCATTTAAAATTGTTGCTAATTTTCTGTTTACGATTTCCGAAATTACAATGGAAAATCAAGGTGCGCTCAGCATTTCAAATGCTATTATTATTTTCCGAATTCACTCTAATTGTTCGCAAGAGGCGGAGCTGCCTTTAATTTTCTAAAAATAAAAAAAACCAAATTCAAATCGAGCATTTGTGTTCATACGTTTTATTTGAAATAAACAAAAAAGAAACAACAAAAAAAGAACTAAATTGAAATGGCCAAGAGTTAATGAACTTTCAATTTTGTGAGTCGATGATCTTAATTAAAAAATTTGGGGCAAATAAATATGAAGCTTAAAAGTAGAGCAACACTTTGGGGTCACGTCAGCGGGGCAAACTCAATTCGTCCACGCGGTTAAATGTGTCAAATTTCGCACATTTCACTCAAGTTTCGATGAAAAATTGATTGCGCCTTTAAAAACGCTTTTCGCAGTTTCTTTGCACACACTTCTTCTTTTCGAAGAACTAAAAAAAAATTTGAAGGTAAATATTTATGAAAATAAATTTCAATAAAAAAGCATATTAATGAGTTTTTTTGTATCCTCTTTCAATCGGCATTTGAGTGTTGAAATGATTTTCAACTCAAAGTCGAAATTTTCCTCATTTGCTTAAATTCGGTGATAACATTTTCATATGCTTTAATCTCATGCCAAAATGTTCTAAGGGACAAATGAATTTTTTTTTGGCGAAATTCCAAGTTTCAACATTCAAAGCAAGCAGCTGAAAAGGGATTAAGACGTCACTGCGCGCGAAGGAGCGACTCTTTGAGAAGAAGAAGTTTTTTGGCTATTGGCGTTTTAATTAACGTTTCATCTCAAAGAAAACCCAAGAGCTGCAAACCGAAGCAAAAGTTTCGCAATTTCAAAAGAAAACCCATCCTCTATTGTGCAGTCTTTTGTTTTTGGCTTTTCTTTTTTTTTTTTCTTTTTTTCTGTGTGCTTTGGATAAAGAGTTCCTGGCATGCGGAGCTATCAAATTTGAACTTCGCTTAAAAGGCAGAGCGAAACTTTGAAACGTGAATCAAAAACTTTCTTTTTCGCAGATGCGTTCTTCTGTGCCATTATGAACACATTGTTTTTTTTTTTCTATTTTCCTACCTTCATCAAGAAATTTCAGCATACTGGCGCTTAACCCTCTAATTCCTGGCTCCGTCTCTAGACGGACAAATTACCAAAAAAAAAAAACAAGTTTTGTGAACAAAGCAAAAATTGTGAAATATCGATTTTTTTTTTGTGTTTTGGCTTTTGGCTTAATTTTTAGAAAAAATACCTAACTATATTTAAAAAACTTGAAAATGGGTTTGCCACTTCGATTTCTATTTTTTACAGATTTTTATATGAAAAATTTACCCAGATTTTTTAGAAAAAAAAACAGAATTTTCTTGTATAATTGCACCTCTAGCACTAAAACTACTCATGTAAATCAAAAACTTTGTTCATAAAAGTAGGGAGCTTAATTATCTACAATTAAAAAAAATATATATTAAAATCGGTAGATCGGGGCCCGAGATATGCTTTAAATAGCAAGTGCACCTACGAAATGCACTGAAAAAAATTTCAAAATTTTTTTTTTTCAAAAACTCTTCCATAGATAATAATTAGGTAATAATTATTTCAGATTCATGTTTCTCTACCCAAAATTAGTCATATCTGAACTTTTCATTGAAAAAAAAAAAATCAAAAAAGTTGTGCCATTAGAGGGTTAAGTATCTCTAAAAAGAAAGTGAAATTTCTTAAACAAAATCGCGGCCACGAAATTTAAGTAACTTTTGTGAGCAACACAAAAAAAAGGTTGAGAAAATAAATACAATAAATTAATAGAAACGAAAAAGGAAAATAGCAATGTTGCTATTTTTTAGGCAAATTGGGGTCTTTTCTGATTATATCGGCAAACAATGGAATGATACAAGCTCATAAGACGGTAGTTTCGGCCCCCCATAATTTTCTCGCTTTAAATCCAATTATCTTCTACACGAACGCTCGGATTCGTTGAGCACATTCCGCACGCTTGGATCCATAGACAATATTTGATATTTACTCGCACACAACTGAATCTAGAATTGCTTTCCCTTTACCCCGTTCTATCGATTTATCCGCTCGTTTTCGTATTGTAATTCCCTTGAGCAAACATTAAGTCCCGGTGTGTTCTTTAACCTGTTGTTAATGAGGTTTGATGGTTTCGTTACCGTAATCTGTGCCCCAGTGGGAGCTTTTCGGAAACTTCATTAAATATTTGCACTCACTGAAATGTCAACAAGAGGCGACGTTTACGTCTTATGATTAAGCTTGAAGCATTTTTTTTTATTCAAATATTTCTCACCATTGTGCTATGACTGATGCTTCCACTGATAGTGTAATCTTTTCTCTTACTTACTTTGTGGCTTAATCTAGAATCGTTCTGTGACATTACGAATGAAATGAATCAGGTGAGAATGAATTTAGATGAAGATTTCCATAAGGAAAAAGCATTATTACTTTTAAAGCAGGATTACTTTTATTTCATCAGTTTTCCTCTTTCTAAGAGAGAACACTTGATGAGTACCTATGACCTTTATTTCTAGGGCTTTTGAATAGGGAAAAATGTAGAAAAACTGGCTACTCTGGCTGTAATCAAAATGGGCATAAAATTATTTTCTTTTTTTTTTTCTACAAAATTTGCATAAATTAGCATTTTCATTACTTCGATTTGTGGATTTCCCAATTGGATCTTCTAGTTTAGATAATTTATTCTTGACATATTAATCGGGTTGATGATTTTGAATCCAACTGAAAATATTTGACTTGGAATTTTCTTTTGTTATTCAACTGTCGGAGCAGAATTTCTTGTCGTCGTCTAATAAAATAGAGATTTTATTTTGCCCTAACTCGAGTGGTTATTTGAGAGATATCGCCTTCTCAAAGATATATGAACATTTGAATGTGTTCATCAACAGTTTTTTTTGTTCTTAATCGATTACTCATTTTAATCCTCTAACCCTCTAGTTCCTGGCTCCGTCTCTAGACGGACTTTTTTCGAACAAATTACAAAAAAAAAAAATAAAAATAATTATTTCAGATTCATGTTTTTCTACCCAAAATTAGTCATATTTGAACTTTTCATTGAAAAAAAAAGTGGTATTAAAGGGTTTCCTTCTTCTTGGTAACCATTGTTAACCTCTTTTCGGATTCACTCATGCCACTCCTGAGGTGTGGGTATGCGATCTCAGCACCCTTCTGTAGGCATCTAAATATATCCTGGATCATGTGAATCCCATCTTTTGCTGATAGTTTTTCATCTGAGTATTCTTTGGTCGGCCTACTCTCTGGCCGTTTGCTGGAACACTGGTGAGCAGCAGTGGTTTTAGGGGGTTCTCCGGCGCTTGCCTTTGAACATGGCAATACCATCGCATCTCAGTAACTTTGCATTTTTAATATGACTATTAAATCAATCACTATTGCCCGTTTAGGGGTATCTCCTCTGAATTTATTGTATGATCTGAATAAAGGAAAATTTCTGGTTCTTAGCAGAGCCCTTAGGGAGAAGATCCCTAAAGGAAATTTTAAAAGGGACCAAATTTTTGCTTTTCGAAGATTTCGAAATCAAGTTGAGGGACTCTCGGCCTTATTTTGAGACCATTCAAGGACTACATGCCTCAAAGACCTTGCGGCATCGAAATCAATTCAATTGAAAATGAATAATATTTGAATTATTTAACGTAGATTTGGAACAAAATGAGAAAAGTATGTGTTAATAAGACCTTTTTCATACCAAAACGGCTTCCAAAGTAAAAAAATTGAACGTTTTTTCACAATTTTTGTCTTTGACCGTTTATTTTTTCCTCAATGGGTCAAATTTTTACCATCAATTTAATTTTGCCTAAAAGCCCATACAATTTGCTTTCAAACGGCATTAAATTTGTTTTTCTACGATTAACTATTATCGTGGCAGAATTTTTTTTCTAGACTTGCTCCCTAAAAACTTTAAGGCGCTATAACTCCTCAGGGTTACATTCTAGACCCCCTCTCCCATACGATTTTTTGTTCACAATGGCCTTCTCTATCAACCCTATAGAGAAAAGCACTCAGCTACGGAGCACCCTGTAAACAGTATATCAAATTTTTTTTTATTTAGCGAGAAACCAATGCGAATTAATTTTCTAGAAACCCCTTTTAAAGAGATGGAATTTAAATTTGGCCGGACATTTTTCAAAAAAAAAAGTGCGCAATAAATTTGAAGCCGCACAAAATTATTTTAATTGCTTAATTATTGTTTTGCAAATAAATAACACATGAATTAAATGTCCAACCACAAAACAGTGCAGCAAATGCATCAGCCGCCAGCAAATGCTCTACGCCACGATGAGCTTGTTTTTAATTTGATTGCTTATTCAACTGACCGCGAGCTGATTGTGCGTTAATTGCTTCGACCACTAAAAACTGGCATCTATTAAAAAAAAAATTTTCTTCCATTTTAAATTATGTCGACGTAGATTCCGCATTATTCTGGTTCACATCAATAATCAACTTGAGCGAAATTGAACCAGCATTTCTCTTTCGTGTCTTAAAGCAAAAAAAAAAACATTAAAAATTATTCAAATTTTCATTCGTCGCTTCATAAAAACTAAAGTGATTTATTAATGGGCTTCTTTCGAGTTCGTTGACACAGTTTTTGAGAAAGGTTTTTTGGAGAATATATCAATGATGGCTCTAGTCTCATATTCGAATGTAATAAAACCTTAGCTTTATGTCTACTTATTCCAACAAAGTTGAGCGACTGCAAATGAGAACTCATTTTGTGGAGTGAACAATCAATTTTGCTGTCAAAGGAAATTTTTTAAATGAGTCTTAGGGTCTAGCAGAAGTAATTATCTTCTTTTTTTTTTTTTTTGGTTTTTGCTTTATGGACGGCGATACACTGTTGCACGATTACGTGAAAGTGTGGATTGGGAACGACCGAACGTTAAAATATTGCTTGTTACCAGGGACGGAGCTAAGTAGCTACCCTTTCAAAGCATGATTTTTATGAGGAAAAATGCATTTTTATTATGTCAATTTTTTATTTTAATAGGGGTATTCACAAAGGCGTCGGAATATAGTAAAGTCGGAAAATTTGAAAATCTTAACTGCTTAAAAAGTTGTACAAGGTGCAAAAAACGTTTCACATTTTTTTAAGAAGCCGCAATTTTCCGATTTTCCAACTTTCCAACGTATTTAACACGCCTTTTGGGAATACCCCTAATGACACCAATTTCAACATATTTTCTTTATTATTATTTATTCTTATGATTTTATAGAAAGACCATTTGAGCGCTCTTGTCTTCTCAAGTTTTATAAGCATAAGAAGCCCTTTCGAGAGGGAGGATTCCCCGGGGCTTCCGATGGTTTCTGGAAGGGACCCTGAATTGACCTTTTATATTAAGGAATGTTTGTGTAGTTCGGGCTGTGTAAGTGAAAGATTCTAAGAATTTTAGCACTAAAATTAAAAAAAAAACTGGTCCTTTTTGGACCAGTCTGGAACTAGACCAAAACTAGACAGAACTAGACTAGTCAGTAAAGAGTGCTTTGGTAGTGCTTATATTGGCCACAATGGTATAATGAACAATTATAAGACATTAGCCAAAAAAAAAACTTTGGGGGGGTTAGAGGAAGTTTATAGAGTTGTGGACCAAAACCCCATAAAATCCGAAAATTTCATGACGTCCGATTTTTATGAAAATCTATATATAGAAAAAGTGGAAAAATTTTTTCAAGAAACGGATTACAACTAGTCTAGTTTTGGTCTAGTTCCAAACTGGTCCAAAAAGGACCAGTTTTTTTACAACTAGTATATTTTTGGCCTAGTTCCAAACTGGTCCAAAAAGGACCAGTTATTTGAAAAAATTTTAGTGACGAATATTCTTCGAATTTTTCACTTAACATATTCTATATATAAAATTTCATCGAAATCGGACGCCATGAATTTTTCGGATTTTTTTGGGTTTTTGGGCCACAACTCTCTAAACTTCCTCTAGCTCTATCAAATTTTTTTTGGGTTAATGTCTCATAATTGTTCAATATACCACTATGGAAAATATGAGCACTTTCAAAGCACTCTTTCTCTAGACACGCCACTGTACGGGCCTGATTGTTAAGTCACATTTTGATGGCATTTGGGGCGTGTGATGAAGAAAGTGCTTCTAAATAATTAATTTTATATTTGCTTTTTTTTATTTAAATTTCCAAACGAATATTTTTTAAATTAATTAATTTTTTTTTTCAATTATTTCAGAGTTTTGGGCAAAGAAAGAGTGAACAAATTTCTACCCTTCAAGTTTTCAGGTCAGCTTCCGTTGCTTAAGATGCCAACTAACCATACGAGGGGCTCTGGGTTCAACTCCCAGCTAAGGTCGTGGATGTTATTTGCTTCATTTTTTCTGCTTCTCTTCTTCTTTTGTTTTCCCATTTATCGTGATATCACAATGGGCCTATAATGAGCCTAAGAATGTCACCCTTCATGATGACAACCACACTAACCCACCAACTATGTTTATAAGGCCTAAGTCCGCTCCTGTATCATATATTTCGACAGCGATTTTGTGCAACAGAGTACTGCCTGTTTATGACTTTAATGACTGTAAGTGTAGGAGCAACAAGGGAAACTGTGGAAAGTTTTTACTTTGTTTGAAAAAAAAAAATATCAACAGACGCAGCGTCAGTTGATTCATAAGGACATAACTTTTAATTGTTTCTTCGCAAGGAGGGCAAAGGAGCTTTTTCGGTATTCTGGGTTTCAGAGAATTTCTGATGCGAAAATTAATAAAACGGGATCGTGAATGAGGTCCATACCGGGCAATAGTTTTGACTTTTGGCCGAGGACGATGAGACTTTGACGATTTTCTAAATTTTCGATTCGAGTTTCTCAATAAAGTCCTTTGAATCATGTTACGAATTGAATATTCTCATTAATGCACATTGATCCTTTTGAAGTGTTCTGCTTTCGCAAGGATATACAAGAATAAAGCTTTTTCTAGAAGGAAAATATTTTATTCCGCTTAAGAATGGACCTCTTTAATGAAGAAATTTTTTTTCGATTATGTATTCAGTTAAATTGTATCGTAATAAGAAACTCGGTTGTGTTATGGAGCCAAAGGATTTGCTTTCAAACCCGGGAAATTATTAAAAAGACGATTGAGGGTTTTCAATGTTGATACCGACGGGTCCAAAATGGATGACGGCAGCGTTGGAGCTGGAGTTGTTGGGGATAATTTTCAGAAAGCAGCTGCTATGGGGAAAACATCATCCATTTTTCAGGCGGAGGTCCACGCCTTAGAGCTGTGTGTCATAGAATGTATACGAAGGAACCACATATTTATGTGTCTTCTCAGACAGCCAGGCGGCTCAGAGAGCCCTTTCAGCATTCACTATCAACTCAAAACAGGTATATGAATGCCATGGGCTTCTTCAAACCCTATCCAGGAGGAATACTGTTACTCTATATTGGATACCGGGGCATGAAGGACACCAAGGCAACGAAAGAGCGGACTGCCTAGCCAAAAGAGGTGCGGCAAACCCTTTCATTGGACCAAAACCATTCTGTGGGGTTAACAATAGCTACAGAAACGATCTGATTAGGAAATGGGAGGAGAAAAGCCGAAATGAATTGCTGGAGAGCGCACAAGGGCATGCGGCAGGCAAAAAGGCTCATAAGTCTCACGACAATTAGGGCGGAAGCTACACTTAACCTGAGCAGAAACAATATCAAGATCTATACTGAACTCTTAACGGGGCACTGTAGACTGAAATATCACCTGAAAAAAAGATGGGGGTAATAAACGAAGATCTCTGTTAGAGCAGGAAACAGCAGAGCATGTTTTATGTACTTGCCCTGCTGCGGCTAGGCGCAGACTCGCGTGTCTAGGGGCAAGAATAATGGTCCCTCAAGCAATTAGTCCTTTTAGTCCTTTAGAAATTCTAAGATTCTTTAATAGTCTTAAATTATGCTAAAGGAAATTATGCTGCCCAAAAGATATTTTAAGTCGTGGTGCTTAACAGCCTACTTAATAATAATAAAATGTTGATAAAATTGATTTTTAGTTATTCCGGTGAGAGACAAAAAAAAAAAGGTTTCTAAAGAAGGTCTCTTCTGAAATTTTTGATTCATTGGCTTTGGGGGTTTCCCCCATAAAATTAAAATGTTGTTCGATGGGTAAAATATAATTGATTAATTGCGAAGATAGCAACCTTGGATTCACGGTTTTATTGTGCCAAAGTCATTCTTCATCCTACAACTCACCTTCCGGGTTCGACTACAAGTTTGAAGCGTTCCCCTCGGGCGGTCAAAGAGCAATTTTTGGTGAAGATACTCGTGCTTCATTAAGGGAATCCAAGAATTTACGTGCTGTCAAGCAAATAATTATCCTCATTTAATGTAAGTCTTTCATGTTGAATTATAAATATTTATTCAAATGCAGCGCTGCCGGCCATCGTTGACATGTCTGTGCATATTCTATTTTTTTTTTTTTTGTGACGATTTACTGGGCAGTGGGTCCTCCTTTATCGTGTTATGTGGTAGTCATGACTTTGCAAGCATAATTTAATTTTAAAGCTTAGAAATTTTAAATAATGTTGAAGCTTTTTTAGCAAGAAATATTCAAACTTGCATAGATTTCAGCTGAAGGGACCAACGGAATGGGAATTTCCAGAAAAATTAAACTTTTTGTCACGTCCGAATATTTGGGACATGAAATTACTGTCACGTCCGTTTAGAAATGCCCATATAAACTTATTACCCATTTTCTCAATACATTAGTTTCCAGATTAGGGTTCCGTTTTTCCGTAAAAGGGAAAATTGATGAAAAATTTTGGTTATTTTGAAAATTAGAAATTTATGGTTTTCCAAGCCCCCCCCAGGGCTAGAGGAAGTTTAGAGAGTTATGGACCAAAAACCCAAAATAATCCGAAAAATTCATGGCGTCCGATTTCGATGAAATTTTATATATAGAATAAGTGAAAAATTCTAAGAATTTTCGCCACTAAAATTTTTTTAAAAAACTGGTCCATTTTGGACCAGTTCGGAACTAGACCAAAACTAGACTAGTTGTAAAAAAACTGGTCCTTTTTGGACCAGTTTGGAACTAGACCAAAACTAGACTAGTTGTAATGCGTTTCTTGAAAAAATTTTTCCACTTATTCTATATATAAATTTTCATAAAAGTCGTACGTCATGAAATTTTTGGATATTATGGGGTTTTGGTCCACAACTCTATAAACTTTCTCTAACCCACCCAAATTTTTTTTTTTGCTAATGTCTTATAATTGTTCATTATACCACTGTGGCCAATATAAGTACTACCAAAGCACTCTTTACTGAGCAGTATGGCTTCATCAATATCAGCCTTGATGAATTACAGGCTCAGTGAAATTGACTATCTTCCCTCACGCCTGGCCTGATTGACTCAACTGTGTATAGTGTTTATTTTGAGGAATAATTTTCGTTACAATAACATAAGGAATATTGTAATAAAAAAGTGTCCTGATACCCATTCTTTCACCGTGAATACTTAAATCCACTGACCGACCAAATTGAATAAAATGAGGTCAAGCCATGCAAGGATGCTTAAATTCTGGAAAATTTTATTCGAAAATTTATAATACGGCTTCCAAAAATAGAAAGAAGCCTTTGAATACGAAGCGTCTAATCAACTGAAAAGGAGTCCCTACCTATCTGCCTGTATTAATGAGCTCACTATAACTTTTGCAATAAGAGGTAAGAGCTTTGAAACAACAACAAAGTTGGTCTTCCCTAAGCCAGCTTTGTAAATTCGTAGCAAATATTTTCTCATAGCACTTTGCTTGCAAAACAGTGAACGGAGATCGGAGGACGAAGGACGATGTTTCTGTTAGCACTTGAAGTTAACCGATGAAGTTGCATCGTTTTTATATTCAACAAATAACAAAATGAAGTGGGCCAGAATGAGAGCTATAAAGGGGCCAGGCAGCCCCAGATAAACAGCCAGAAAAAGTGGAAGATGCAGACTTTGTTTGGATGAAAGCCGATGGAGTGTTTTTCTTCCTAATTTTTTTTTTTTTTTTTTTTTTAAAGGTGCAGCCGCTTTTGTGGCGTTTTTTGCTTCTATTCAGGACGATGCCAGTTGCTTTTAACTTTACTAAATGTCCTTAAAGGGCAAGAATATCACGTTAAAAGCGAAGTGGAAATATAAGAAGAGCAGAGCAACCCACCAGTAGCCGTTTGAACTTGCGGAAGAGGTTTTTTTTTTCTCTCCTCACGTTGTTTCTCTATTTTCTCCATTCGCTAAATAAAATATGGTACACAATCACGCAGCCAACGAACGCCGATATACAGACGAATATCGATGCATACCGATGTGTGTACTCACGTATAGATATTTCCCCGTTTGAAGTACATATGCACATACTTACTATGCATAAGTATCATAGAAAAGCATTGTAAAACGAAAGCAAAGAAAATTGAAAATGGAAAAAGGAAAATAAAAACTATGAAAAAAATATGGAAAAAAAACAATGTTGGGCGAACAAATGGAGCGCTTACAGCAATTTGCATGAAAAACTGAGCGAAAATATGCATGCGTGTTCAGGTTCAGATTTAGTGGATGTCGTACAGCAGGTTGTGCGGCCAGAGTGGGCTGCCATGTTGTTTTAAGTGTAGCAAGTTCAATCCAGTTAAAGTTTTTCTATTCAGGTTTCAAATCGCTCCGGCCGTCGTCGCGCTCCCCGCAATTTGGCAATTCTATTTCTGCACAGATAAGCCCCCATGGCTGTGAGCGACCGACCGGAAATCGCATCCGTCACATTGACTTTGGGCTCCGAGAGTTGCTTGGTCTTTATGATTACGTGATTTCCTTAACTCATTTTCAAATAGTTTTTAAGTGACACTTTTATTGGGTCTTTAACTCGCTGGGCAAACATTTATTGATACACTCGAACATCTGTGTGTGTGTGTGTGCCCTGCAGGAAATGACAGTAGTGAATCTACATATACTCTTTTTCTACTGTCCGCGTCAACAGTGCTACCTACTGACCAATTATGCCCTTCGCAATACATTCCGCTATAGGCAATTAACATTGCTTGTCATTGCAAAGCCACCAATAGTGGAGACAAACAATAGACATTCTTTTGACGAGGGAACCATTATGAAGGCCTTTTTTTTAGTACGTCAATAGCAAGGGCCATTCGTGTGCCTATGGTGGCTCAATGCGTTGAGTGCTTGCCTTGAGCTCTGAAGATCGCCGGTTCAAATCTCGCGTGAGCACTGGATTATTATTTTTATTTTTTTATTTATTAATTTTTTTTTAAAGTAAATAATAGTTTAAAAACCAAAAAGCTTTCAGGAAAAATATTTTTGGTAACAAATTAGAAAAAACTTTCAATCCAAGAGGTGGATTTTTTGAAAGACTTTTATGCATATAATTTGCTTTTTCATAACAGAAATGCATTGACCTTTAGCCGGAAGAATAGATTAAATTATTTTTATACATTAAATATTACCCCGCTTTTTCACATTTTCATCCGCCTCCGCTGTGGGTTGAACCGGGAACCTTCAGACTGCTGGGTGAGAACGCATGTTCTATGCATTGAGGCCTCTGAGATTGATTGTTTCTATCGCATTCACTGCACCAAAAACTCACAAAAATTTAATATATAGACTTCTTGTTGACATGGTCGACAGAGATGAACTATACCTATTGACTCATTGTAGACATTGGGTCATATGCCGACAGGCTTCCTGCAGGGAACCTCGTTGATTGTTTCTATCGCATTCACTGCAGCAAAAACTCACAAAAATTAAATATATAGACTTCTTGTTGACATGGTCGACAGAGATGAACTATACCTATTGACTCATTGTAGACATTGGGTCATGTGCCGACAGGTTTCCTGCAGGGTGATTTTCTTTGGGAGAAACGGGGGAAGCGACTACACAGACAGACTACACAGCCATATTGAAATGGTGTGCCATGGGCAAGTAAGAACAAGAAATTCAAAGGAAATATCGGAGAATGAGATGAAAAATTCATACATTCGATTTCTGCATATATCTATTGTAGGTATATCCTTTTTTATTTCCAGCCATCCTGTTTGAAAGCGGTAATTATTCAATTTCCTCCAAATATTTCGTTTTCGGAAGGGCAAGGAGAATTTCATGAAATTTAATTAAAACTATTGTTGACCCCTAATTACTTCATTGACCGATTCCAGATAGGAAGGAAGGAGTTGAATTGTGTTTAAGCTGCCAGTTTTTAATATAGAAAAAAAAACACCATCATTAAGCGAGCCTTTCAAGTGTCTGTGGAGTTGCTTAATTTTAGGATGGGGATCTATTGAGATTGTGCTCTGAAGCGAAAGTAATTAACGTTGAGTTATAAAAATCGAGTTAGTTTTTCTCAAGAACAGAAGTGTTGGATTTCACGTCTCGCTGAACAATTTTTCCCTTTTGAGTCAGCAATTTTCCGTCTCAGGATGGCAGGAAACGGAAGTGAAGATAAACGAAGGAAAAAAAAGCGGAAAATATGAAAGAAAAAAAATCTCTTCAAAATTAAAGTCATTTAAGGGCATAGCTTTGGGCGTGGCCATTAACAGCAAAGATCAAGATGATGATTTAAACAAGTAAAGAAATTCGTTATCTTATCCATTTTTGATTGGATTGCTCTGAGTTTTTTCGCTTTGAGATTTTGCAAGAGCTTTTTTAAGCTGAAACAAATTCATTTCTTTTTTGCTCTTATGGCAATGAAAGAGTCCATAGCCGTATTGAGCAAGAGTTCATAATTTAATGGAAGACCACAAAAGCAATTAGCCTGCGTCTTTGAAATTTCAAAGCAACCAACAGATGCAGCGGCAGATGCAGCAGCGGCGGCAGCGGAAATGTCGTAAGATGTAATTTTGCATGGGCGCTGGAACTTAAAATCAAAGCTGGCAATGAAAAACCGCAATTCAAAAGCAGAAGTCGTAAATTTTAATGCCGTGAGAGATAAGTGTCAGCAGTACAATACAGTACCAGCCGTACGACGAGATACGGATTTATCCACACGGATAGACAGTGAGTCTATCGGTCCAGTGCGAGAGCGGGTCGGACATGCGGATGGGCGGCTCGTTCACTACATGTTCGTGCTTGTGCGGCAAAAGCGAACTTTGAAGCTTAATGGCGAACCTAAAGCGGAGAAGGGGCAATACGTTAGACTCGTACTCAGTTAGGTACCATGCAGTGCAATCAATTATTTAAAAACAATTAACTCGGTCAACGCAAATTATTTACATTTCTGTACAATTTACTGAAATGACTTTGCTTAAGATTGCGCTTTATCATTTCCAATTCAGGATCAGGTCTGCATTCTAAATGAGCTTGTGAGCGATAAAAGGGACATCCTTTTTGCAAATGAAACTGATTGCGGAGAGAAGGGCTAATTAACTAATTGTCTGCATGCATACAGAGATACATACATAGATTAGATGGGGACTAGGATTCATGCGGAATCATCGCATAAATAAAAATCTGCCGGTCATGTGTTCCAATCATTTTGAATGACATTAGAGATTCATATTGGCTAATTGAGGAATTAATGTTCTGTCTGAATAATTGTCGTGATTGAAAAACAGCGATTGCAATTTTCGAGCACGTGAAAACAGATATAATTCCGGTTATTTTCATTTTATCCGCTTTAAATAAATATTTGCTTGAAAACCGCAGAAAAAAAATATTTAAAAAAAAAATATACATACGCCAGCCGGCGATGTCGTCAATAAGCAATAAACTGTTTAATGAAACAGAATAAAATGTGAGTGGAAAGATTTTTTTTGAAAAAATGAAAACAATTAAAATTCGATTGAATGCAATATGAAGCGTGACTCCAGATGATATCGCTGCCAGATAGTTTTCTTCGGAACACGCAAATCGATATGTGCGCACATTATACACCGGCGATTGGATATTTTTAAGGTTACATTCCATGTCAGAGATTCCATAAACACACATAAGAGACACAACAACTAAAGAGACACAACTCAAAATATGGCATTTTTCAGCAAGGGCGAAAAACAAAATGCATCCTCGTGTCAATCAAAGCAAGAAGAAAGGCATTACGGCCTTTTATAATAAGAAAAATGGAATTGATTTTTTCCTACAGGTAGACAGCTGACTTACGACCAGCGTTGCCATGTCTTAATTTTCAAATGTAGGAGATTTCATTTCCAAAGTTAGTAGATCTCCTACCTTACAATAATCCAAAACTAGGAGATCTACAACCTTTTTTTTAAATTCATTTAAATATTGAAATAAAAACATTTCAACTTTAAATATACATATTAATGTATTTTTAGACATTGATGTATTGATGTAAATGTTGACCAATTTTGTTTTATGTATGTACATATAGGTATGTTGGGTTACGTTATACAATCAATTATACATAATGATGCCATATTTTTTTGATGGAAAAAAGGGTTTTCCTGAGAAATGTATTGGTTTCGCGGGACTTTGAGGAGAGAAAGAAAGGATAAAAAAGGATCTCTATTTCAGTGTTTTATTTAGAAAAATAGTCGACGAATTTTATCCAATAGACATATTTAAATATTAAGTAAAAATCTTTTTCTCTTTCATCTATTTAAATTTTCTCGCCTCGGCCGAGCCTTGAACCGCTGACCTCCACACTTCGCTGGGCGAACGTCTTAACCATTACGCTAAACGAACGAATTTAATTTGTTGGTCAAAATGCTCGCTTGAGCTTATGGTTGCTCAAGTTTTGGGGAACGTGCTTAAGGACCATTAAAAAAAAATAAATAGATTGAAACTTTAAAAATTTAGGAGAAAATTTTTGTCTTCCAAAACAACTACACTCTGAACAAAAAAAAAAAAACACTGTAATTAAAAAAAAAAATCCAGAAAAATTCCCGCGGCCAGCAGGGATAGAACCCCGAAGCTCACGACTGTCGAGTTACAGTATAAAGCACTGAGCTATCGAAACCTCCGGAGACGGTTGATCAGAATGCGAACTTATACGTCTAAGTGAACGAAAGCGAATTTGAACATAAAAAGTAACTGTTTTTCAACTGTTCATTTGACTGCCTTTTTTTCAGTGCATTTAACGCGGAATACAGTTTATTTGACCACTCTTACTTTAACTGTTCTAAATAGTTGATTTAACTGTTGTTATTTCTCTCGGTGTAACGACTCATCCTTGTATAAACATTGACTGACAATGGATGTTATCCTTATTTGGTTGTTCTTATATTAAATTTTCTCTTTTTTTTACGCATCAATAAAAATGATTGCAATGAAAAATTAAACTGACATGAAACGATGCGCTCTCGCAAGCACTCGTGCTCCTGAAAGTGCTCCTCGAATTGCCGATGCTTAAGAAAATTATATTCACGAGTCATTTTCTTTAATGATATGGCCTATAACAAAAGACCTTAGAGCCCGTGAGACATAATGCGAGAGATTATTACAGCCATTAAAGAGATAAAATACAGTCCTTCCTTTTTAGTATCCAAATCCTTCATCGACTTTGTGATAAAAATTGTTGGGAATGGCGGCACTTTCAAGAGGAGGCTTTTTTTTTTATAAGTAGATAGACCCATTCAAATGGAGTTCACTGGAGCTCTCGTCGATTGCTCATTGTGTAAGCATGGCTTAAATTTCGAGTAAATAATTCGATAAAGAAGTCAACGCAAACAAACGAACGAACAAAAACAAAAACGCTCGTAAGGCAGTCGGTTTGTTGTCGTCGGTGGTAGAGATCCAGTTTGCCGCTTACGGTAATTGCAGCTACGTACGTCGTCAACGTCATTCAAAAATCACGATGCACGATCTAAGCTAAAAGATCAAGCTCCTCGTACCAAAGCAGCAAGCACAATCGCAGTGGCCATATTTACTACGATACGAGTATATCGGCAAATAGCACAGGCACAGGCAGTGAAAACAACAACAAATTTCATACGATCACAGCAATTACGTTGGCGCCGACGACGACGACGACACCGACGCCGACGCCAGCAGCAGCGGAGCAGTGCTGCTTGTGAAACACATGGGGATCTTCGTACCAGGCACGATCAGTGCGCGAGACAAAACAACAAAATAAATATACAAAAAAAAAAAAAAAACGCAAACAAAAAAAAACAAAACAAAACAAGCAATACTAAAGAAAAGCCCCAACTCCGCACCCAAACACACGCAACGGAATAACGGATCTGTGTGAATTAACTTTCCACACAGATTCAGGCAATGATCATCACGTTTGGCGATGATAATGACGAGGATGGTAATGACGGTGCTGATGATCGAGCAATCGTAATGATGTCGGACGATGGCCACGACGACAGTTTCGGTTGCGGCGCTCGATCAATAGCGCAGCCCAACGCCATTGTGTACGGCAGCAGCGAAATGAATCGAAACCAGTACTCGTCGCAACGTAGGTGGGTGGGGGAGGGGTTCGATTGGGGGCTTCACTTACCGGCAGAAGGCAGCAGTAGGTCTTCTTCGAACCGAAACTTGTTTTAAGAAAATTAAAAAAAAAAATTAGTTGCTTCGGTGTATGCATGTTTGTTTGTTTGTATGTATGAACGTTTGTACCTTCTACTGATCATCTGCCTGATTTCTGTACTCTACACTACTGGATCATGCAAGTTTTCAAATGTTTTCGATGAGCAGCAAAAGGCTTCTTTTTTTTTGTAGAAAGTGAATAAAACGATTTATGTTTTTTTTTTTTGGCAAACTCTCAATTTGAAACTAAGAAAATAATACGAATTTTTTTTTGTTGATAAGCCTTTTGCGACTCGCGCAAAGCAAATCCAGATATAACCGGTGTTGTAAGTCAATATCGGCACGTTTTGCCGGTGCAAAGCGAAGGCTCTTCTTCTGCTCTTCTAGAAAACACCAAGTGAGAGACCAGTTTCTTCTATCATGCGAGAAAAACCTAGCAATGTGGCTATTGTCTCGCACTGTTCGTCCAAATAAATGTTTGTAGGTATGCATGCATGTATGTTAGGGTTGCCAGCCATACTATATAATATAGTATGCTACTTTATTTGTGATCGATATACTTTATACAGTGACTACCACTCAAAATGGCCCACCTGTTAAATCTTCATTTAAATGCCTATATCTTGAAAAATATAACTGTTACAACAAAATTATTTGAGAAACATAACAAATTTATTCAATTTTGAACATAAAAAACTTGACTTTATTCATTTCAAACAAAAAACTTGGAAGTTATAGCAAAAATAAAAATATTGGCGCTAAATTCATGCGTCACTCAAAATGGCCCACTTTACATTAAAGCGGGATAACTTAAAAAATTTCCAAAAATTTGTGGTTTAAATATTAAGTCGGATATCCTTTTCGTTAAATAACGGATTTTAGTCGGGTTGGAACGGATGGGAGTAGTTTTTTTTTCATTCCGCAGGTTAATTTTAACCCATACCGCTTTTAAGGCAGTTTCAAGGTATTTTATATTACTAAAGTAATGTTTTTGGATTTGAACCTCTAATTTTTGCCAAAACTCCTCTTTAGTGTTGAGATCGGATGAGTGTGGGGGCATCTGAAGCACTCTGGGACAATTTTTTAGTCACCATTTCTTGACGATTCCAGCAATATGCTCAGGCTCATTATCTTAGTAGAATTGATATGTCCCTGCTATACCTAACTTCCGCGCACTTTGGATTAAATTTTCTCGTACTATTTTCGAAAAGTGGTTCTTAACCATATTTCCATTGATCAGGCATAGAATACCCACCCCAGCTGCCGAGCAAGGACCCTCTATAACAACCTCCTCAAAAACTTTCTCAAGGCTACATTATATCGCCTTTTTTCTCCTAATAACAAATTCTCTCATCGACGATTTTATTTTTCGGGCCCATTGAAATTCATTATAAAGACAGTTTCGACAGTTTTGAGATTGACTACATGCTCAAAAAGAAAAATCGCAATTTTTTGCAACTTAAGTACATACTTATTTATTTAAATATGTAGTTAATAACAATTTTAAATAGGTGAAATAAATCATAGCCTGATTTCTGTACTCTACACTACTGGATCATGCAAGTTTTCAAATGTTTTCGATGAGCAGCAAAAGGCTTCTTTTTTTTTGTGAAAGTGAATAAAACGATTATATGTTTGTTTTTATTTGGCAAACTCTCAATTTGAAACTAAAAATTCGGTTTCTCAATCTATCAGCTTCGATGGAAAAGGATGTTCCACAAAACTGTGTCGCAAAACTCATTACACTGAGAGAAATCGATAGAAATATACCTATATATGGGTAAATATTAAGAACGCCGTATTCAGCCTTACCAACGCCCTGGGCGAGATTTCCTCGGCGGCCTCTAATTGCAATTCAAACACATACGATAGTAAGTTTTGAAAACGCCCCTTCATATTAGCGCCTTAGTCGGTTGCATAACCGTTCCCGAAACGCCGCTTCTGAATATTATGATTTCAAGCCCAAAATCCAACATTGCGAGAGTGCGCGACGTCATAAAAATGTTTTGCGTGACGCATTTGAATCTCCAATGAGAGTTTTGTGTCACGCAGATGATAGCATCATTTTGCTTCTAGTAATGCATTATTTGAACCAAGTACCAATCTAACGAGTGCCGAGTACTCAGAAAAATTATACGCTATCACTTGAGCTAAAATCTTACGGCCAATATTACCAAACATATTTTAAAAAATTTTTAAATTAAAATACAATTTTTTTTATTTTAAATTTCATTTTCAATATGCAACTTTTTTAAGTATAGCAAAATGTGGCAGCACGCTACACTGTCAGGGTAGTCAGTCAAATTCCCAAATGATTGAAATATTATTTTAGAGCATGGAGCCGTGTGCGCTCGATTTTTCATCAGTCTCATATCGCTGTAATCTGAATCCATAAATTTAAAGCTTTGCTTGTTTTGTTTTGCCCAGATTTTTTCCGTAAAATTTTAGAATGAATGTAATCATCTGTTTTTCTACCGCCCTAAACAGGGCTGTTACCGTATCTTAAAAAAAACTTAAACGACCTGCTGAGGTAGTTTAAAATTTTTTAAAAAATATTTTAAAAATTTCGTTGGTGAAAATGAAAATCAGATTTTATTTTTAAAATTTTTTTAAATATGCTTGGTAATATTGGCTCTTAATGGAAAATTTTCAAAATTGTTCAAAATGAACCAAAACTCGGGAAATATTTTAAGAGCTCTTTTTCACAGAACAGTGAACAGTTTTTGTTTTATTAGTTCAAACGAGTACCCAATAGCGAGTACTCAAAAAATAGCTACATCATTAACCTGTCAAATTGCTTCGCAGCGAGAAATATTCAATTTTTTCTCGCTACGAGGTCTATATCGGAGCTTGAGCCATACGGTTGAATGTTTTGATATTTGTGTGCGTCTCGTCTCGAGCTCTCGCAATATTGGATTTTGGGCTTCATTTCATAAATATTATAGAATATTGTAGAATTTATAGGGATATGGTACAATATGGTATTCGAAACATGCCGGAGAGAAAGGACGACCGTTTTTTAAGTGTCTTTATACATGCCGAACCAAAAACCTAACTTGATAACGCAACAAAGTCATCTCGAGTGGCGTATGAAATTGGTGATCCCCTACGAGATCTAGGAAACTTCAAATCATCACGACATATAAAATTTTCTCTCTTTTCCTTCCGCACACCCCTATTAAACGGACACTTTTCGGAAGTGCTCTAGTATTCTTTCTTCTCAAATATTTTCCTCTCCAGCGGGCACCTCTGTTAAGCTGATATATTTTACGGTCCCGAAGGTGTCCCCTTAAGAGAGAGTATACTGTAGTTATGTTACCACTTGAACAGATTTCTGCGTACGCTCCTGTCTATGTCAAATAGAAAAATAATTCGAATAAAATGACACCGCCGAAAAGCAAAACTTTGTCTAGTCATCGTTATTTTTTTTTTTTAATAATAATAAAGCGTTTTTATTTTACCACATCTCCGACCGAAATGTCACTCTCTTTACTCCCAAAAAGCTTAAGCATCCCACTTTACCACAAAAAAGAAGAAGAAAAAAGAAATATCTGGCAACTCCGATGTAGTCACGAAATGCTGAAATAAACAAATTCTGCACCGACTGAGAGAGCTTAAGTTATTGCGATTTAGGTTCCGCAAATGACATTTCGCAGAATTGCAAAAAAAAAAAAAAATAAAAATAAATAAATAGAAGAAAAATCGCTTGAAAATAAAGGTGAAGCAAATCATGAGCTCAAGTACAACCGCACTCAGCTCATCAGACATCCCGCTGAACAATCTCACACTACGAGTAATGCCTACATACATATATACATATCTACTCGACGGCTTTTCTTGCCTTTATTGCTTTATTGCAGCTCAATCGACTCGAGCAATAGCTGGAATTTTGAGCCACGTTAGATCAAGCATTGGGGGTACAAGTCACCGAGTGGCACGCATGCATCGCGACGTACAAAGCAAATATCCGTTGTAAATAAGTATCTGTGTACGTATGTACGTCTGTATGTATGTACATGAGTGTAAATGAAATGAAGCCTATCCTCCAAACGAGTAATTGGAATCGCAAGAATAAGGTATAAGCTCTAGTTGAATTAATTCTTGACGGCTGTGACTGTTTGCGTCAACCATGTCAATTGAGGAGAGATACATTTTCTTTTTCTCCAGTGCGAGGGTTGATTTTTAAATGAAATTTTTTTTCAATTATTTATTATGAATAGAGCTCGGATTTTGAATATGTAAAAAAATGAAAAAAAATTCAAAAAAATATTCAAAAAATATTCAAAAAAAATGCAAAAAAAATGCAAAAAATTCGAAAAATACAAAAAATTCAAAAAATTCGAACAATTCAAAAAAATTAAAAAATTCAAAAAAATTAAAAAATTCAAAACAATTCAAAAAATTCCAATAATTCAAAAAATGAAAAAATTCAAAAAATTCAAAAAAAAAATAAAAAAAACTCAAAAAAATTCAAAAAAATTTAAAATATTCAAAAAATTCAAAACATTCAAAAAAAAAATAAAAATTAAAAAAAATTAAAAAAATTCAAAAAATTCAAAAAAATTCGAGAAATGCAAAAAAATCGAAAAATTCAAAAAATTCGAACAATTCAAAAAAATTCAAAAATTCAAAAAAATTAAAAAATTCAAAACAATTCAAAAAATTCAAAAAATTAAAAAATTCAAAAAAAACCAAAAATTCAAAAAACTCAAAAATATTAAAAAAATTTAAAAAATTCAAAAAATTCAAAAGATTCAAAAAAATCAAAAACTTCAAAATATTCAAAAAAAAAAAATCCAACAAAAATTCAAAAAAACGACAAATTCAAAAAATTCAAATAGTTCAAAAAATTTGAAAAATTCAACAAATTTGAAAAATTCAAAAAATTCACAGTCAAAAAATCCAAATTAGTTCAATTTAGTATGCCTATTAAAATGTTGAATTGTCAAATTAGCAAAAAAAGCCTTCTTCAGTGAATAAAATATTCAAAAAGCACAGTTAAATGCAAAAACATTCAAAATTTTCAAAATCCAAGCTCTACTTATGAAAAATAAATGTATGTACATAAAATTTTAACATTTCCGTTGAATCAAGTTGCGAAAAGCTTAAACGGAAATAAAAAGAAATGAACGTAATTATAAAAAAATTTTCGTGAAGTACATATTTGGAGCAATCGCAATCGCAGACTTCCTCAGTGCGAACTGGCAGCATTTTCGCCATCTCAGTGTTTCCTCGAACACTTTGCAGTTTATCAAATGGCACTTTCTCAATCCCATATCATGTTAACGGGACAATTTGAAGTTTTGAGCGCACTTTGTGTCTACTCAGGCCATGGAGAAGGGAAAGTTTCGAATTTCATTTCGCACTTTTCGCTCGATTTTTGCGCTACGAAAATTTATCGCTGTAATTTGAGAAGGTATGCCCATGTGTTCGGACGTCACGATTACGGCAATAAAGTGGAAATGGAATGTCACTGAGAAATGTAACGAGCTCGGCTTTCAGTCTAAAAAAAAAAACAGATCGCCTTAAGTGGAGCAAATGAGTGTCAGATTTGCACACAAAAAAAGAAAAAAAAAAATTATAAAAAGAGGCGATTTTTTCGCCTGCATAACCAGTTTAACGTTGAACTAAATCTCATTCGTTTTGTTGATTTCCAATCCACTGAAATTAGAACATAATCTTCCGTTCATCATTTCGTATGACGTGGTCAAATTTACTTTCGAGGAGCACCGATCTCGCGCGCGCTGCTCCCACATTGTGAGGCACTTAAGGCCGAAAAAATAAGCGAAAAACAGAAAATAATAAAAATAAATAAAATGAGAAAAAAAATGCTCGAAAAAAGAAAAAAATTCAAAGATTCACGAATCACATCATCGCGATGAAGGAACCTTCTGCTGGCTCGCTCACCGAACGCAATTCTCATCAACACAGCGAACAACAAAGCCCGGAGTCTTCTTATTTACGACAGTGTGACCAACGTCGCACAATTACGTTTATTAAGACTTCCTGATTCCATAATTCAAAATCCAGAAAGTCATTTGACTTGCCTTCATACTGCTGCACACACAAATATCTACATACATATCTATCAATTTTTTTTTTTTTTTTTTTTCGTTCTACTTAGTCCGGCAAGTTGATTTCATTGCTTTTTAAGAGTCTCGCCTTCATGCGATGCCGTTTAGGATTCTCTTTGGGTACTTGTTCGCTTCGTTTGGCTTTCGCCCATTTCCATGCGATTAGTTGCGATGTCTCACGCCGTCTTACTTACGACAATAACGACTGTCAGTTATGATACTGAAGCTCATTCGGGGGTGGGATTACAGCAAAAACGTGATTGTCGAAACACTTGAACAAGAAGCAAAACAAACAAATTTTAATGAAATATTATCCCACGAAGGAATGAAGACAGCAATGCGACACATTTTAGAGGTCACATCGAATGTAAACACAAATTTTGATTGCAATAGCTGAAAGTACTCGGTATATGTAGCAAATCCCTATATTTGGTTTAGCGAAATGAGGTACAGGTCATTTTTAAATCGATCTTGAAGGCTGTAGCCGAGAATTAAGTTGCGCACTTACTTATTGGTATATCTCGTAAACCGTTCAATATTTTATTTTCTTCTGTTGAGCAAACTTTCAGCCTCAGGTTTGGAGAAAAGGACTGTAGTATTGAAGGACTCGAAAAAACTCCATCTTCTAGGTAAAAATACCAAAAATAACGAAAATGTAAAAAAAAAATTTTTTTCACCTCTTATCAGTTTTTGGCTCATAGCTCCCAAGCCCGTACAAATTTAATAAAAAGTCTTCGATAAAAATGAAGGAAATTTAAAATTTGACAACTGTTTTCCTCAAACCAACTATATCCGAGCGCTCCTTGACAGGGCCCGATCCAGCTTTTTCGCCACTCTGGGCAAAACCAATATTTGCCGCCCCTATGATGGCACTAAGGGGGTACATACTGTTTTCGTTCATCTATGTGATACACCCGCCCCTCCCAGTGCCTCTTTGGGATTTTGACCTGCTTGATAGACCCTAAATCGAGGCCTGATCCTTCACACCGTTTGGGTTTTGCAAGGTTGAATATTTTATCCGAGATCGGAAGGAAACTTTCTTCCTTAAAGTTCCCAATTGATATTAATTTCTTACAATTTTAAGAATAAGATGAGAACAAAGAATAAAATAATAGAAATTTTTTTGTCTAGAATAATCATTAAATATCATAAAACAAAGTGCAATAAGTGTGAGAAAAAATTTATTCAAAAAGTTGAAACATATTTTTGCGTTGAAAAATTGCCTTTCATGATTTAAAGGCAACGCAACGAGCACATTTCAAAACACACACACACACACAGCATCCAATTGAATTTTGCGAATCCTTCCTTACTTTGCTGCTTCTTCACATTTTGCCTTTATCCCCCTTGTATCACCCGTCCATTATGCTATTTATTAAGTGTCAACGTTCGAATTTGTTTGTTCACTCACCTGTTTGTAATGGTAGGACACGTGTATTTTCCCTTTGTTCGAAGGCAGCTGTTATCCCAATGAATCCGACGTCGAAATTATTTAAGGCGAGCACCACGACTAAGCACACCAGCACGCTCATGTTACGCAGACAGTACGTGTGAGGTGCGTGCGTGGTGCACACATTCCTCGAGTATGCTGTCGTTGTCCTTGACATCTTCGGCGCAGGCGTCGCCGTCGACGTCGTCGTCGACGTCGTCGTCGTTTGTGTTGTTCTTTTCATTGCCGCTGGGTTTCCAATGGAGTAGTTCGATGATGTTTTTGTTCCGACACTTTCTGTTGCATGGGCGAAGAAGCAATATCTATTCCACGTGTTTTCGTTCTGCTCCTGCTGACAGCTTGATATTTTGGCCCTTCGTGCTCTTATATTTCTTTTAAAATTGCTACGTTCTTGCAGGAATCCATCGCCAAGAGGCGAATTCATGCTGCTCCTTCGTATGAATCGCAAGAATGTTGCGGTTAATTATTGCTTATGAGTTTTATCAATGAAATTTCCTCTTTTATCCTCTCGCCCTCCCTCGATCACTCTCTCTCTCTCGATCACTCTCTCTCTCTATCTCTCACTCTATCGAGTGTGTTGTTGAGAACGTTGCAAAATAAACTCAAATATCACACAATGAAATAAATTTTTGATTTCATCTACATTAATAACGCCTCTGGAAACTTTTTTGCCTCATTTATTTTTCATTCAATTTTATTTTTAAATTGATTTTTTTTTCACTGTTTTTCTGTTTCACTTTAATTTTCACTTGCAGTCACACTGAAAGAAAATAAATAATCAAATTAAATTTCATAAATTAAATAAACATTTTGCGAAGTTTTGTTTTTGAATGGACGTTGGTTTCGAGGATTTCTTTTTTAAATCTGAAAAAAAAGGAAAAAAATTGGTCAGTATATTTATTTTGGTATATTTGAATGAAAAATTTTGTTTTACAAACTAATGCTTGAGGCAGGGAGACCCCATGGCACGGGTCACGGGCTTGACGGCCCCGCCTTTCCCGAGTCGCGGCGCTAGCCGATTGCCCCAGTAAAATCATGCAGACTGGTAAATAAAATGCATGAAGTGGGACCTTTGACGAATTTTGGGCCCTACCCCGAAGTAATGCCACAGCGTTTTCAGGGTAGGAATCCCAACTAGAAGAGGGGGGATGTTTATAGTGGAATCTCCACACACCCAGTAAGGACGGATGCTGAGAGTCCGAAAGGATTTTTGAACTCCTCGCCGCAAAAAAAAAACTAAATAAATAAAATTGAGAATAACTAATTTAAGGGGGTCTTCTCATTGAGCAACTTTTTTTTTCGACTTTTTTTTTTTTTGCATTTATTTATAGCTTGGGTAGTTGTGAATATGCCCCTAAAAGGATTTTTTGAAATTCGAAATAGTTTAGAGGATATAGCCTTCTTTGTCGAGCAAGATCTGCGCTAAAACGAGTAATTTTTGCGTTGCTTCAAACTTTAAACGCGTTTATCTCGAAACCACGTTTTTCGAACTGGCGGCCATGATATCTCCAGTTCAACTGAACCGATTTTCATGAAACAAAGTGGAATCGACGCAGAATTGTCACCATTCTCGGGTGAACTTCGACCATAATTTTAAAAAATTTTTTACTATTTTTTTTTTTTACACTAAACTACAAAAAAAAAGCCCGAAATTGAAATTTTTTTTTGAATGGCCGCCATTTTGTCAAAAAAAATCACAAAATTAAGCTTGAGGTTCACCCGAGAATTACATCTATACTGCTTACAACCCCGTTTTTTTTTCCATTTCGGACGCTCCGGAGACCCGGAATCGTGGCCGCCGTGACGGCACCTTTTTTTTTACCACCAACTTTGAAGTCTCATTACTTTTTGAACAGCCCACGTATCGAGGCGAAAATTTTTTTTTTTATTTACTTTGTAATACAATAAATAAAAAAAGTTTTCAATTTTTCTTTGCGTTTTCAAATAAGAATTTTTTTAAAAAGGGTCCAAAAAACGGGTTTTCAATGAGAAGACCCCCTTAATGGTTCCCGGTAGAGCTAAGATTGGGTTTTTTCATTCGAGTGAGTTATCAAATGAATTTCTGTCGTAAGGACAAGATATGGTCATGAAAGAAGTATGTTCATTTTTGAGGGATATATCCCCAGAATGTTTCAAAATAATTTATTTCAGTACCTATGATGACGAATCGAAGACATATTGTTGCTATACAGCTCTGCTTAAAAATTTTTATTCAATTTTTTTTTTTTTTTTTTTTTTTGGTTTTTGTCTAGACAAGAGCTAACAAAATCAATCAATTAAAAATGTCGAAAAAATTTTTATGGAAATTTTTTACTCATTTAACAGCGATCTTTCATACCAAACTCTGCAGGAATAATTTGTCAAAATTTTAAACACATCGAATGACATTGGAACACAGTAAAACATCGCATTAAAGTTAAGCGAAAGCACATAAAACATTTTTTAATTAATCAGCATAAAATAATGTAAGCTGGCAGTACACGAAAATCCAGCGATTCAGTGATAAAATGAAAGCCATAATGTAAGTTGAAATCTGCGGACTCAGCAAAAGTTTGACAGAATTTTCTTTTTTTTAATGGAAAACCTCAAAAAATAGCCAAACCTGAACTTCACCCATTAACACAATTCAACAGATGTTGAATGCCTCTGGTCTGTCTGTGGGTAGAGAACGTTTTTAACCTAAATTTTCCGCTCGCTTTCAATGGAACTTCTCAGTCAAAAAACAAAAAAAAAAAAAAAAAGTAATATTGCAGCTAAAATGCAAAAGAAAAAATAATTTCGAGACAAAAAGTTGAGTCACAACTTTGGGGGAAAAATAATAAAAAAGAGCACTTTTTAACACCGATTCAGGAAGTTGAAACATTTCAGCAAAGAACTCAACCTTCAATACGACTGAGCGAAGCAATTAGTTTTTTTTTCAGACACTTCATGTCTATGGGTGGGGAAATTGGTGTCGGCTTGTATCTAAATCCTCCACTTACTCGATTGGATTACAAAACGCTTCTTCTTTTTTCCAAACATTAAATCCACCCCAATTCGAAGCCGAACGAACGCCTTCATAACTGTGCGTCAATTTCTATTCCACAGGATTGAGAGCAAACAACGTTTAATCATGTTTTCTTCCCCTCAGTTGTTGCGCCAGGCTTTTTGACTAGGGATTGTTAACAGATTTCGTTAAGAGAGCAAAGAATAAAGGGGAAAAAATATACCATAGGGAAAGTGGTTATTCAAAAAATAGGATAATAAATCGTCGTCAAGAAGGAATTGTTTGATTACTTCATGGAAATGTTATGGTTATTCACTAAGCTCTCGTATGAGACACGAATGTACAGGAATACGAAAGAGAAATTACGTGAAACATTAAATGTAAGACAGCTCCGGCTGTTACAATGACTGTTCCCCTTTGCTTCTTAAAAAAATAAAAAAAAAGGGGTGGAAGTGTTGATATGATAAGATGATAAGAGTCATGGTAAAATTTCAAATTCAATTTCAATTTATTCAGTTTCGTATGTAAGTAGATTAAATAAGACATAAGTCTCCTGTTGCACAATCATTTGCATTAAGTTTTTATATAAAATTTCGTAATATTTATTTCTAAACAATTAAAACTATAACGAATTCGGGAGTTAAATAATATTTTTGAGGATTCGACAGAATTTTTTATTACCTACATTTTCTAATTTAACATCTAACAATCCGATATACTATAGAATATATAGGGTGTTCCGTATTGAAAGATCCTGGATCATGTGAATCCCATCTTTTGCTGATAGTTTTTCATCTGAGTATTTTTCGGTCTGCCTGTCTTCTGGTCGTTTGCTGGAACACTGGTGAGCAGCAGTGGTTTTCGGGGGTTCTCCGGCGCTCACCTTTGAACATGGCAATACCATCGCATCGCAGTAACTTTTCATTTTTAATATGACTATTAAATCAATCACTGTTGCCCGTTTAGGGGTATCTCCTCTGAATTTATTGTATGCTCTGAATAAAGGAAAATTTCTGGTTCTTAGCAGAGCCCTTAGGGAGAAAATCCCTAAAGGAAATTTTAAAAGGGACCAAATTTTTGCTTTTCGAAGATTTCGAAATCAAGTTGAGGGACTCTCGGCCTTATTTTGAGACTATTCAAGGACTACAAGCCTCAAATCGGCATCGAAATCAATTCAATTGAAGATGAACAATATTTGAATTATTTAACGTAGATTTGGAAAAAAATGAGAAAAGTATGTGTTAATAAGACCTTTTTCATACCAAAACGGCTTCCAAAGTAAAAAAATTGAAAGTTTTTTCAGAATTTTTGAGTTTAACCGTTTATTTTTTCCTCAATGGGTCAAATTTTTACCATCACTTTAATTTTGCCTAAAAGCCCATACAATTTGCCTTCAAACGGCATGAAATTTTTTTCTCTACGATTAACTATTATCGTGGGAGAATTTTTTTCCTAGACTTACTGCCTAAAAGCTTTAAGGCGCTATAACTCCTCAGGGTTACATTCTAGACCTCCCCTCCCATACGATTTTTTGCTTACAATGACCTTCTCTATCAACCCTATAGAGAAAAGCACTCAGCTACGGAACACCCTGTATAGAATAGAATAGAATAAAATAGAACAGAATAAATTTCTTTGCATGTAAATTTTTTTTTCCAGATGTCCCAATTTCTTCCGAGTAATGATGCCATGATTCCAATATTTTGAAGAATATCCGTATTAACTAAACTAGTCTGATGATTATATTTCAGGTCGAGGTTATAAAAATTAAAAATTTTTTTTATTTTATTTTATTTTTTATTAATTGTTTTTATTATTTCCTGCTAAAATGACTATTTAAACTTCATTTTATGTGGGTACAAATTGAAAAGCCATCTCAGAAGACTTTGCGAGTTGGCTTACCCTGTAGGAAGAGTGTGGTCAATTGTGCCCTAGCGAGTAGTTCTCGAGTATTGGAAAAAGAACTAGTACGCGAGTAGAGACACGGACAGTAGAACCTAAGTAGTGGTATATTCAACAGTTCAATTTTGCCCACACATTTATCTAATATATTTGCTGTACGTGAGTCAGATAGGTCCGTGGCGTAGTGAATGCGTATTCGCTTGGCAATATGAAGGGCTCGAGTTCGATTCCTGTCGCAGACGAAAAAAAATTGGAAGAATGACATGTTCAAAATTTCCTGCCAATTTGGAACCTTTCTTTTTTATATATTTGCTTTTTATTCCTCTTAGGATTCAAATTTTTACTAATAATTAAAAAAAAAAATCGGTGTTCGCTTGGCCCGGGATTTGAACCTGGGTCCTTCGGATCGCGGGGTGCACGCGCTACGCTGTGAGCTACGACAGCGTGGGCCGGTCCCCCATCTATTAACTAAGCAAATTTACTGAACTGGCCCTGTTGCCTCTACTTCTGCACTAGTTCAGACGCGACTGTCGATTTTCGAATGGCACCTCAGAGTAAAAGTTTACAGTTGAATACATTGGCGGAGAAATTATGAGCGAGTAGTACTGTTGATTTGGGGAGTAGTCAAAGATTACTTCTGCACTAGATCAATTTCCTACAGGGGTATTTATATAATGAGCAAATAAAAAACGCCAAACACTCACAAGAAATTAATTGGAAAAATGTGTATCGCTGGAAAAGTACGAACTTTAAAATTTTATTCATCATTTCGCGACCACAAATGGAATATTTTCCCGAGCACCCGAAGCCACAAAGATGGGTATCCTCAATCAACTAAGCGGATTACGTTCAATGTTTTGACATTTGTAATAAACTTCCGTAGTATTCTTTGAAGTTTCATGTCTCCATCCCCATTGAGCAAATGACCATTATTCGACACAATTCATCATGTTTAGCATTAACTGCGAAAATATCTCCTCGAAGTTATCATTCAACCCTCGTTTTGCTACAATATATACAATCATTTTATTTAAAGCAAAATCAAAAGAACTGTGAAGAAGCCAGATGGCCTTTTAACCCTTATTTGTTTCGAGTTTCGAATTTGATACCATTGCCTTAAATTGAATTTTTTTTTTGTTCTCATATGGCGTGAATGCCAAAGGAACCACCTCAAATATGAAAATTTTCCATTTTCCTTGTTTTTTATTTTATTTTTCATATTAATTTCATTTTATTTTCAAATTAATTTTATGATAAATCAACGCTTTAAGGGCTTGAAATTTCTTTAAAGTGGCGACTTCGACAAGGACAAAAGATTTTTATTGAGAAAAAATTCAACACAGCAAAAAATTCAAAGAAGTCAAATTATGGACAACTCATTAGCCTCAAGCTCGAGCAAAGATATAATTTCAACTGATTAAATATTCATCCATTTTCTAATGACAGAAAAAATCACAATTTTATTCAAACAATCCCTTTCTCCGACGCCTCCTTCACGTCTGTGAACGATTATTGTTCGAAAGGACTTCATAGCAGCATCTGCTTCCTTTTTAAACATCGAAACTAAGTAGCTAGTCCCATGAGCTTCGTTCCGCCTCAGAAGAAAAAATGAATATCTTAAAGATTTAAAAAAATCATGTCATCGTTCGTTCTCTTCCTCTATCTGTCTCACCCTCTCGGTCCCTATCTCCCTTTCCGACGCTTTTATTGAAAATTCGTCTCACAATAAATTTTTAAAAAGCAGTTCAACAATTTTGAAAATAGGAAGTAAACGTTGTTATTTTTTCAAATAAAATTCCTCATACTAATACTAAATCTAACTTCTGAGGGTCATCCTTATCATTTAGAGACATGAAAAATAGATGATGATTTATTCGCAGACCTTCCCAATATGGACAAAAAATTTCATAAAATTCGGCCCAGCCGTTTCGGAGGAGTTCGGTAACAAACACCCCAACACGAGAATTATGAATATTAAATATTTCAATTTATTGTTAATCAGTTGTCTATTAAACGCTAAAGCCATTCAAAATTTTTTTAAACCAAATGGTCGACCCTATGGTGGCCCTATTCAATTTCCGTCAAAATTTCTTAGAGCTTTTTTTCGTTTTTCTAATCCTCCCTTGAAGGTTTCCAATAAATGGAAAAGTTCTTTATGTTGTTAATGTGAATGTATTTGTTCAGGTCTTATTTTTATTAAAAATTTTTACTTTGTAAGTCTTAATTTATTGTTTTGGTCCGTTTATGCAGAGCTTTTTCTCTCTTAAGGCATCGGAAAAGGAAAGCCTCTGCAGACTTTCGAGGTGGTCGATTTAAAAAAAAAAAACACAAATGCCTGACCTTCTTTTATCATTATTAATGTCTAAAATTTTCGGTTTTGTTTTTCTCTTCTCTTTGTTTATTTTTTGTTTCTTCTTTTTTTTTTGCTGAAGTCATCTTGGCTTTGTAACCTGCAGAGATCCTTTAAACAGGTAAAATGCACAGACCGACAGAGCATTGGCCAGAATATCGATTGAGGTTTTTTCTTTATTTCTTCTATGAACAATAAAACAATAAAACCAATGCGATGCGATTCGATTTGAAGAAATATTTTTGAGAAATATCATAAACATTTAGTCAGGTGTCTTGCGATAGTTTATAATTTACGAGTAGGTCTTGTGTCTAAGGATCGCCTATCGAAGATGAAATGAACAGAAATGCTGAGAAAATAATTGAGTTTTCATTTTTTTCCCTTCGATGATATTTTTGCAAGCCGCAATGAAGGTGTCATTGTCCATTAGGGGAAGTTTATGATATTTCAATTGACCTTTATGAGATTATTTCATCCACATAAAAGGGAATAAAATATATTTTAAAATTTGTAATCTCACAGCAGCAGCTCAAAGCGTTTTAATTCCCTTCCATTATTTATCTATTGCAATCAAATTATTTGTGGACGAATACAAAACGACCAGCAATGGACTGAATACAGTATATTTCAATTTAAAAATAGAAAAGAAAAAAATCTAAAAATGTATCAAACAAATTCGATTCCACTACGACGTTTTCTTCAATTGTCATTACCATTAGGGATGGGTCAAAATGGGAAAATACATCGATATATATCGTATCGATATATTTAAAAAGCATCGAAATTGAAATGATATTATCGGAGGAGAAATATCGAGTTTTCGATATATCGACATTATAAATACCAATTAAAAATGACTATTGTACTAAAATACAGTACAGTATACCTTCTGCTTAAGGAGAACCCTCCTAAGCGGACACTACTCTATACCAGTGCTTCCCAGCGTAATACTCTTTCATACAAAGCTGAGTATTGCGGCTTTGTTATTTCTTTGTTGTTGTTTCTCACACACAGCGTCTGTGCTAACGAGAGAACTCAATCAGTTCGGCAGCGGCAATGAATAAGCACACATGCATGTGAAGAATGAGAGAAATTGTGCTAGTGGTCGTGCTGACAAGCACTGCTCTAAACTCATGATACAAGAAAACAAGATAGCGCCACTTCAGTACCGCTATTTTGAGGCTCTCTTTGAGAGCCGAAAATTGAGTTTGTGACGTCACTGAGCGAGAAATTGTTGTTGTTTCCCATGCTATTCAAAAAAGTAAAAAGCCGGTTTAACATGGGAAACAACAACAACGAATCGCGATTTTGAGTTTGTGACGTTTCCTCTCTCAAGTGGCGCTATCTTGTTTTCTTGTATCATGCTCTAAACTGACAGATTTCAGGATTTCTAGTGCTCCTGCTTCTCAAATCTTTCCTTTTAAGGGAATACCTCTGTTAAGCGGACAGATCTTTCGGTCCCGTAGGTGTTTGCTTAAGACAGAGTACACTGTGCATAATTTAGACAAAATTGGATTGTACAAAAGGACGTTTTCGAGTTCTCAGATGGTATCATAAGATATGATACGATAAGATAAGATATGAACGATTAAAATGCCGCTTTATATCCAAAAGAAATGCGTGTGAAACACAGGTTTACAACGGTAGATATAAATATATAAAATATCGCTTTCGATGTCTGGAAAAGTATATCGATGTAAGATATATCGCCGAGCAAAAATATCATTATAAATTTTCGATATATCGTTTTAAAAATATCGATGTTTTGATACATCGATGTTTTTTGCCCATCCCTAATTGCCATTCAACCAGAATTGACGAAAAAACTATCACTTTCCATGGTTAATTGAACGTATGTGTTACAAAATGGGAAAATCAGAGCGCAAAATGAATCGGACAATCGCACAGTGGGGCATAAGGGTCAATAAGTGTTAATGAAAATGCAGTTGAAATAATTGAGAAGAAAATGAAATCATGTGGGCGGCTTTTGACTGAGAAGATTTTCGAAAAGTTGAGCACAAAAAAAAATTTTTTTCTTCTGTTTTTTTTATTCATGCGGGTGTGTACGCAAGTTCTCATGGGGGATTAAAGTGCATAAAATCACGAGCGTTACATTTTTCGTATATAAAGATCAATTCACACTATTAGGAGGACTTCAATAGCACGTCTTAGTATGACTTTTCACTTTATTCATTCATTCATTTCATAGAGTTTGAGAGACTTGTTGAAGCCATCAGCCATACCCAGCGGATCGCTGTTTGAGATGCCCTGACTCATTGCCAGCAAGTGGTACACATAAATGAACTACGGTATCTTAACATTTAAATATTCCCGTCTAATTGTTCGTTCTGCTGTTTTGAGAATGCTAATGGAGTCAGTAGCGTAGTGAGGGGGTGTCGCCAAATCATACTTAAATTTTTATGAGGATCTTTTTATTTAGGGAGGGAATCCATTGATCCCCGGGCATCGAAATGTCTTGGCTACGCCACTGAATGGAACGTACCTTGAGGCAGCAATGCTTCTGAGCACGCCCTGAGTCTCGATTGAAAGGCAATTTTGTTGTATTTTTTTTTTTTTTTGTTGAAACAAAACAAAGCAGACGAGCCGCACCCACATTTTTTGTGCATCAACTCATTTCTCCTTTTGATGATTTTTTATTATATTTTAACTTTTTTAAGCCACAAAAATAATGAAGCTTTTTTTTTGTTTCATTTCAGGCACTCTGCATTTGGACGGTGTTCTGCGGACTGGTAAATATCGATTAGGCTTAGAAACATGAAACTTTTTAGGTTTTTTTTTTTAATATTTTTTTGTGTGAGATTCCAATCGAAATTAGAAAAAAATTATTTTTTTCGGGAATCGAGGGAAAGGCTTCAAAACATTTGAAAAAAGTTGTGAGTGGGTTCGAATGATCAATCGAATTGTATTCGCTTTCGAGGGCTGCCCGCAGCGTGGAAGCTCATTTGTTTTATAATAATTATATTTAATGTTATTTGACTCTTTTTGCATTTTTATAGAGCTTATTTAACCTTCATTTGGACATCAGCGTTCGAGTATAGGTATCAAATCAATTGCAAAAGGATAAGGAATGGCCAGTGTACCTACAAACTTTTATTCTTCTGAGTGGGTTAGGCATTTATCAAGGGTAAACTTCACAGTTAGGGGCCGTCCATACATTCCCAGCAGAAAATTATCTCCTGCATGACAAAGTCACCAATGATGTCATCGATGACATATAGGTGACATTGTCATGCATAACATCTTGGAGGACATGTCATTGTGGAGGGATGCTGTTCATGTGCTTGACTCTCATTGGCTCTCAGTTCAGCGTTAGCATGAAGTGGCGTAGATGATGAGTGCTCGACTCAGAATCCGAAAATCGCGGGTTCGATCCCTCGCTGAGGCGAATAAAAATTGTTAAAAATAGATTTTTAAAAATTGCAAAATATCCAAAGAGAGAGGGCAAAGAAGAGAGGTAATCAAACTGGTTTCTATAAATTGACATTTAGAGAGAAAAAAGGGCAATGTGCAATGTGCTGCTCTGAAATGCTTTTTTCGCCATCGCATCCCCTAGCATGACCAGTGACATTTTCTAATCTTCCGGTGATAATGTCACCGCTGCAGTCCCTGTCATCTCATGTGTAAATGTCATACAAAGTGTCACCGGAAATAGGATGCATTCCGGCTCCGAAGTCACTAGGACATCATCGCGGATGTCCGCGGGACATTTCCCGCTGGGTAGTTTAAGCTTTTTGAAGGTTTAATCTTTCAAATTATAGTCTCTAGGAGACTTTAAGCCAGGCTTATCAATTTTATATGAAAATTTTTGAAAAATTCAAATATAATATATCCAAGGGATTTGATTGAGTTAAACCGGCTTAAATAATCCAAAATGAAAACGTTTTAAGTTCTTAATCCAAGTTGAAGACTACGACCGTAATCGGAGAGATTATAGATTAGGTCTGGTGGAAATTCTTAAAATGTTCTATAAATTTCCAAGCTACCTTTCTTTTGGGGATTATATTCTTTTTACTCATAATAAAATTTAATTAATTTTTTTTCTCTTCCTTTGGAAATTGTTCCACTTTACTCTATTCGAAATTCGAAGGATTTTCATAATTAATGAAAAAAAAAAACAATATTTTCATTTTATAATTTAATGCGCGAATTTATTGCGCCTTACTCTGCCTCTGCCTCAGAATTATTAATTATTTTCACGTTCGAGAAGAAGAAGAAAAAATTCAAATCTGCGAATAAATTGATGCGAGGAGGTTTGAATAACGCAACAAAATTTCTAAATTCCCCATAATTTTTTTGCTGGCTTTCTTTCGTTTGCCCGAAATAATTTCGCATAAAGCGAAAACAAAAAAAAAAATTATTATTTATTGTCATGTTTTTTTTTGTTTTTTTTTTTGGGGGGGGGGGGGGGCGACAGAGAAACGACGAGTGAGCCAGCGTTCACCAAACTTGTTTCGCTTTGAGTTCGAACAAAGAACGCCGACAGTTGGCTTCATAGAAAAATAAACAAACTTTCATCGAATTTCGATTTTATGATATCAAACCTGAAAGGTTGGAGGCTCAAAATTAGTTGTAAATGTTAAAAAAACAATCCTATTCTTTTCTATTTAAATTATTTATTTAATTTTGTGCCTCGGTTTATCGTTTCACCGAGAAAAATAAAATCGAGTCCAAAATTTCGGTTAAGTCGTTAAATTATTCAAAGTCTGTGCTGCAAAACGTAAATGGCCGTGTCGTGAGCATACATCGAGTAGATTGGATGGATAGATTCCTGCTTTTGTCAAATCCGACGATTAATGCGATAACAACATTTTCGGCTCGACTCGACGATGATTAATTTGAACATTTGTATATCGTATTACCTTATATGTGAGTGTCCAACAAAAAGAACGGAAGAGTAAAAGAGGAAATTTTTAAAAATGAAGTTTCAAGCACAAAACCACGATGGAAAAAAAATAAATAAATAAAATAGCTGCCGAGAACACGTACACGATTGGTTTGGATATACTCGTATGTATGTGTGTAAGTATGTATCTACACTTTGAGTGAGCTTTTGATGTCTTCATAGCACGTAATGTGATCGTTTCCGCCTCAGCCTATTCACAGAATGCTCACGAAGAGTTATTGGAAAAGTTTTTCTCTCTCGAAGTGGCATGGAAGATATCTATAGATTTTCTTTTTTCTTCCCTTTTTTTTTTATTTTTTCATTGTGTGTGGTCCTTATGTTTCATAATTTCAAATCTATCCCAGGCCTCAGGCATAACTTAACGTAACATAACTTTGTTTGACGTTTATTCAGACAGTCCTTGTTGAATTGAAGTAGCTAGTCAGAATTTAACAAAACTCATAGCCCTCGGGTCCTTTCAGGCGAATGTGTAGAATGCATGGAAATATCTATGTATGGCGTGTCGGAAAACTTGAGACGTGTCAGGATGTTGAATGTTGAATGTTAAATGTCGAAAGTGGACATGAAAAGTGCTGTTAAATTGACATAACGATAAGTGAAGAAAAAATTTCCTTGTCTTTTGTTGTCCAGTCCTTAGTCCTGTTCCATACTAAGCGACAGTCGCCGGAGACGCATTTTGTTTCGATGAAGAGAGTTGGCCGGGGAACAGAGGGGGTGCTGTTCTCTCTCTTCTCCGGCCGTCCCTCGCTATCAAAACAAAATGTGTCTCCGGCGACTGTCGCCTAGTATGGAACAGTCCTTACTCTCAATTGTTGTCTAGTCGTTGCAATTGGAAACGGAATGCGTTGACATGAGAAGTAGGGATGGGCGATATTGGCAAAAGTATCGCCTTCTATAATATCGACTGTAAGGAGTATCGATCGTTACGTATCGCATTAATATATCGATATATCGAGCATTTTTGATTTTATATACTTTCAGTTTATGTCATTTTATGTATACAAACTATCGGTCTCATGTATTAAAGAGCTTGAAAACATAATTTTTAAATAGAAAATTTACATAATTTCGTTTAGAGCCCATTAAAAATTTATGTTTTACAAGGAAATAGGTGTAAAATGAGATAAATGTAATTAATATTTTTATCAGTCAAGTTTTATTTTTTTATTATCATTTATCTCAAAAGTCGCGGTATATATAGCTTGGGTACAGTTCGTCCAAATCGTGTACCGAATATAAAGCTGTCATCTGATGCCACATTGTCTCTTTTCGGTATAAATAAACTAACGTAAGAAAGAGACATTTTTTAATGCCCATTGGGCATCAGCCATCTCTTTTAGTCCCCAATGTTTTTTAATACCAAAGGTGATCAATAGATATCATATATCGATATTGGAGTTTAAGTATCGATTTCCGATATTTTAAAATGAAAAATATCACTCACAAATTCCGTATCGATGTTTAATAAATATCGATATTTATAATTATCGATATTTTAATCCCAGCCCTAGTGAGAAGGACGAAATTACAGTAGAGTCTCACTTATCTGGTAATACAGTGGGGTCTCGTTATAAGTCGTTTCTCGTTCCTAAAAAATCGACGTATAGCGAATCGACTTATAACGAATCAGTTTTCTTCATATGAATGTATGAAATAATTTCTAATTGGTTCCTCAAAGCTCAAAAATTGATACACAAATTTTATTAATTTCAATAAAATGAAATTTCCCTACAACTGGCATCACTGCTCTAATGTCTGATTTCCAATTATTCGTCGGATGCAGAACGTTTTACGCTGCGTCCACAACAACGCAATTGATTTGAGCTGCTTCCATATGCTTGCATGTGTTTGCCTAAATTGACGGAACGCACCTGACGCATCATTGGAGATGGCACTTAGGGGGCAAAAGACGAAGAAAATGTTCCCCCAAACTTTTAGACGTAATTGCGAATCAATTGCGACGTATAGCGAACCAGGGTGTTAATTGATACGTGACGTAAGTGCGAATCGACGTATAACGAGGTGACTTATAACGAGACCCTACTGTATTAAAAGCCAGAGAGTACCGCATTATTGGACGTGTTGGTCTATTGAAGCGCCGGTTTAGAAAGAGTCTACTGCACCTCATAGATTGGAAGAACCGATTTCATATTTTTCCGGAGATATTCTCATGATTTCATTGAATATTTTGAATGGAAAAAACTTTTATTCCTTCTGATGTAAAAGTTTTCTCTTCGTCGATCAATCGGGTGCGGGTGATTTTCGGTTATTAAAAGTGTTTAACTTGAGAACATTGGCAATGGCCCTTTCACTTCGTAAGCCGATTACAACTACTCGTATGTATGTATGTAGTTTATATTCTTCAAAGCTATCTTCGCGCAAACCATAAATACCGCATGAGCGACTACAAAACGAAGGAGACAAGAAAGACGTCAAAAAATCAAAGAAATGAAGGAAAGAGCTTAAACACACACACATACACACACGAATGCACAGGCGGCCAGTTAACTTCGTGTGAATGACCCTTTTACCATACATCCATTCGAACATACATACATACATACGTATATTTACATTATGGACTTTTTTTATTTATTTCCTTCGTTCTTTCACCGCATTCGCTGGCTGTTTCGGTTTTGTTGTGCCATCATAATGTATTACTATTTTCTTTTCTCTTTCTCGTAAATCTATCTGTAGTCGATCGGTGACGACTCGCTCGCTGCTGTCGCTGAAGTTAGAAATTTTTCTTTCTATTCAAGCCGTGTTCATACGAGTGTGTCATGCGAGCAGTAAGTGGGGCAAAAAGATGCAGAAAAAGACGGGACCAAAAAAAGTAGCACGATGGCTTCCTCTCTATTTGAATAAAACGACGACTACACACAAGTTTGAACAAGTCGGACTCGATGTGAGTGAGAGGCTGCTTTTTTTATGATGCTGGCAAAGATATTTAAGTTTTTTTTTTTTTTTTTTCTCTTCTGAATGGCGGCTATCACAGAATTGTTCAGTCATAAAGTTATTGGATATTTATGAAAACGTTAGATGTCCTTTGTAAATTCTCTCTACGAGTTTCGAGAAATTTGATGATGGAAAACGATTTTTTCCATAGGGAGACGTTGGCTTTTTGTCGTCGTCGTTATTGGAAGATAATTTTTGAAAGGAAACTTTTCGGTGAATGATCTCTCTCTGGTAGGCTATTGTGATTGCATAAAGTTTGTTAGAGCTTAAGTCCTTTGATTTGATGAGGGTTGCCATTCATTGTTGTTGTTGTTGTTCTTCAGTAAGATGTCAGTTGTTTGAATAACTACAGTTAAGGAGTTATGGCACTTTTGTGGAATGAATTACTGCATCCTTGAATCGCAATCGTTTTTAACGAGGTCTTTTGTTGTTGAAGGCAGTAAATCTCTCTCAAAAGCTCCAGTTCACCAGATAAGGATCGAACAAAAATGAATTCTTTTAACAAATTATTCTATTATACTTGATTGGAATGGTTCTTTCTCAGTGGCCAACAGTGTCTATCGGCTATGAAGTATACGAGATTGTAAGCGACCTGTCTATTAATTCCTTACAGAGTATACGAGATTGTAAGCGACCTGTCTACTTATACCTTACAAAGTATACGAGATTGTAAGCGACCTGTTTACTAATTGCTTACAAAGTATACGAGATTGTAAGCAAACTGCCTACCAATAGCTTACAAAGTATACGAGATTGTAAGCGACCTGTCGTCTAATAGCTTACAGAGTATACGAGATTGCAAGCGACCTGTCTACTAATTCCTTACCAAGTATTCGAGAGTGTAAGCGAACTGCAGACCAATAGCTTACGAAGTATACGAGATTGTAAGCGAACTGCTCTCCAATAGCTTACAAAGTATACGAGATTGTAAGCGACCTGTCTACTAATTCCTTACAAAGTATACGAGATTGTACGTGAACTGCCTACCAATAGCTTACAAAGTATACGAGATTGTAAGCGACCTGTCTACTAATAGCTTACAGAGTATACGAGATTGTAAGCGACCTGTCTACTAATTCCTTACCAAGTATACGAGAGTGTAAGCGAACTGCAGACCAATAGCTTACAAAGTATACGAGATTGTAAGCGAACTGCCTACCAATAGCTTACAAAGTATACGAGATTGTAAGCGACCTGTCTACTAATTGCTTACAAAGTATACGAGATTGTAAGCGAACTGCCTACTAATAGCTTACAAAGTATACGACATTGTAAGCGAACTTCCTACCAATAGCTTACAAAGTATACGAGATTGTAAGCGACCTGTCTACTAATAGCTTACAGAGTATACGAGATTGTAAGCGACCTGTCTACTAATTCCTTACCAAGTATACGAGAGTGTAAGCGAACTGCAGACCAATAGCTTACAAAGTATACGAGATTGTAAGCGAACTGCCTACCAATAGCTTACAAAGTATACGAGATTGTAAGCGACCTGTCTACTAATTCCTTACAAAGTATACGAGATTGTACGTGAACTGCCTACCAATAGCTTACAAAGTATACGAGATTGTAAGCGACCTGTCTACTAATAGCTTACAGAGTATACGAGATTGTAAGCGAATTGTCTACTAATTCCTTACAAAGTATACGAGATTGTAAGCGACCTGCCTACTAATAGCTTACAAAGTATACGAGATTGTAAGCGACCTGTCTACCAATAGCTTACAAAGTATACGAGATTGTAAGCGAACTGCTTACTAATAGCTTACAAAGTATATTAGACTGTAAGCGACCTGCCTACCAATAGCTTACAGAGTATACGAGATTGTGGGCGACCTGTCTACTAAATGCTTACAAAGTATAAGAGATTGTAAGCGAACTTCCTACCAATAGCTTACAGAGTATACGAGATTGTAAGCGAACTGCCTACTAATAGCTTACAAATTATACGAGATTGTAAGCGATTTGTCTACCAATAGCTTACAAAGTATACGAGATTGTAAGCGAACTGCCTACTAAAAGCTTACAAAGTATATTATAGTGTAAGCGACCTGCCTACCAATAGCTTACAAAGTATACGAGATTGTAAGCGACCTGTCTACTAATTGCTTTCAAAGTATACGAGATTGTAAACGAACTGCCTACTAATAGCTTGCTTAATGTGATGGTGGTAGGCGTTCACTCTTAAAAAAACGCCACGCTCGAACAAAAGTATACCAGGATGGTATATGAGGTCGTATGCTTCAGAGTTTCGACTGTGATTCCTTGATTTGAATTGAATTTTTAAAAAATTATTAAAGACTCCAAAAGATACCTTTCAATGACGAGAAAAGGAGATATAAAAAATAATCAAAACTGCGACTTAACAAATCTTGCGTGTTTATCTTGGAATCAACGAGAAATTGCGAGTCTTTATTCCTGTTGGTGGTTGCCACAAGTCACGCTTTTGCGCGAGTGTATTTGTACATGTTCTTGTTTTTTTTTTTTTGGTTCAATTTCGCTTTTATTTGTTGTCAATATATCATTTTACCCATGAACACGTCGGATTCGCATTCTTCGTAGCGTAAAATTCTTGAAAATATGATGTCATGATAGCAAAACGATTTCAACGTGACTGATTGGAGCTATTCACGTTGTATGCAACACGGAATGCATCCTGCAGTCAGAATACACGAACGTAACAATAAATTTCATTGCATTAGGGACAAATCACTTTCAGCATATGTATGTCAGCATATGTATATAAAATCGGGTCGAATTTTGCGCCCCTCCGATTCTATGGGCACACAATCACTTGAATCCGAAAGTGGAAAAATTTCCTTCAAGTCTCTCGTCCACATTTCCAATTTGTTCGCTAATTTCGTACAAATGAAAAAATATTTTCGAGCCGATAATATTTGTATATATCACCGTCGGAATGGTCAGAACACGGTTATCGGCATGTATTAATTTCAAAATGGAACTCTCAAACGTGACAAAGCGTTAATTCTACAATCGAAAGTAATAATTTCAATCTAGCTGAAAAATATTCGTATATCGAGAGCAGAAAATTTGCAGTTTCGCTGACTGGTTGGAATAATTATGCGATTACGCAATCAACCTTATTATAGCCTTCTTCGCAAGAATCATAAGGCTCTTTCTGCAACGAAATAAAAACACCAAACGATTCTACAAAATCACACAAAAGATGAAAAAATAAAAAATAAAAAACATATTTTATGTGTATTGTTACACAGATTTATTCTAATTAAAAAGGTGTTTTGCTTTCCGAGAATTTCAGTCAATAATGTATTGACTGACGGCTTTGAAGTTTGTTGAAAAATAACAATAAAAATAACTAGAATAAAACAAGGCCATTTAAAAGCAGCAATCGTAGAAGCTTCAGGTGTTTCGGTCCAGCCGGCGACATACTACAATACATTGCTTATGAGTATATTCCTACAGCTGAGCAAATACGGCCCCCCGTACCCTTCTAATCAACTAATAGAGAACAACGCTATTGGAATGAGATTTGTAGTGATTGAGCAACTTATTTCAAACATCAATCGACATCCTTCTGGGAGTATCTGTAGAGCACAGTTGCCAGTTTTTTAGGCAAATATTCCCCTGAATGTCTAAAAAAAAGCCTATATTACCTCTAATTTGTGGCTCTGGGATAGCGTAGGGGATGCTAGCTATGCTCTTGATCCGAAACGGAGTGTAATGTTCCAAGCCTATAGCACTGGTTTTTCAAAAATCGCATGTTAGGGGCACACACTTCATAAAAAGAGAATACACTCACACAAACACAAGAAAACCTCCTTGGTATCACAATGGGCCGATTAACGGCCTAAGTGGCAGCCATTTCAACCTACCTAGCTACCTCTAATTTAATTTTGAAACCTTCCAAAACCAAAAACTTGGTCCTATTAGGTACCAAAAAGGTTTCCCTGACCACTAAGACTCATAAATGTCTTTGAATTCCGGGGAAATTCCCTTAAACTAGAAACATTGCTGGAAGAGTAAAGTATTTCCTATACTTCTTAAACTCATCTGTTGCCTTAAGCATTTCCATCCCAGTTGCTAAAATGCCTAATTTTTACAGACTAGGTTAGATAAGGTTAGTTTAATAAAACTGAAAAGACGATACAAACACCCAAGACTTTAGTTGGGATTCGAACCAAGGGCCTCTCGCTTTAAAAGATGGCATCTCAGCTAACTACGGCAAAGAGGCTGAAGCAATAAAAATAAAATAAAATAAAATAAAATAAAATAAAATAAAATAAAATAAAATAAAATAAAATAAAATAAAATAAAATAAAAAAAAATAAAATAAAATAAAAAAATAAAATAAAATAAAATAAAATAAAATAAAATAAAATAAAATAAAATAAAATAAAATAAAATAAAGTAAAATAAAATAAAATAAAATAAAATAAAATAAAATAAATTAAATAAATAACAGATTCCAGAATTAAGTTCTAATCGGACTCGATACAGAAATACAGACCAGACTTATTTGTTCGCCGAGCACACATGATTAGAGCCACAAGGCATACTTGGCTATACAAACATTTGAAGTACTTAATTCTAATGTCATTCAATTCTCGCAGTCCCAATGAACGAACGGAAAAAAACTTCGCAATGAGCTATGATGAAAACAGATTTTCTCATTAAAAATTACTCGTTTTTCAGGATTTATTGCGAAAAGCGAAAAACCATCGAAGCTGTATAAAAAAAAACAAACGGCATTCATTTCGCAAAACAGAATTTCCAATAGGTCTTTATAATTCACTGAAATGCGCAATTAAAGTAAAAAACCAAATATTTAGAAATACTATACCAAAAGTAATTTTTAATGCAATATTTGCGGAATTGATACTCGATTTAAAATAATGTGCAATCCATCAGAAATGAAGGGAAATGTGGGCATGACAGTGTGCTGAAAAATAAGTTTTCTTTTCGATCACAATTGGGCTGAGAAAAAAATGACCCAAAAAATTGAAAGAGAAAAAATGCCATAAAAGTCTTCGAAAATTAAAAAAAAGAACTATGAAAGAATTCAAACTAATATCATAAATTTCGTTTAAAAAATGCCCTAATTTTTTGAATTGACATTCACATTTGCACTTAAAAATCGCGCCATGTAATTGAATCAACTTCAATTAACATTTAGGTACTTAAAAAAGCGTCACCGAGCGAATTCCGGGAATCAGAATTAAAGCCTAATTGAAATTTAAATTTGTGACATTTGAATTTTCTAGAAGAGTTTTGATGCTTTCATCTGGAAATGGGTTTTTGAATCTCACTCTCTCTCTCTCTCTCGGATATTGGCTTGTGAAATTAAATAGCGATTTACATATTTAATTCCGTTCGGTCGTCGGCGACTTTGAATATACATTATAGTGAAGTGCATTGAATGTGATTTGTGCAATTAGCCGCACTCTACATACAACCGGCAGTTGCTGGCGACTTTTAAACAATTTTATCAATTCGTCCGTAATAGGCAACGTTTTCCAGCTCAACATCATCGTTTGCCAATGTGCATGCGGCATGCCGTGGTCCAAAAAAACATGAATGAACGAGGTGAAAGTTGTGCGCCATGCTTTCCAACTAATTATGGAAGCACTTAATGAAGGAAAACGTAATTACTTATATAATTTTTAATTTCAATACTTGATTTCAAACATTTAATGCGTGTGTGTGATGGATTTGAACAGAGGAACAGCACATTTCCTCCCATCTCCGAATTAAATTATCTCAACAAAAAAAAAAAAAAAAATCGAATTGAAATGAGAAAAGACCGGAAAGATCGTGCTCCGAAATGCCTAATTTTATTCGATCACAATTAAACGGAGATCGTTAAAAAGTCCAATATTCTCTATATGAAAATTTCGGCCGAAATTCCAAAAGGCGATTGCTTTCAAAAGGTAATTACCCAGTTTCGCAAACACGTTTGTACGAGACGTCTAAATAGGTATTTTATTAGAAGTGTGTTCAGTCTGACTGGTCGAGTCATGAAGTAACGATGAAGTTTGAAATGCAAAAGAAAAAAAAATAATTTGTCTGAAGGAAGAAATTCGAGCTCTTTAAAATCTATTTGATTATTTGTGGCAACGAAAGAGTGAGCATAAAAGGATTATTCGATGAAGAATAGGAAGTTTTTTAATGCACTTTGAATGATTCCAGCCACAAATATCTCCGTTGCATTGAATGGAAAATTATTGAGCAATGAAATTGAAATTCAACCTTTATTGGAAAATTCCTATTACTTTCGAAATGAACTATTGAAAAGGGAAACGCAATATGAGGAAATCAATGGAAAACTGTTAACGAATTTTCAACAAAATTCTGGCGAGACTCAAAATTGTGTTGCTGAAGAGGATACTGCTACTTTTGTTCACTATGAGGCACTATGGCACTATGAATTGCGTGACTCGCCCCTTGAATTGATATTCCGAATTGTCCCATTCAAACGAGAGCTAATATATCATATTAACAGTGCACTCTCTCTTAAGCAGACACCTACGGGACCGAAAAATATGTCCGGAACCTATTTGAGAAGCAGGAATACTAGAGCAATGCCGCCCAAGTGGAGTCTCCGCCAAGAGAGAGAGAAAGAGTACACTGTATATATTTTCCTCAAATCACTTCTCTTGATTATGGAATCACTTTTATTTCTCCACTAATTTCTTCATTAATATCTCAATGCTGAGGCCCTACCCTTTCACTAGGAGAGAAGAACAACAGCCATAATCAGCTCGATGCTAAATATTCCTGGAGGGTTTTTCCCTCTATCCTTCTAAGCACACTGCCGAACTAAATATAAAGGAACCAAGTATTTTGAACCTTTTCAAACAAAGGTCATCACAATTTTCCTTTTATGGACTCTTAGAATACTGCCTTTATCCGCGGGGAAATATATATAACATATTTATAGGGAAAAGTTCCCGGAGACACAATAGATCAATTCTGGTCGCGATACACATCATTCACCATCTTTAATAATAAATATTCATTTAGAATAGCGCTGAATATCTGGAATACTGGTCGGAAGAAAATTCCCCCCATCAAACTCTAATCGAGATAATTTTCTTTAAATTTTTCTTGATAACAAAAAAGCAAAAATTTTATATAAAAATTCAATTGAAATGGCTGGTCGGCACTTACCACGAAATTATCACTTGTTGTAATCCACTTTTTGTGACAGCTGATTACTCCATATTTATTATCCCTTTTAATGCCGCTTTTCACAGCGAAATTAAATTTTTGTTCGGAATTTATATTTTTATTATATAGCATTCTTGGGTTTTCGGAGGCAATCAAAGAACCATCAACTGCACGACAGGTAGATAGGCCAGGACAATCGGTGCTACCTAGTGAAATGCGACGCACAATGTTTTCGCTTCGGGTGCAACTTTCGCACCTACACACTACTCAAGCGAGAATGAAGGCACTGGAAGGTGCTTCCCGAACGAACTGAGCACACTTGTTTGGCACTTTGTACTGCGGTTCTAGTGTAGAGAACAACAACAACAGCAACAAACACCTAGCCACACGTACGTATACATATAGAATTTTACCTACAGATCGTGGCAGAATTTTGTTATGAAATATTTTCTCTCGATTCACGAGAATTCAAATTTCCTTGGCTCTTTCTTTTTAATATTTTAAATCATTTTTAATTATTTTTAATATTTTTTTGGCCGTTTCTCGAATTGAATTGATTTAAAATTTCACTGAAATAATTTTATTTTTTCCGTTCGCGCTTGCGTGTTTTGACCACGTCGCAGTCTCGCACACACTGAATGACTGACTAAATGGCTGGCTGGCTGGTTGGCTGGTTGGTTTGGTCGGGTCGGGTCTGACTTGGGCCTGGCGGCCGCGGCGCGCTGCACGATTTTTTCTGGTTTCTGTTTTTTTGCTATTGAAGTCTTTCGTTTCTTTTGCTTTCCTTCTTTTTTTTCGTTTTCTCGTTGTTCTTGTTGTTGTTGTAACTTTTGTGTTTTTAACAAATAAAATCAACAACAAATACAAATGAAAGAATGAAAATAAAAACAAAATACAGCTTCGATAGCCAGTATGAGTGCTGCTGGCATACACTTGCGACAAAGATGGTCATAACGATGAAACGATAATGATTATGATCATCGAGTTGATGCAATTATGTTCTACCGGTGACGATGATCATATTTTCCATTGATGATCATTTCGATTTGTTTAGTGGATAAAAAAAAAAAAAAAACTATCATGCGAGAAATTTTTGTTTTCGAATCTTTTGAGCTCGTTTGAAGGCTTATTTAAAAAAAAAAAAATATCCTGAGACATTTTTTAGCTAAAACACGACCTTTTGGTGCAACATGATGGAAACCCTTTTGCGACTGCATTTTCCTTTTGACTTTTCACGTGCCAATTTCGTAAGCTTTCGCAAATTGTGCCTCTTAATATTGTGGCACAATAGAAAATTTGCATATGTCAACTAAACCGACAGCCGAGTTACATACGTACGGGTCGAAAGAAAAAGGCCATTTGCCTCAAGAAATTAATAAGCACTTTTGATAACATGCCGCAACAGCAGCAAGTCGTCGTCGGATTGAGCGAGAGAATCAAATCTGGTCGTGGCTTAAATGTTCGGTTCGGAGTGTTTTGTGTGTGTGTTTTTCATGTTTTCTGCTGCGACTTGACATTTTGTTCAAATGTTGTCGGTGTCAGTCATAAATTCTCATGTTGACTTCTGCTTTTATAGTTTTGGGAAATTTTTGACGTCGCCTTTAATCTATGGGCCTAGCACACACACACATACGCATTTGCATTCGAACATTCACATTCACAATTGTGTAAATATATGGCTGAACATGTGTAGGTACGTTTGTCGGTGGGTCTGTGAGCAAATGTTCGTGCTTCTGCATATAACAAGTTCATGTTCTTTTGTTATTATTATCAATAATTTCATCTTCTTTGTTTCAATTGTGTGCTTTTGGCACGTCTGCATTCGGGAACTTTTTCGTACGCAAAGCTCGGTGCTTTGAATTTAAACGAAGATTTTGTCGAACAAGTTTTTCCTTTCCAAAATTTCTCATTCCCGGTAAACTTTAAGTTATTCAATTAAAAGGAAATTATTTCAATCAAAGTGAAATGAAGGGATTTTTTGATCAGAGATTTTCGCTTTTAGTTTAATGAGTTATGGAGAAATGAATGAAAATGCATTGGATTGAATGGAATATGAATGACTGAGATAGAATTCTCTAATTTCAATCGAAAAGAATAATAAAATAAAATGAACATCGACATAAACTATAGAATTATGGCTATAATAATTGAAAAAATTCTCATTAAATTTTTGTGTAATGCAAATTCGAAGGACCTACGATGATTTGGATTGCGATTGTGCAGGAGTTCTATCGGGAAGATTCTATAAGATGACAGCGCTCTGTAATTCAATTAATGTATGCAAAATGTACGAAAAATAGTCTTTATAAGCGATGAGTACTTATAAGCGGGGCTTCTTGTATGAAAATTTAACGCAAATGAGACAAATTCACATTCATATAAGCGGGAATTGCTTATTGTTATCCGGGGAATACTTTATTCATATTAAAAGCTGATGATTTTCAAAAAACATCATTCGAAAGTGTTTAAAGTAACCACCGATCGGTTATGTAACGAATATTCGCATTCGATTTCGAGACTATTCGGACGCTTTTTGACATTCGTTACATTTCTACATCCGATAATATTGAAACGGGGGTAAGTTTTTTCCAGAGCAAGCTACAAAAAAATAAACATTCTTCCAAAATTGTTTGATCTCGAAAAATTTGGTCACTTTTTTGTCATTTTTTTGGGTACAATTGCAACTTTTTCTATCCTTTTTTTTGTATTTTTTTGTATTGGTATTATGTATCTACTACCGAGTAGTAATAGGTACAATTTAATTGATCTTACCACATCCCTCCGGTGATGGGAACAGAATTATCCCCGGGGTAAGACATGCCTGTCGTAAGAGGCGACTAAAATCCGGCTTACCACATAAGAATATTGTATTTCATTCCATATATAATTCTCACTAGCTTTATGCGGATTTAAATTCTATGACAAGAGACAAAATTATCCAAAAATTTGAATATTTATGCGGGTGACGATATTACGTAATATTATTGTCACAGACACCAATTTTTTTCGTAGCCAAATAAGTATAAAATGGATCTGAAAATTATCCAATTTTTTTTTTGTGTGTAATTATTCATACTATTTTAGAAGAAAGGGCATCACTGACCAATTTGGCATATCAGAAACGAAGATAAAAAATTTTTAAGCCCTGTTGAAATCAAATTTTCGAAATGAACTTCGACCATAAAAAAAAAACGTCAATTGGGTGAAATTTTTCGGATGATAAAGGTACTTCGAACAAAAAAAAAGTCGAAATCGTCTATGCCAGTTAGTGACAAACTCTGCTTTATAAAATAACTGAGAATTATAAACAATGCTCAACAAACAAAGCAGCGAGCACTTTTCCATTTAATATGCATTTTCTTCATTTAGCTCTTTTCTGTTTACATTTTTGATCGGAAATTAAGACGACTGGGAATAACAATGGGCCCTATTTGAACACCAACGCAGCACCTCCGTTAGCTCACTGGTATGGGTGTAGGAAAATCCTTTCACAACAGGCACTTTTTGCTACATAACAACCAACCTCTTCGTTCTTCCAAACCGATTAACGTGCAATAATTAAAGTTCTCTTTAGGGGCATGCGACATGCAACAGGCTTTTCTTCCCACGCTTCACCACAAAATAACGCAGCGCACTCGAACGTCGCGACGCAACTTTTCACACACATAAACCTGAATTCTGCAAAATTTTGTCAAATTGGCTGAGCGACAAGATTTTCGTACAAAAACTTTTCGTGCGATTTCTCATCAATTTTTCTTAACTATTCCGTCGACAGTTGCGTTCGCGTTTTTTTTATTTTTTTATTTTTTTTTTTAATACGTTCGCGTCAACTTTCACCGCGCATTTGTCTGTGGTGTGGCGAGGTTTTATATTCGTATTAACCTAAATCGTTTGAATTTGTTGCCGTCGCTGTTGTATTTGAATTTGTCGTTACTTTTGCTTTCTTTACATGATTTTTTCTTCTTCTTTTTTGTATTATTTTGAGTTTTGTCAATTCAAGGGAAACTTTCTTTGAACAAAAAATAAAATAAAATCAAAAAAAAAGAAAGAGAAGGAAATTTTCTCAAAATTCTTACGGAAATTCATTTAGCACTTGAAAAAAGTTTTTTCCGCTGCATACTTTATTGTTTATCCTGAAGAAGAATGAATGAAGAATGTTTTCCCGGCCAACAGCTGAATTTCAATCAGTGTCTGTAGGTGTTTTTTTTTTTTTTTTTTTTTTTTTGGGAGAGGGGGTGGCTGTGCTTGTTTAGATTACGCTCCTTTCGCCAGCATTTTTCGAATTTCTAACATTCCGCCATTCTTTCTTTCATTTCCATTTCCTTTTCTTTTCAATTTCAGTTAAGCATAAATTGTGCAAACGTCACGACTACCTTTTGTAGTTTATTCGCGTCTTAAGCTCCTGAAGTGAAGAAAATATTCGGCTGGATTGCTTAGCTTTCAGTTAAAGCCAAGCAGCTAAATAATTCAATTTATCACGTTGGGTCGCTCTGAGACTGAGCAATTGAACTCGCGCGAAAAGACCCCAACCGAACGAACGCACATTCAATCGTAAACTAACTGTTATACTCTAACGGCTTTCGTATATATACAATAAAATGTCCAGTTTTTTTCTAGCGGAAAAAGCCAAAATCAAAATAGTGGTTATATGCTCCACTGTAGCCGATGGAGTTTTTGGCTTCGGGGTGCTTTCATACGAAAGATCAATTTTTAGAAACACAACGCTTTGCAATAAAAATTGAAAAACCTTTTAAAAAAAATATCTCTCAAGGATATCTCAAGGACACTTCGTAAAAGGAAGCTTTAAAATGATTTCTACAGTGATTTTAGATAATAACTATCGAAAAGTAAACAAAGCTTTAAAATTTATTTCTGGGGCCGCAGTCGAAAATATCCTTTTTATGAATCCTTTTTTTTTCAGTGGATTTAGGGAAAATTTGGACCGTGGTTGGATTTTTCTGCAGGATCAAACATTTTTTTATTCTTCTTCGTTGTTTGTTACGCAAATTCAAATGATATGACTGTATGGAAAAATCATATTGATTCATATCAATCACCGGTATACCCGAGAAGTATGCAACATTTTTTTTCATTTTCTATTTTTAAGGATGTTGCAGGTGACTTTGTGTATTGAAACTTAACATAATTAATCTTGGTATAAAGTCTTATTTTCGTGTATTTTCCGTAAATTGTACCACTTCCGGAACAACAAAAAAATGATAATGAAAATATATCCTTCCACTGGAGCATGTATTGATTTTAGCAAAATTGCTTTTAAAATATTTTTGTAATATTGTCTGAACGATTTTCTATAAATAGGTTTTTGAATGAATATTTTATCTTTAGAATTGTTTTAGATATGATTTTTTAAAAATTGCTCTAAAAAAACTATATTAAAGGATATTCGAGGACTATAAGAGATAGAGAGCCAAAATTAAATATTTTGCATTGACCTAAACAGCAAAACAGCATTCCTCGAAGCAGGCTTTGGGGACCGAATCACTATGCTAATAAGTAGTATATAATATAATAAAAATTGTGATTATAAAACCAACGGCTTCCCACATCGATCTTTAGAGGAGAATTCTCTTAAGCGACTATCGCTCCTTATTATTTTTAGGCTTGTAGTCTTTATGTCATTGTAAAGTTTTTGAATATTGAAACAATTTATGGAGATAGTTTGAAAAGTTGCGATAAGCTGCTCCCTTAAAAGCACTAAAAGGTTTTCGTTTTTTTAATGTTCATAAAATATTATCGCATGCGAGAAATATTATTGATACATTCAGCAACTTTATGATGATTTTCATACAGAAATAATTCGGGTGCACCATACTCTTAAATGGTTTTTAAAGGATCTTAATATACCTACTTAAATATGAGAGTTTCCTTTATAAAAAAAAAAAAAAAAAAAGAACTGTGTACAGGAAGTGCCGGAATACGAGCATAGTACAAAGTATGATGTGCACAGAATGTACAGTGTACAAGTCTCGTATATTAGCACTCTGCTGGGGACATCGTACTTTGTGACATGCTGGTATCGTTAGTAGACTGCTACCGATGCTATACTATCGTCGATTCCATTGACATTATCACCTCAAAAAATATTAAAAATAAGAATAAAAATAAAAATAAAAAGCGAATGCGTTATTTGGATTCAAAGAGGTCTTTAAATTTCTTCATAAAAGTTTTATGCAGCGATCCCACTGTGCATAGAAGGTTACGAGTTGTCAAAGTCAAACATAGATAATCGCCCTTGCATTATGAGATTGAAGCTCCGTTCTAAAAATTTCCTTCCACTTTTGTCTGCTTGTTGTAGTTCTTCGCTTACTTCTTTCAATACTTTGTGCTCCCTTAAATTTTCATACCTCGCTTGAATATTTTTCAATCAATACTCAGCACTGAAATTACGTTCTTTTCATGAATAGACGAGATTGACGAATCGACTGAGCCGACACGCATACACACTGAAATCGTTCGAAACCTGTAGAATTCTGAAGCAGAAGCTTCAGTGTAAACATTTGTGCAAACAATAAATCTAAAGCTTATTTCACATTCGTAATTTGCTCGACAAACTGCAAGTCTGCGGCTATAATCTGTTTACATTACGGAAGATAATAACTGGCAAATATTCCAAGGCGTAGTCGGGCGATAAGGTTCCCGAATGAGTTTCAAGGCATGGTATGAGCAAATTCATCATTTCATTCCTCCAAGCACGCTGTCAGCACAAATTATCACATTGTTTATTTTCTTCAAGAAAATTTGAAGACGCACCGAATTGAATCTGCTTAGGAAAACTGTAAAAGCTTTAGTCAGAAATAATTTGAACTCATTGGGGGGTGAATAATCGTCGGATTACCAGCGTTCGAAGCATTCATTTAAAGAGCAAAATAGTTTTTTGATCTATTTAAGTCTCAAGTGAAGAGTCATGAATAGAGTCATGAGATGATTTGAAGAAACTCAAAGTTCAAATTTTGTTTCTTTACAATGCGTAAATCACAATTAAGATAGAAATTGATATGACGAAGCTTCTGTTTTGGAAAATAACACGAAAAAGTCTGCCGAGGACGATGCACAGAACCTGGTGCTTTGTAAATTGAATGAAATGCTGTCAGTGGCCCATTCGATGTTTCGGGGGGAAAAGGGGAAAGTTAAAATATTCTTTTGCTTGTGCAATTTTCTGGAAGAGGAATTACCAACAAATAACCTTGTGGCAAGCGAAGGCGACCCTCACTATAAATTTGAAAACAATTTGGATCTCGTTAAAACTCGACAAAGAAAAGTTTCCCGTAAAAGTGAAAAGATTGAAAAAGGGAAAAAATTAAAAATCCTTTTTTTCGTACCAAATTTCAATAATTCGTTTTGGAAGCTTCTTGATTTACGCGTTTTCGAGGCTACGTAGGTTGTGTGTAACACCCAGAACCAGTCGATATAAATAGATCATACAAAATTTTTATGATAATGATCAGCGTCACCAGGAGATTTGATCTAGCCATGTTCGTCTGTATGGCTGTATACAGTCTTCTTATCGAGGAAGTTTAGCTATCTTAACGATATTTCGTATGCGTGCTCACGGGAAGTAAGAACATGAGTAAGAACAAGTTCGAGAATGGACCCGATCGGACCATTTTCAGGGGTATCTCCCGTACTAGGGTCGGTCCCAAAAATCGCAAAAATTCGTTTTATGAGGCTCCTTAATCTTCCATGGGGCCCGTTTTAAAAAATATTCAAACTAATATCAACTTTTATCTGCGTTCGCCTGATTATAACACCCTTACTTGGTATTCTTTTAGGTACCTACTGAAAGTACCTTTTTTCCCGAATTTTCCATTCTGCTTAATTCATTGCTTCGTGGTCAATCAAAATGTGAACACAATGTTATTTAGTACAGTATTCCACGGATATATGCACCGTCCAAAATGCAGGAGGAAGAGTGCATATAAGCGGGGAGTGCATATATTGAAACCCCGGCTATAAGCACAACCAGTGCATATACACGAAAAACAAATTTCGGGTAACATATGAAATTTGAGCTTCATTTATTAAAAAAACAAAAAAACTTTATTAAAAAAAAAAACAAATTGGCTTTCAACCAAAAATCACACATAAAGTTAAATTTATGTTCATACTTGGCTTTGCTCACAACCCACTTGCCATACGCTTTTCAGCTGGTGCTTATAAGAGGGGCTTTTTATATGAAAGTGGTAGGAAAATGGCACAAATTTGCGTGCATATAAGCGGGGAGTGCTTATAAGCGGGGTGCATATATCCGTGGAATACTGTATTGACAATATTCATTGCAGAATTCAATCATATTCATTCATTCAAATCATCTCACCCTTTCTCCTTGAAGATCCTACCCAGAGCTGCTCGAAATAATTGAAAAGAGAAAGAAATCCCAGGAGCTCTGAATGTGGAATCTGGGAAACAGATTGGACATTCATCAAATTCGTGGCTCCCTTCTGCACTTCAAGCCCTTGAGACTTCAGCCATGTATGGCCAAGCCTTGTCTTCAAACGAAATTCTTTCAATATCATGAAATTTTCAATATTAAAATATTTTATTTAAATTTAAATTTATTTCTTCATCCCACGAAGCTTTCCGAGAATCACACTTTTGCCTCTTTAAAGGAATTTCTCTTGCCGATAGATTCTATTTGCGTAGAACTTTCAAAAGTGGTTCCTTTGTATAAATTAAGAGATAAATTGTAATTTACAGCTGCCAAAAAAATATGGCTTTGAGCTTTTTGTGGTAAAAAGTTATCAGCTTTGGTTACTAAGCTCAGAATATAAATACATTGTCTCTCAGAATTTAACAAAATCTGGAAAATGTGTCGAAATGTGGCAATGAGAGTTTGTGTCATTTCTCACTATGGAATTTAATATGAAAAAGATGTCTCTATTGAGGATTAAATTGCATTCTCTTTCTCCTACAGTGGTGGGACAAAAAAATTTTCCGTTCGGAAAAAGAAAAATGTACGATAAAATTACTGGTTTTTTTGCCTTTTAAATGTCTCGGCCTGTTCTGGGGTCCTGCAGAATTCCACCAGATCCTTCATTTCTTTCTGTCGGTTACATCATGCGATTAAAAAAATAAGAAAAATTCATTTGGTACCTTTAAAAACTTGGGTTCCATACTCTACCGTCTACACTAAAGAGCTCTGCTGAAAAATGAAAAACTTCATATGAAAAAAGTTTCAGAAATTCCCCATAGATGGTAATGACCGAAAATATCTGTTGCCAGTGCATCCAGCTCATTAAAAAAGTATATTTTTTGCTTCTGTTTTTGTGTAATTTAAACACGGTAGCCCACGTTAATGGCAGGAATATTAAAATTCTCGTTTTTTCTGAAAGACATTTCCACAGAAGAGACAAGTGAAAAGGAAATTTTATGAAGAAATGGAAACCGTTGAAAATATGGGGAAACAGCAGAGGTAAAATAAAATTGTTTTAACATGATAGTGGAACAGCTGGATGTCTCTATTGCATCGAAAAAATTTTTTTTATATTCAAATATATTATATTTTATTCCATGAATGATGTCTGCTTCGATTTCTTACAAAACTGGAGCGTGTCTTTAATAGTGCAAAAATTGGACGATTCAATTGGTGGACCCCACATACTTGGCCCATCAAAATCCTATTTGTCTTGGGCAACGTAAATTCGAATTTGAAGTTTCTATGAATTTCTGCATGCAGGTTACGATAAACCAATACTTATGGGTAGAGCTCGGATTTTGAATATTTTGAATTTTTTTGAATTTTTTACATTTATCTGTGGTTTTTGAATAATTTATTCACTGAAGTAGGCTTTTTTTGTTAATTTGACAATTCAACATTTTAATAGGCATACTAAGGGCCGTTTTCTTATCTTTTCTTATCTGTAAGTTAAATTATCCTGATGATAATTTCATACAAATTTGATTAATTAGTCAAAGAAAATGAAATTTAACTGGCAGATAGAGCTTAAAATTGGGATGAGAAAACGGCCCTAAATCGAACTAATTTGGAATTTTTGACTGTGAAGTTTTTGAATTTTTTGATTTTTTTTGAATTTTTTTTAAATTTATTGAATTTTTTGATTTTTTTGAATTTTTTAAAAATTTTTTGATTTTATTGAATTTATTGAATTTGTTGAATTTTTTGCATTTTTTGAATCTTTTGAATTTTTTGATTTTTTTGAATTTTTTGAAATTTTTTGAATATTTTGATTTTTTAAAATTTTTTGAATTTTTGTTTTTTTTTTTAATATTTTGATTTTTTTGAATTTTTTGAAATTTTAAAATTTTTTAAATTTTTAAAATTTTTAAAATTTTTAAAATTTTTAAAATTTTTAAAATTTTTAAAATTTTTAAAATTTTAAAAATTTTTTAAATTTAAAAAGTTTTAAAATTTTTTAAATTTTTTAAATATTTAAAATATTTAAAATTTTTAAAATTTTTAAAATTTTTAAAATTTTTAAAATTTTTAAAATTTTTTAAAATTTTTAAAATTTTTTAAATTTTTGAATTTTTTGAATTTTTTGAATATTTCTTTCAATATTTTTTTCCATATTCAAATTCTGAGGCATACTTATGGGCGAGTGTGTGGAGGTGTGAATGATGGGACTCCACAACACGTTTCATGATGTGAAGTGTCCTTTTGGCCGCTCGAAGTTAGTTATTCGAATATCAATCCAAAAATGAAATTGGATAGATATTTTCTTATATTTTTATCGCTCATGCATGCAATCTTAATCCGCTCTGGTCGCAGGAAAAAAAAGATTTTTGGAGAACTTTGGCTCAAGGGAAGGAGCTTCTAGAATATATCATTTAAAAAAAGTGATTTCTATGTGTATTTGTGGATGAAGCTCAGCTGGAATCGTAATTTTCGAACAATAAAGACGAAATCTTTACCAGGTGGGTAAAAAAATAAGGAGGATCCAAAAGGAAAAGGTTCCAGTATATACTTACCTACATATGTATCTAATCAAAAAAAAAAAAAAAAATCAAATCAAATCAAATCATTGTAATGGTATTGCTGTCAAGTCCCATGCCAACTCTTTTGGTTTCAACCGAAAACATTTTTTTTTTCTCTGGAAGTTCAGACCACTGTTGTCAGTTTAGGCGAGAGAAATTTTTATGGGAGCATAAAGGACCAAGTTTTTGTTCTTAGAAGATTTCAAAATTTAATTATAGGCATTTTTGGCCATGTCTTGAGACATTCAGGGGAATATTCCTCTTAAAAGCTGGCAACAGTGGTTCAGACTATCTCGGGCCATAAAATCAGAGTCTTTTGAAAAGTTACTGACACCTTGAAGACAATTGGGATCAAAAAGCAGTTCATCAACTTATCAAAAGCAAGTCTCTCCGTCGTTGAACTAAGGCCGTGATGTCAGCTGTAAAGGACTCATTTAGGACTCCATCCATCCAGTGATTAGAATATTCGACTGACAAATCTTGGCAGTCCTGTTGCTTTAAAGATAACATTGTTCAACTGCAGCGTTCGAAATAAATTGATCATCACTACAGAATGAAAAATCATAAAAATTTAAACAGCCCTCAATATTTTTTAAATTCACTTTACAAATCGAATTTAAGGTCTTTTTTAATTTAAAAGTTTTTCATAATAATGTATTTGATCAATTTAAGATTTTTTTTGTGTGGCTTCGAAATTGAATCAAAGCCAACTTTCTTGCTGCCAATAAAATTTGTATGCCGCACGAATTAACTTATTATGATAACGAGCTTTGCAGCAAACCGAACTTTGGCCAATGTGCATTATGATATGTTTGTTCGGGAAATGCTTCCAACGAATTCCCTCAAATCTCAGCACGAGTACAAAAGAGAGAAAAAGTTTTTTCTTTGGCAATATCCCAATGTCCTTAGGGGGTGGTAAAATATCACAACAGCGAAGTTTCATGTCGATTCGTGAAAGCAATCAGTATTGAATCATCGTTAAGGATGCGATATGTCTGCTTGCGAGAAGAAAATTCTGTTGAAGTTTTTAGACTTCGATTACAAAGAAGGAATTACGTAAATATTTTAATGGGCAATATGGGGAAATATCATCTTCGGATGTCGAAAAGTTATCACAGTCTAAATGATGAAAATTTTTTCATTCACACAATTTCGGAAGGCTCCGCACAAATTAAGGCAAAGGGTATCCATAGTATCCTTCACTAGTAACATGTAGGATACATACACAGCTTTTGTTGACTCCGTAATAATCAGGTGTAACGACGAAATGACTTCCAGGTATGCTTCTTTGGAACATATTTTGTTGGTTCATGGGTGAGTTCCTTTGGAAAAATTTGCGCGGAAATTTATATTCTTATTTCGTGTTAATTAAAAGAATGTTGATGGCGCTATAAAAATGCTAATGTCTTTCTTCCTTGAATATAATTGATGGTTTTTCTTAAATGTCTTTCCAAAAAATTTTCATTTCAGCGGAAGCACGCCGTAATTAATGTCCTTGACACGTGACTGCGGAAATATAATGGCAAGAACTCATCAGGTTCGGCTTCGTAGTTCAGTGGAAAAAAAAAAAAAAAAAAAAACAGAAAGCTTGCGGCTGCTGGTGTAGAACGCGTAAATTGAAAGAGAAATGGAAACATTTTGTCAAGTTAAATCCCTATTATGTGCTCCTTATGTCACGAAATTACATTTTTTTTTTCTTTCCCAAGTATATTATAAAATACTGAAGCGTAAGAATATGAAGAATTCGGATTTTTTTTTTGTGAATTCATGCGTTTTAAACTCTCTGAAGTCAATGGTACGGAAAATAATTTCCATTTTTTCGAACGTGCTTAATAAACCAATCCCGAAATTGTAAGCCATAAATACATACATATGTACATTAGGGTGTCCCAAAAAAAAATTTTTTTTTTGGAACGTGGTTTTTTCGAAAGCTTATGGGTCAAAGTATTTTTGAGAATTTTTTCAGATTTTTCGTAAATGGTTTAGAGGTAGCGCTCAGCGGATTTTCCTCAAAAGCCCCACATTTCCAAATTTTTGGAGATAGCTTCTTCATAAGCAATGCTTTTCTGGATTTTTAGGTATTAGTCGGTAGAAAAGTATACAATCTTTGCTCTCACTTACATAAACTACAAAATATACCAACTTTATAGGCTATTTAGGCATCTTTAGTAGAAATATTTACGAACAAAATCGGGCGTCAAAAAAAGAAGGCCCCGAAATTTCTTAATTTTATATGAAAAATTGTTGAAAGTAATGATGCAATTTCAAAGAGTACCAATTCCTTCGTAATTTGTTAAAGGAAATTTGGATTTTACCCTTATAGTTCCAAAGCTATGTCCCGTTATCTTTTCCAAAACATTATAACAAAAACACGTTGCATACTTCCAGGCTTACATTTGAAAATTTCATTGTCTATATGATAGCCAATCAATATTAAATAGACTCAAAGTGTAGGATGATGACCATAAATATAGCGATGTCGCAATTTTTTTTCAGCGAAAGCTTAAGTCTACATAGTAGCTATACACACACCAAATTTCAATAAGCGGGGATGTATAGTAAAAAAGTAATGCACGAAAAACGTTAAAAATCGTGATTTTTGAAACTTCTGAACCACTTCCCACGACCCAAGAAGGGACTACGAAAAAAATTTGTATGCAGTTTTTCGGACATTTACCTGGTTCAAGTCCATGACAAATTCCAATATGATATCTTTCATGGCTTAGGAGTAAATTACGAAAAACTAAAGTGTGACCGACAGACAGACAGACAGACAGACAGACAGACATGGCTAGATCGACTCCTCTTGTCACCCTGATCAAGAAAATATATATATGTCTATATCTATCGCGACTCCTTTGGCATGTTACATACTCCGAGCCAAACTTAATATACCCTTTCCTTCGGAAAAGGTATATATTTTTCCGTCCCAATGAACTGTTATAAATTCAGAACTGACAAAAGAATTCTTGATGTCAGTTGAAATAATGACCCTTTGTTTTTTACGCTCTCTCCATAAGGTACTTTTTGAGCAAGCCAGTTTTGAAGGCGTTTCATCAAATTCAAGCAATGAGTTGCACTTTAATATTGAAGCTGCATTTCGGCAGCTAATTCCGGCCTTATCAAGGCATAAGCAAAGCTCTTGTTTCTGGGATATATCCGTTTTCCTTTCTTGAGGCATTTTTTTTGCACTTGGCTCGTAGTGTTCGTCCGAATCATCATCATTATCAGTTTGTTTTTCTTCCGTGCTTTTTAAAATACAGATTGTATTTTGAGTATTGTTTGCAGTTTTATTTCGAACGCGGTATTCAAGTAAGCTAGAAATTTCTTTCGCTGCTCTAAAACTCGCTTGGTTTCTTTGTTTGTGTCTTTCTTCAAATTTCGCCACTTTTTATGTAATAATTTAACAGAGCGTGAAATGCTGGCGGTTTCTTGAGCTGTTACAAATGCATGTTTAAACTCCTCTGCCGTTATTTGGGCGCTTTTTCCAATAGTGTATTTCTTGTTTAGATGTAATTCGAAAAACCTTTGAAGTACCTGCATTTTTGTAGGCGATTTGCCTGGGCTAAAGGAACCTATCATTGCACCCACAAGCCACACAGATCCTTTTCCTAGCGAAGACATATCTAGGGTGAAGTGAAGATAGGAAATTAATTGTCAACTAATCCATAATAGTAGTTAGAACTTACCTATTTTTCACAATCTAGGAAAATATTCAAGGACAAAGTAAATTCGTCTTATAGCAAGAGATTTTAGGAAAAGGGATAATAGCACGGCGAGAAATTTAGCAGAAAACTAATGCCCATGAAAAACTCGTCATTTTGATTCTTTTTAATATTGATTGGCTATCATATAGGCAATGAAATTTTCAAATGTAAGCCTGGAAGTATGCAACGTGTTTTTGTTATAATGTTTTGGAAAAGATAACGGGACATAGCTTTGGAACTATAAGGGTTAAAATCCAAATTTCCTTTAACAAATTACGAAGGAATTGGTACTCTTTGAAATTGCATCATTACTTTCAACAATTTTCATATAAAATTAAGAAATTTCGGGGCCTTCTTTTTTTGACGCCCGATTTTGTTCGTAAATATTTCTACTAAAGATGCCTAAATAGCCTATAAAGTTGGTATATTTTGTAGTTTATGTAAGTGAGAGCAAAGATTGTATACTTTTCTACCGACTAATACCTAAAAATCCAGAAAAGCATTGCTTATGAAGAAGCTATCTCCAAAAATTTGGAAATGTGGGGCTTTTGAGGAAAATCCGCTGAGCGCTACCTCTAAACCATTTACGAAAAATCTGAAAAAATTCTCAAAAATACTTTGACCCATAAGCTTTCGGAAACCTTACGTTCTACTATTAAATTCGCAAAAAAAAATTTTTGTGGGACACCCTAATGTACATCAATCAAAGGTGTTGAGTGATTCCCGAGAATTGAGGAAATTAAAAAAAGTTTCAAGAATTTTTTTTTTTAAGTGCTCATTGGAATAAGCATCGAAAATAAGCACCCAAAGAGATCGACTTATTGACATATGAACTTCATTTCCGTGGTCTCCTTCGGCTAATCCTTCAATTCAGTGGGGCCACTTGATGGAAGCCAAGGCTTTCCAACGTCCCACATTATTATTATTATGTATAGGGCTCGGATTTTGTTGACTTTTAAAAATTTAAAGCATACTTTATGGCGCCAAAATTTTTCTTTCCAACATTTTGCGAATAAGTTTGGCGAGGTTGAAGTTTAAACCGCTTTTCTAACTTCAAACAAATTCATATTGAAGTTAAAAATCGATTTGCATCTTAGCTTTATGTGAGTTGAACAATATTTTTACTCCCTAAAGTATGCATTAAATTTAAAAAAGTCAACAAAATCCGAGCCCTGATTATGTACTTCATTTAAGATTGAGCTCCTCAGCCGCTACGGATAAACAACTTCACTCTTACTCAATCGATATCCAATAAGCGTTCTCATATTATTCAAAATTTATAACTTGGTTTAATGCCAGTCGACGGCCTCCGTGGCGTAGTTGGTTGAGATGCCAACTTACGAAGAGAGGTTTTGGGCTCAACTCCCAGTTCCGTTGTGGATATTTGTGTTGTCTAACTGCCCTCGTAGCATCACAGCTGCCTGATGTGTGTGTGTGCCACCCTTCAGGGTGACAGTCCCACTGATCTTTCTTCCCTTTGATGGCAGTCAGTAGTGAAGATGGTCGCGCGAGTCACTTATCCCTCACGCTCACGCACGCTCAAAAAATATATAACTTCGCTTAAACTCCAGTATCCAAGGAGATTCAAGCTGCTGGGACTCTATTCAATGCTGAGATTCTATTCATACTGACGAACATGTGCGGAAGTTTCGTGATTTTCATTTCACGATCACGAAGTGAGTAGCAGTGACACATCATGACCATGGCTCGGATATATATGCATTTATAAATTTAAAGCATACTTTATGGAGTAAAAATTTTGTTCAACTCACATATAAAGCTAAGATTCAAATAGATTTTTAACTTCAATAAGAATTTTCATGAAGGTAGAAAAGCCGTTTGAAGTTCAACTTCACTAGATTTATTCGCAAAATGTTGGTAAGAAAATTTTTTTCCCCCATAAAGTATGCTTTAAATTTATAAATGCGTATATATCCGAGTCCTGATCATGACACTGTAAAAATCACTTCATGCACCCAGCTTTAATTCCTAGGACTGATTTTCCCCATTGACGATCTCTTATCAAAATAACCGAGTCATCTTTTCATCTTCTCGAAGACTAAATTTAATGCATAAAAGCATATCTTAAGGCGCTCGCTGTGAATGCTCAAAATTAGAATTTGCAGCTCAAATTTCTGCAAGAAAAATTTAACGCACTATTGAGCTCAATAAAAATTTCTCTGGGTTCTTTGCTTTCCGCTTTTCTTGAGGAATAATACTCAGGAAATCATTATGGCGCAGACATTTGCCAACGGCTCAACGCAACATTCTGCAGAATGGAATTGCGGACAAAGATGTGAAAAATGTGTCATCAAAAAGTGCAGCAACATTCCTCGAGCCACCTTACCTTCCTTAGCGTCCTTAAGTGCACAAATCGGGGTTCCAAATGCGTTTTTGATGATGCACCAAGCGAGCATCTTCGGTCGAAGGAAGTAAAAGGATTGCAATCACATAAGAAATGCATCGAAAAAAAAAAAATGATACGAATTTTATTTTATATTTTGTGATAGTGCGACGTCACTTGTGTGTGGATTTAGTCGAAACCATGCTTCATAAGACACAAAATAAATTGCAATCCGTTGGAAATCTTGGTCGCCTGTGGTACGTTGAGGAGTCTTGGAAAATTTATACAAAATTTCTTCCTTTCCCTTTCCTTCCTTTCTACCTTTTTTTCAAAAATGCTACATTGACTTCTTTAACCTACGAATAACTTTCGATGCTAGTCAAACATTTTATTTTCTCTGAAATATTTTAAAATGTTAAATAATTACACTGTGGTAGTCGAAAAAATGTTCATCGTGCAAACCGGCGCAGTCGGGTCCGGCTCGGTCCCCCGAGTACAACAGTACCAAGCACTAGTCTAGGTTAGCTCGAGTTTGCGAAATATTCAACATTTTTTGCCAACATTTCACTGTTAATTTTTCAGTTATATTTTTTTCAATTTTAAAGGCTTTGGACGCTCTTTTAAAGTTTGTTAACTAAGCCAGACTGAAACACAAGTATCATTTAACTCAATTAATTCAATTTACTCAATCAAAGGCACGTTCTATTGGTCTTTTTTTTTGAAATTTTACGAATTTCCTAACATTACCCTAAATGTATGCTATAAATTATATTAAAGTCGAAATATTCAAATGTTAAAATCATAAAATTAAATGTTCCTGATTTCGTTTGATTTCTGTAAAATTTTGAAAAGCATACTTTTGTGATGACAAATGAAATTTTTGCCAAAAATGGCCTTAGATGTTGCATTTGATTGGTGTTTTTAGACTGAAATTGTATTATATGTGTATCTACAATAAATTAATGTGAGAATATTGCCTGTAGCCATTATAATTGAAAAGATACGATTTAAAATTCGATAGTGCTAAAGGTGGCCGAAAATGGTGAATATTTTGCAATCTAGAGCCAACTTCTACTATCGGCTATTACCGTTGTACTCTGGGGTGTCAGCCCGACCCGAATGCACCAATTTGCATGATGAACAATGTTTTCTTCTCGATGAACAAGCGCTTCGTCTTTGAAACTACACAGTTCGATTGCATTGCTTTTTTCACAATGTTGCCATTTTAATTGTTTGGCTTTCCTGACATATCGATTCATAAAAAAGGATGCATTTGTTGTGGTATAGTTAACCATTGTGCTTTATTTTGAAAATTAATGCAAAACCATATTTACAAAACAGAACTTCATTAACCTTCAAACAAATATACCATTGAACGGTGTAACGGCCTTTTTTTGCTGGAGTAAGCATAAATACACGATTCTGAAAAAAACTGAGCTTACTCCAGCAAAAAAAAGCCGTTACACCGTTCAATGGTATATTTGTTTGAAGGTTAATGAAGTTCTGTTTTGTAAATATGGTTTTGCATTAATTTTCAAAATAAAGCACAATGGTTAACTATACCACAACAAATGCATCCTTTTTTATGAATCGATATGTCAGGAAAGCCAAACAATTAAAATGGCAACATTGTGAAAAAAGCAATGCAATCGAACTGTGTAGTTTCAAAGACGAAGCGCTTGTTCATCGAGAAGAAAACATTGTTCATCATGCAAATTGGTGCATTCGGGTCGGGCTGACACCCCAGAGTACAACGGTAATAGCCGATAGTAGAAGTTGGCTCTAGATTGCAAAATATTCACCATTTTCGGCCACCTTTAGGACTATCGAATTTTAAATCGTATTTTTTCAATTATAATGGCTACAGGCATTATTCTCACATTAATTTATTGTAGATACACATATGATACAATTGCAGTCTAAAAACACCAATCAAATGCAATATCTAAGGCCATTTTTGGCAAAAATTTCATTTGTCATCACAAAAGTATGCTTTTCAAAATTTTACAGAAATCAAACGAAATCAGGAACATTTAATTTTATGATTTTAACATTTGAATATTTCGACTTTAATATAATTTATAGCATACATTTAGGGTAATGTTAGGAAATTCGTAAAATTTCAAAAAAAAAGACCAATAGAACGTGCCTTTGATTGAGTAAATTGAATTAATTGAGTTAAATGATACTTGTGTTTCAGTCTGGCTTAGTTAACAAACTTTAAAAGAGCGTCCAAAGCCTTTAAAATTGAAAAAAATATAACTGAAAAATTAACAGTGAAATGTTGGCAAAAAATGTTGAATATTTCGCAAACTCGAGCTAACCTAGACTAGTGCTTGGTACTGTTGTACTCGGGGGACCGAGCCGGACCCGACTGCGCCGGTTTGCATGATGAACAAATTTTTTTGTCCTAAAAACTAGCACAGTGTTATTAATAGCCATATTTCCTTTGCTGGGCTAAGCCATCACACGCAGGACAAGTCTCACTTTTTCCCGAATTGGGGAAATAATAAATTCAAACATTTGTTCTTAGCCACGAAGATGCTAGAGAAAGTGAAGAGAAATTAATTCTGTGAGCGTCGCACTCCATACGCTCAGAGCTATCAGATAATCCATTGAAAAAACTTCAAGGAAATTCGGGGAAAGCTGCAGAGTCTTAAAAAGAAAAGGGCGACTGAGACTGTCCCGTGGAATGGCTGGAATGAGTGGTTTGTCAAAGAAAACCTCCCCAGGGCATATCTGCAGTGAACATAAAAATGCAATTATCATCAAAAAGTAAATCGCACCCTTGCTAATAAATCGGCACAATTCAAAATTTGTTTAATACATTTTTTTATGTTCGATTGAATTTTTCTGTATGAAACCCAAGACCTTTTGAATTGAGGCTTATATTGACTGATGCAGCAGTCGATTGAGAGTAATAAAAGTTTAGAAAAAACGTTGTTTCTCCTTAGTTTCAAATGAGATTGCATGATTTTCGAGAAATGCGAAATTTTGCATTGTGCCGATTTAGTAGCAAGGGTGCGAAATGTCAATGATTTTCCTTTCAGTTCATAAAGAAGATTTTGCCATCATATTCCATTGCATGGATTTTGCTGGGACTTAAAAAAAAGGACGAAATGATGCACCCTTTATGAAGAAGTTCACTGTAACTACAAATCGTTCCCATTTTTTGTCCTGGTAACTAAAAAGCAAAGGATCAGGTCGGATTTCTTCAAGACACCAATACATGAAAGCTTTTAGATTCTCTGGACGAATTTAACTTTGTGTCAGTCGCACAGGATGAACATAGGTAAACCGTATTCCATTTCAACCATCTTTCACGTCCATTTGCTTCAAGCGTATACATGTTTGCTCATCAGACTGATTGCAAGCGGTTGACTTTCATTAAGCTCTTAACCATTTTAGAAATCTCTGGCTCTTAACTCGTATGCGAAATGTTCATGTGCTGGGAAAATATTGCAGGATTTGATTTCTCTCTCTCTCTTTCTCTTTGGCTACGTCAGTATGGCTTAATGTGAATTGTAAACATTATGGATGCGAAAATCAATTCAAGCATCGAAAGATACGAATTATCGATTGCGATTCTACTTATGTGGGTTATTTTTATGTTTGAAGGAAGCATTTGAAAGCAGATTATGAAGGATTTGTAAGTGAGCTGCTAGCTCACTTCAGTGAAATGGAAGATATGGACGAATGTTCTTATAATTTGTATCCTTTGGAAGGCCTTTGCGTTCGCAGCGGCGGGAATTGCGATTAGCAATCATGTGAATGAATTTCCACACAGTTGTGTAAACGAGCCACTGAAAGGCAATGCGGCTGTGATCAATATCTCAATAAATCGTATTACGAAATGGCAATGAGCTGACCTACTTTCACCAAGGCTTTGAATGAATCATGTTAAGGCTAATGAAAATGTTTTTAGTAAATAGATATTCATTTATTCCATAGATTTCTTGAAACGTTGAAGCTGCTTTGAGATCTCTTTTAATTGGACAATGTCGTGAAAATTAGTTTTTCATTGTCGGGAGACAGACTTGAGAATACAAACCGAAATTTATTCCGTGCCCGCCTGTCGTATACGTGTTATCTTTATGAGATTGTCGACGTTAAGTATACGACGCGAAAGTGATTTGCATTTTCATCGCTTTGATATTAAAATTACGCACAAATTCATAGTCGAAATGCTTTCAGAAAGAATTTTCTGAGCCACTCAATAAAGAGTCGCTCTCAATGACAGCCGCCAAGAAGTATACTTAATTTTTTGTGTTGAGTTAATGTGCGATTTATTTGCGCATAAAAACGCTTTGAACGCTTTGCAAAATTTTCCACTTAGGCACTGTGCGTCCTTTTGTGGGTTCTTTTGTGTGTGACATCAAAACTTTCTTATCGCAATTTATTCGAAAGACGTTCATGGATATTGTATGGAGGAAGGGAGCCCCAAACAAATTATATATGTCATGAATTACAAACTTAATTCAGCAATTCAAAAGTGGCGCAAATTGGCTTTTAAGCTTGACGATTTGGTCTTTCGCTTACTTAAGTTATTCTGAGATCAAAAGGATCTAATTTGGTCCATATTTCATTTGCAAATAAGATGAAAAATACTCTCAAAAGATAAAAATAAACAGTTTTCGAAAATTCATTTCATTAAAATGGAAGTCCCTTCTTCATTCATGGAGGCTTTGGCTAATTCGTTGCTATTAAACTGTGCACTTTTTTTGAACGCATTTTTCTACTTCAAATGGAAAACTTCAATTAATGGAAGGATCCTCATTTTGCTGATACCTACAATCGTTGCTAGAAATATTTATCATTTTCAACATGCTGAAGCGAAATAGTTGGGTAAAAGCCTTGCGAACAGATAAATTGTAAGTCACAAAAGAATCATTTCAAAACAAATATTCACCAAAAGAATTTGCAAATAGATTTTTCCGAGCTTAATTTGGCTTAAGGATATGAATGTCCAATATGAATATTGAAGAAAATAATTCAATTCAATTTCAATATCAATTTATTCAATTTTGTATGTTATCTAAATAAGACATAAGTCTTTGGCTGCACAATCATTTGCATTAAGTTTTAATATAAAAATTCTTAATATTTATTTCTAAATAATTAAAACTATAACGAATTCGGGAGTTAAATATTATTTTTAAGGATTCGCCAGAATTTTTTCAATTTACATTTCTCAAACTATATACACTCTATACAATCTGATTTTACTATATTAAGCATACTTACTGTAACATTTGTTATCAAAAGTGATGCAATCGATTTTGTTTCATGAACTTTTTATTCGAATTTAAATTTGCAACTTTTGGTAAAAAAATTGTTTGTTCAAATATCTTAAAATTAAGATGCAACAATCTATTTTTAAATTAATAAGATGTTTATTGATAGTAGAAAAGTTCCGAATGATGTTATAGAAGTTAATTCGCAAATATATTCGAAAATTTCATCCTGGTAAGAAGATACATATCGTTTGCCCCATTAATATGTTCGCTCTTATTCGCTATAAATGCAACATAACAATCACATGCCCGTAGATGTTATAAATAAGTAAATTTAAATTTGCTAATAGACATATGATATGGAATAGACGATCAAAAAAGTGAATAGGTTTTTTGAACAATTACGACCGCACGTAGAGGTCGCGCATTGGTATATTTCTCCATATCTCTGGTGTTTACAGTCGGATTTGGTACATCAATGTTTTTGTCTCAAGGAGACCAATATGGCCTCTATAGAAGCCATTGACCTCCGGCGTATCGTTCTAGTACTTACCCTCAAGATCTCAGTTCCTACCATCCTAATGTACCATTTTAATATTAAAAAAAAAATAAAACCCTTCAAATATCATCAAACTTCTCCTCAGGAAGTATATCGATATTTCCAATATAACTATTTTTAAATAAAATTTGAAAAATTTTTTGCCACTATTTGGTCCCTATCTATCTATGAGTTAAAGTTTGGTGTTCCAAAAAGACATCAAAATGTACTCTGAGATATGCCAAGTAATTTTTCTTAAATTACTGTTATGTCAAAGTGACTCATTAGGTAACTATAACCGCTTGAACCTAAAACTTTCCCTAAAAGTATGCTATTAAATATTTTATTCGAATGTATAAATATATCGCCCATTAGTTCAATAATATCATATTTCAAAAAATTTTGATTTTTCAGATTACGCGCTCTAAATTTTCAATTGACTCACACTTATTAGAAAAAAGAAGAAATTATTCTCTTCCCACACAGAGAATATACTAAGTATCGATACGAAATTTTTATACAATGTGAGGCATGATAGCGGGAATATTTCCTCATCATTAACTTAAAAATCGTGCTTTTTGAGTTATGGCAGTCTTGAAGAAAATGAGCGATATATTTTTGCATTGAAATAAAATATTTAATAGCATACTTTTAGGAAGATTTGATATTTTTGGAGTTTTCCGAATAAATTGATGCAGCCCGAATATAATTAGAAATATTTCAAACCCAAATAACAAAACTTGCCGTTAAGTGTCTCCAGCAAGGACATCTGTGGCTGGCGTCTCACAAAGCAGCGGTTGAAATGAAATCGTTCGTTTCCCACGAGCTTCCATCGCGCGTGTACGGATATTGTTTTGGGAGTTGGTAATTCAGAAAAGGCTAAGTGATGAGGTTTTTGTATGCTTAAGGAAGCTGAAAAAAAACATTTTAAGACCGTAAACTGTTGCGTGGGCGGCGTTAAAATGAGTGTGAAAACGAAAGGCTGACAAAATAACGAACGAAATTTTTCTCTCCTCCCTGTGTAGGTTTCATGACAATGGCACAATTAAGTAGTAAGCTCCCTCGGTGGGCGTTAATATACATATATATATATGGATTAAATAGGCATAACATGTCCTTAAAGAATAATAGCTGCTTTATTCGCTTTTATTTGGACAATTTAAAGTCTTAACAGCGGCGTTTGACTTTTTTTTAAATATTTATGTTATTATTTCTTTACTGGCGATTTAATTGATATTAAAGTGAAGCGTATTTTTTGAAATTTCATTTCATAATCTAAAACAAAGTTTAAAAAAGTCTGTGAATCTTTTTAATAAAACCGAAAATTTTATTCCCCAGTTTTTGTTGATTTAATTCCGAGTGATGTCTCCTTTGTTAATCCTTCGAAAACTTTTGGTCCATCACGTTTTCGCTCTGTTGATGATACGGAAAAGAACACAAAAAAAAGTAAGTTCTTTATTCAATCAGATAAAAATTAATTAAGGATTTTCTTACTTAAAACACTCAATCATATTTAAAGCAAGAAAATTCGCACTTTGCAAAACTTAATCGCGACGGTAATTGATATTTAATAAGTGCTTGTTTTCAATTTCGATCACATTTATTATAAAAAAAATTGAAGCATACTTTTAGGGGCAGTAAAATTGTTGACTTGAGATTTTTTTAATATATATTTTAAGAAGGAACTTTAAGAGATATGATGATTTTTGACAAGACGGTGTAATAGGACTGACTAGCAACTGAGAGTTCAAAGCCCGAATTTTAGACCAACTAAATTGTTTAAAGTAAAAAAAAAACAAAAATATGCTTGCATACTTTAGGGATTCAGATTTAAACGCGAAAATCTCCGTTAACTAAGCCAATCCCAAAAAATCAACATCATTATTGGATTCAGCGTGTTTTAGTTAGTATTTCTAGATATGAAAGCAGTTTGTCGGTTTTTTTTTTTTTGAACTAGCACAGTGAAATTTTTAAGACGTTTTTTTCAATTCCAAGCTTACTTGGTATTTCGGGAGCCAGGACCTTCTCATTACACGCACCAACGTTTCTTAGGAAACTGAGTGTTATACCCAAATGTCACTATGCTTTATATAACAGCGAATAGCAGTTACGTATTCCACTTGTGGAGTCCGGATTACTCAACATTCTGGCGTGGATGTTGCGCTCTCTCAAAAATATAAGGTACTCTCTTGCAAAAAATTCGAGAGAAGACATGTTAGAATAACGCTTAAGTGATTTGTTTATAATAACGAATGAAATCCAGTGTATAAATTGACTTAGAATTCATCATCAGGGCGACTGCAATTATTTTAATTGAGCATTAAAAATATGCATGTCAATTTAGCGCCCAAGAGTATGCAATGAAAATTAAGGATATTTTTGATATTCAGAATATTTTCAATGTGGAAAATAGATTTTATTTGCATATCTATACCGAGCTAAATATTTTATTTTGAGTTGTGATTCCTTATGAAATCTTTGAAAGATTGTATAAAAGAGCATTGTGGTAACCCTAAGGCATCCATTTAGGAACTTTTCGAGATAGTTCTGATCATTTGTTAGAGCCCGCACATCGCATATTCTAATTTTTCGTGCGTACATTAATGGGTAATTATTCCCTGGAAAATTATCTAACGTAGTAAATTAATTTATGGATGGTTTTATGTACATAGGTTTGAATGTCATTGCCTCAAAGGCATATACTAATCCTTCATCGAGTCTTTTCTACGTATTCCAAAAGAAAGGCACTGCTTTCAGCCCTATTTGTATGCCTCGGAATTTGAATATGTAAAAAAATGAAAAAAAAAAAAATTCAAAAAAATATTCAAAAAATATTCAAAAAATATTCAAAAAGTAATCAAAAAATATTCAATAAATATTCAAAAAATATTCAAAAAATATTCAAAAAATATTCAAAAAAAAAAATTCAAACAAAAATGCAAAAAATTCAAAATATTCAAAAAATTCACAGTCAAAAATTCCAAATTAGTTCGATTTAGTATGCCAATTGAAGAAAAAAAGCCTACTTCAGTAAATAAAATATTCAAAAAGCTCATCTACATAAATGCAAAAAAATTCAAAATATTCAAAATCCGAGCTCTACCTATCAGTAACGTATTAAAAAGCGTATCCATCTTTTTTCCCCAATAAGCCTTAAAATCGAAAAAAATTACTATTCATTGGCAATTTATGACTTTCCTTTTGGGTCGATTCCTTGAAAACGAAAAAAGATGTAGAAAATCTCCTCAACTGTGTGGTTTTTTACTAAGTGTGCCTTATGAATATTTTTATGCCTTCCACCAACTAATTGGGCTGAGCCTTTTCATTCCTTTTCTGATTTTTTTTTTTCTTCAAAAAATTGAGACGAATGGAAACAGTAGTTCCTTTTTTGATTCATCTGGACTAGGTATGTCATCCTAAAAGCTATTCTGTTTATCTGGATCGTCTTAAAAACTCTTCAGCTTGGCTTAAATAATTTGAATGTTCTCAAAATCATTTTTTATCTTCTTCCAAATATAAAGATAACCTTAAGCAACATAGACTTTAGACACTTAAATTATTCTCATAGTCCGAGATATCTTTTCCCTTCATAAGATAGCCGAAATTTTTATATCCTTTTTAGAGAAGTTGTAAGCATATCTTTTTTTGTCTCATTCCAACCAATGGCTGTTATGCATGCGACATTAAGTCTGATCATCAAAAACACATTTGAAAGCATTTTGCATGTCAAGATATGCGAAAGTGTTTACCGAGTGGAGTATGTTACTCTTCCAAACATACACAGATACATATATATATATACCGAAAATATAGTGAAATCATTATCATTCATACTATCTACATATGTATTCGTTCTGTTGTGGTTTTAGTACCTATAAAAGTACTTCATTCTTGAATCCATAATCTGGAAAATCTGAACTGAATCTTGGATAAATATCTACGTTCGAATGACATTCTAAATGTTTCTTAAACACACAAAAGAACAAATACAAAAATTAAATAAGGACCTTATCTTCTATTCACAAAAGGAATTATATTTCAGAATATGCAAATTAATATGTATGTATGTACGAATTCATATACAATGGGCGACGTTATCGAATTGAACCGTTATAAGTTTAAGTGTAAATCAAAGATCTTAAATATTCCTTGCAGCAGCAACAAAACAAATCTTTCAAATCGAAATTAAGGAAACGATTCTTCCCATATTTTGTCTTAAAGGCAAAACGTTTCACACATATAGCCTATAGACTTTCGCCTCACAATTGTGTATATGTGAGTGTGTTAGCTGTATACTGCTGCCTTGAAATGTTCATTCCGCTTCGTAATTCACTCCAACAGCTTTTCGAATGGTCCCAAAGCGAGGACTACAAGTTATGTCCTCAATCATATCTATATATCCAATGTAAATGGTTGTAAATTGTCTCGAAAAAAAAGACGAAAAAAAAACGATCGAAAATCCTCATTTCGAGGCAACGCATAAACAATGATTGACCTCGTTCAACTTGAGAGTTGCATTTCGAATTTGATTTATGGAAATATAAGAATAATTATTGGCAGAGAAGCCTTCACGTTTCCCCTGTTAACAGGCTTTCTTTTTCGGTCGGTTTTGTGAAGAATGGATTTTATACGAAGGCACAAATTTATGTGAAGTGTCGAATTAACATTTATGGACGATATGCTAGCTAAGGATGTGATTTTCGAGATTCCTTTTTTTTTTTTTTTAGTTTGTCAGAAAATACATAACGTCGACTTTGAGTTTAAATCTGCAAACTCACAATCAAAAAATTTTACAGCGCAGATAAGAACCTGCTTTAAAGGGTCCGGCGGGTTGCGGCTCCATGAAAGGAATTTTAAAACTTTGTTAATTTTTCGATAGGACACTATGGAGACTATTTTTTAGATTTTGACGGTCCTTGAAATATCCTTGAAAATCCTTTTTTAATAAGCCTTTTTTCAAAATTTTATATCTCAAAAACTAATTAAGATAAGAAGATGAAACAAACGATGGTTGATTGCTAATATAACAAGAAATCAAAAAAATTTTTTTTAATTTTTACACTGAGAAAATTTTTTCCACAAAACTAAAAAGACAATTTTAACAATTTTTTCCAGTGTATTCCCAGTTGAACGCCATTCTACAAATTTTTTTAAAAGATACCTCTAAGTATTTGCTTTCATTTAAAAAAAAGTTTCATTCAAATAAAATGGCGCAACAGTGAGATATTCAAAAAATTACAAGTGCACATAGATGCTCTAGTAATAATATCCAGTGCAAATGTGCGAAAATGATACAAAACACATTACTCATACGGCATGGTTGTCAAAATTTAATATCTCCAGAAATAATTAAGATAAAAAGATGAAACAAACGGTCACTTATTGCTAATAAAACAAGGTATTTTTTTAAATATTCAAAAGGTTTTACAAAAACTGAAATACACTGAAAAAAATAGTTAAATTTTTGTTTTCTTTTTTGTGAAAAAATTTTTCTCAGTGTAAAATTTAAAAATACATTTTCTACATTTCTTGTTTTATTAACAATAAGTCACCGTTTGTTTCATCTTTTTATCTTAATTATTTCTGGAGATATTAAATTTTGACAACCATGCCGTATGAGTAATGTGTTTTGTATCATTTTCGCACATTTGTACTGGATATTGGTACTAGAGCATCTATGTGCACTTGTAATTTTTTTGAATATCTCACTGTTGCGCCATTTTATTTGAATGCAACTTTTTTTTAAATGAAAGCAAATACTTAGAGGTATCTTTTAAAAAAATTTGTAGAGTGGCGTCCAACTTGGAATACACTGAAAAAAAAAGTTAAAATTGTTTTTTTAGTTTTGTGGAAAAAATTTTCTCAGTGTAAAAATTAAAAAAAATTTTTTTGATTTCTTGTTATATTAGCAATCAACCATCGTTTGTTTCACCTTCTTATCTTAATTAGTTTTTGAGATATAAAATTTTGAAAAAAGGCTTATTGAAAAAGGATTTTCAAGGATATTTCAACGGCCGTACAAAATAAAAAGTAGTGTTTTTAGATGGCACCTATCGAAAAATCAACAAAATTTAAAAATTCCTTTCATGATACCGCATGCCTTTGCTTAACCCGCCAGACCCTTTACATTTAAATCTTAGGAAGGAAAGCCAAAATATAGTTTCTTCGTTTCTCGATATTTTCTAAATGAACCAACTATATTTTGGGTTTCCTTCCTGAGATGAAAATTTTAATTTAAATCAGTATTTTGTGCGCCCTGCAAAATTTTTGGAATATGAGTTAGCAGGTTCATACTAGAGCTGGCAAACTATCGATAGCCGGCTCCATCGATATTTTCGATAGTGATAGTTCAAACCATCGATATATCGTCAATACAATCGAAACTATAAAAAGAACAATCAATGGCAATGCTAATCATTTCAAAAACGTTCCTTTTTTTGTGTAATTTTTTACCCTTACAAGAAAAAAATCAGTAAAAATAAGCCATTTAAAAATTTTGCCATGTAAAATCAACGAATTTGATTAAAATGTATGTGGATAAAAGGTTATTAATATGAAATTTTTCGGAAATAAAGGAATTTTCTGTAGCCGAGTCGATAGTATCGATAGTCTTGACAATCAATCGATAATGAAAAATTTTTCAAATCATCGATACTATCGATAGTTTGCCAGCTCTAGTTCATACTCTAAGCCGACGAAAACGTAAAATACATTTGCATAAATATATGGATTGGGAGGAATAGTCTGGGATTCAAGTTGTTAGAATATGATTTATTTTAAAAGAAAATACGGGTCTTCCCTTAAACGTGCAAAGATCGAAAATGCGGAAATGTGGCAAAATAAATCATAAACGGAATCCAGTCAAACCTGTTCATATTGATGTGCATTCGTTTGGGTAGCTTTGACGATTCAAAATAATAAAGATGGCATTATGAATTCGTTGAAATTTGCTAGAAACACATTCAATTTACAAGCAGAGAAAATTACATCCTTAAGTATAACATATCGGTAATCCAATATTCATTCAATAAATTTAAATTAAAAGTAGAAAGATTCTTCTTTATAGGATCAAAATTTTAAGTTTCCAACTGACTTTTAGAATATATTTTAAATATATCAAATAAATAAATGCTTTGTGTTCCTCAAATAAAATCATGGAAGTCAGCAACGGTTCGTTTGAGAATGTTCCTTCCCAACCATCGTAGAATGAAAAGAAAATCAAATTATTACGTTTCATTTAATGGAAGGAGAAGAAAACAGAAACCCACAGTGAAAACACAGCAACGGTTCGATGCGGAAAATAAAGGGCCGAAGTCGAATTCGAGGCAACATTGCGTTAAAATCACTTACATATATCAGGATGATATGACGTTGACAGTCAGTTGTTTGCCAGTGTCGCTTGTCAAAATACCAACGCGATACATTTCGCAAAATGTCGTAACTGCAGTGGAGTGCGAGGCAGTTCATGAAGATGAGGAAGCGGAAAAAAGGAAAAGAAGAAAAAAGAAAAAAATAAAATAATAGACAAAGAACAGTGTTCTGCTATCAGACTTTTAAAAAATGGTTTTCTGCAATGTGTTTTTTTTTTTTTTTTGTCTTGCCCAATCTGAAGATAGCTTTCTGCATCTGAAATATTTTTTGCAGTTGTAGCTTTGAAACGCTTTTTGGCATCAATAAAGTTTGATCATGTTACAAAATGCTTTTGAGGAAGTTTCGGAAAGAATATTCCGTAAAGTTCGTCTTGCACTTCAATTGTTAATATGAATTTTCTTTGAAGCAGCGCAGTTTTGGGTACATTTTACATGCCTGAGGAGTCAATAAAATGAGGATATGATTTTTCACATATGTAAAATACTGCAATGCGTGACTGAACAGAACATACTTAAATAATGCACCCAAGAAAAGCAATGCCAACGTTGAACTTGCAATATTCGCACGCAATGCAACCTCCAACACACAACACAAATGTTGCAACGCGCGATGCGAACATGCAGCGTGCAACGTCAACGTGCAATATTCAAAAGATAGCATACTTACAGGGGATGTTTCCGGAAAGACGCTTTGCTTCGAGAAAAAATTATGCGGATTTCAGTACAAAAAGTTCTCTGATTCACCAGGCGAACAAAAAAAAAAACAGAAGACGAAGTGAATATCCCAGAAACTACTGCGATTTTTCGCATTTTTAAAGTTTTTGTTTATTTTTGAAGATTTTTTTTGAAAAATTGTTTTGTCTTATTGCTTTCAGATCTTCAGCTTTCAGCTCGGAATGTAAGAAATCTAGTTAATTGGTCAATAATTTATCACAAGGTCATGTAAAGGTTCAAACGGCACCTGTGAATCAACACTGTTTTGGAAGGTTCGCAACTGAAATTTTCATTTAACCCTTTCAGACACGCTCCCAATCCGATAACATTAAAATCTCATAATCTCTTGTTCCTTATAGGTGACGCCATGTCTCAAACGGTTAAAGTAAGCATTGAAGACGTTTAAGAAAAAGTTTCATTTTAGGTTTTATTTTACAACGAACCAACCGTTTCGTGATTTAACTCGTTTATAAAAAAGTTTATCCAGAAAGTTTAGTGTCGATAACGCGTTAACCTTTACGCCAAAGTATTTTCGCTTCTTATGCCAATTGAATTAAACTCAAAGTAATTACTTGACTTGAAGGAGAAAACTGAACGCTGAAAAACTTAATCTTTATGTACCGAAGATCTGATCTCACGTTTGCTTTTGGGCGAGAGTTCAAAGCTATCAACAGTTTTAAATTTTATAATTGATTGAAGCGAAAAAGTTCTTATAAAATCGAAAGTGAGGGTTGTTTCCAAGAACAAAAGGGCAAAAGAAAAATATCTGTGCTCATATGGAAGAGTAGCTTATGTCGAAAAGTTCTCGCTTATGACGACTTAAGCTTCATTTCCATATGATCACAGATATTTAAATTAAAATAAATTATAAAATTTCAAGCCTTTACCGGCGGAGACTAATTAAGGCATTGAGAAAATCCATATCAACTCCCCTCACACTTGCTCAAGATGTGAATATATGTGCAACGTACATTCTACATATCCTGCAGTAATTCCAACTACACTCGAACTACTCCCCGACTAGTCACGAAAATACCAGAGTTAACTACTTAACGAGTACACCTCCTATGGTATATGAGAGGTCAATTGAAGCGGAGCCGCGAATATCGTTGTAAGTGAGAAATTTCACATTTTTTAAAATTTTCCATGTCATTCGGTACTTTCAAGGCAACTTCGCTTCATTAAGCTTCCGAAGTATTGAGAAATGTCCAAGATTTGACCAACTAAAAATATTTTTGGGATGGCTTAATGGGCTAGAGAATTATTGAGAGCGAAAGTCCAAAAATTAGGTTAAAAAAATTGATCACTGAAAGCGTTATTCGCAGCTTCGCTTCGATTGTCCCATACATACCACTAGGGCGTTTCAGACGTGAAAAAAAGTCTTCAATTTCGAAGACGGCGGGGTCTCAAACGAAAGATAATGTAAATCGAAAAATTTGGGCATCATTTAAAATTTTTAAATTGAGGTTTAGAGGTCGCTCAGAGGACTTGAATTTTCGTCAAATAACGCCTTAAAGAGAGCTAAAAATTTTTTAATTTGAGTTTTTGTAAATTTAGAATTTTCAATTTGACAGATTTTCAACTTTTTCTGTATACTTCTAGGGCAGAAAATCACAAAAATTGATTTCAATTAATGGTTTTTACAGGAACAGTTCGATGTTTTACCGATTAATTGATTCATAATATGTTTAGAGATTCGAAAACATTTATTTGCATATAAATTTGTTTATGTAACAGACTTGCATTTAGGCTATATACCAAAAAGTAACATTTCAACTTAAAACCCATTTTAGCTACCTCTAAACCTCAATGAAAAATATTGAAAATCGTGCTAGAATTATTTCTTTTTGCCTAAACTTTCTTTTTGATCCCCGCCGTTTTCGAATTTCAACACTTTTTTCACGTCTGAAACGCCCTAACATACCACCTGGTCTAACTTTTTAACTACACTTCTTCTAGACCACTTGTTGCTACTCAAGGTCAAGTCAATTCTCTTAATTTTGACAATTAATTCTTGGAGTAATCTCAGAGTACTCCTTTTTGGTTAATTGATCTCTTCATTGCTGCAGGGTAATAACACGAATGAACATATCGCACCCAGGCAACTAAAGTGGCACAACTCAAAAGTCCTAAGTCCCCTGTCTACTTGCAGGAAAAATTCTATTCCGTTTTTTTTTTGTTATAAAAAGCCGTTATGCCTTTCTTCTTGCTTGGGTTTTCAGAAAAATAGCACATTTTTAGTTGCCGGGGTGTGATATCTAGAGCGTGTATTTTTAAGCATTTATAAAATTGAAGCGTACTTTATGGGGCAAAAAATTTGTCCAATTTACATAAAGTTAAGATTCAAATCGATTTTTATCCTATTTAAGACTTTTTCAAAGCTAGGAAATCCCCTTGAAGTTCAAATTCGCTACTTATTTCCAAAATGGTGATAAGAAAAAAATTATCCCTCCCACAAAGTATGCTTCAAATTTATAAATGCTTTAAAATACACGCTCTAGTGATATCCCCACCACCGAAAATGTTATACAAATGTCTTAGCATACTTTTGGGCGCTGAATTTTTATATTTTTTGTATTTTCCGAATAATGATTGTAGAGCTTCGCAAGACATGTCTACCTTGTCAGTGTGCCATTAACCAGTGTGGCATCATTTTCTTTTTTTTTTTTCAAACACAAAAAGTGGTCCTCATAAAAGGAAGAAAATGTCAAGCAAAACTTTGAAGATTATGGTGCGAAGTTACAAGTTGCCATTTTCGTGTATCGATTTCTTTTACCAGGCCCTCTAGTACAATTTTCGAATTCACAATTTAATCGTTTATAACTTTTAATTGCTGATGTTTTTCTTCGGAAATGTCATTCGATTCTAGGTATATATTAAAGGGCGCTTTCCCTTTCTGACAGAGCTGGAGATAGCGCCTTAGAAAGAATGTTTTTAGACAACTTCGGTCAAAGTTTTCGTTCTTTTTATGAATGAAATATAAAATAAAAACTCTGAATAGTTGAGCGACTGCATCAGGGACAATTGCCTGATTCTCTTTGAAAATATGTAGACCTTTAAATCAAAAAGCGATATTCGAATTTTTAATGAATCAACTTTCGGTACATAAAAACAAAAACGAACAATTGATGAGCACAAAAGCTAAAAAAAAATACAAAAAATTCCTGTTCGACTGTTCGATGGCACTGAATTTGGATTGCTGATTGTTTAACTCGCTGCTCCGTTTCAACTCAGCTGGGAAATGCCATGAAAAACGAAAAGAAAAATACCGCGACAAAAGCTAATCGCTTTTAGAAATGTGCGGTATGGGAGTCTTTTTTTTGCGAGAAGCTATTCCCCATCGCGTGGTCGCTTCCAGGCGAAAAATTCTGCCATACAAAAGGGTGAAAAAAAATTCTCAGCTTTTGTCAGTCGCCCACAATTTCAGTGGCTTTCGTTAAAATTGATCCTATTGGCTTTCGCATTGCCATGTTTTGGTTGACTGAAACTGTCAGGGAATTTTTCCAAAGCAAAATTCGTCGGCCAGGATATGATTTCCTTGCTTCAGATTTCGTGATATTTTTTTATTTTTTTTTTGAAACGAAAGGAATCGGAGGATGTCGTGATTTTTAATAAGTAAATAGTAGAACAAAAATCGGAGGCTAGATTAAAGCTAGTTAAATGGAATTCAATCAAATCTCTAAGCAAATAAATAAATTTTTTTGTGTATTCACACAAGCACAGACTTGATTACATTCAATTGGGTATGCTGCTGATGGCCTTGGCGCAAAGGGGAACCATTAATGCAAATTGCTATATTCAGCATGAAAAAGCACGTTTTATGTATGATAGCTCCACGTGATGTTTTGCAAATATTGCATTTGTTAACCATCCCTCAGGCCTGCTACCTACCATTCGCCATTCTTTCGAAGAAGCGCCCTCGTGACATTGGCGTCATTCTGAAACAATATTAACAACGACGTCATGTTGCCGCATGCCAAATGCATACAATTTCACACTTAAATAAACACATTCCGAATTGTAAGCATCTGGCAGAACTACATATCGATAACATCTGAAGCCAGAAGCAGAAAAGCATTCAAAATTTGGCCTTAAGAACATTTTTAACATGGCATAAATATGATGGTTATATTGAACCATTGTGATGTGTTTGTTTGAACAAAAATGTTTAGATTATTCAGAACATCAAATTTTAAAGATGTCCTTTGTAAACGCTTAGATGGGATTGTATCTTTCCGAGAGCACATTGACAGGCGAATATTCCTAGCAATAACAATAAAAGTGTGCAGATAAACATTTTGTTCGTTAGACGTGCAAACAGAATTGGCAAGACATGAATTTAACATTTATTTTATTGTATTTGATTTTCCTTGATCTTGACTTTTCGGACGAATAATGGCGATGGTAAGACAAGCAAGCGGTCGAATGTTGACAGTGTGCCTAAATGTGGAGATGATTTACAAAATCGTTACGAACTCTTTTTTTTGCTCAATGAATTGGAGGCTGCTGTATATTACTTACCATCGTAATTCTTTGCTTTCCCTACCTTACACTTACGTTGCTTGTATTTTTCTTATGTGTGATTGTAATGAGACTTAAATCATATGGTCAAAAAGGCTTTCTATAAAATACTTTACGCCAAAGCACCCAGTGAAAGATGATATATACGAAAAACAAATATTTTTTGCTCTCAAACCGAACTGATAACTTCTCAAAAACTTTTTGACTGAAGGACAAGTGCAATTCAGTTGATACATCTTAAGCTTCCTTATGTCGTTATCCTCTAAATTTAAATAAACTTTAAGCAATCTAGGTATGCTTGTCTTATCTGGTTTTCTTACATCACATTTTCTCTATCTTCTGCCCAAGTTTTTCTTCTTTTTTTTTTTGTTTTTTGTTCTCATACTTGGCATATTGCCAAAGCAAGAAACACTGAAAGGTAATGCTTTCATAACCTTACGCCGCTGAAGCCAAAGAAAGTTATTTAAATTATGCGATTAGACAAAACAAATTTGAGAAAATTGTGGTTTGTTGATCTCGCGCCAACGGTTGTTATCACCCTTAAACGGTGGTGCTAGTGAGTAAATTAAGACAACATGTAATACCGAATTGCCGAATTAATAAAAAGCAACGCTTATACATATGTAGCTCTGAGATGGTCCAATTTAATTGAAACTAAATGACTGAATAAAAAGCGTATATCGAGCTTCTACGGGTTTAAAGTTTTCAAATTCCAAATTTCTGAATAGGAATCTCCACACTTTGTGCGAAATATTTCAAGAAATATTGTTGCAAAATTTGCAACATTTAAAACATTTTCAATATTAGCAAAATTTGCAACACATGCAACATAGGTAAAATATGCAACACAAGATACATATGCTACATATGCAAAATTTGCTACATATGCAACATATGCTACATAAACAACATATGCTACATATGCCATATAGGCAACATATGCAACATTTTCAACTTTTGCAACATTTTCAGCACTTGAAACATTTGCAAAATTTGCGAAATATGGAACATTTGCTACATTTTCAACATTTGCAACATATGGGACATATGGAAAAAATTCAACATATGCAACATAAAAAACATGTGCAACATTTGCAGCATATGCAACATTTGCAACAAATGCAAAAAATTCAACATATGCAACAAATGCAACATATACAACATATTATTCATATGCTTCAAATGCTACATATGCTACATATGCTACATCTGCTACATATGCTACATCTGCTACATATGTTACATATGCTACATATGCTACATATGCTACATATGCTACATATGCAACATAGGCAACATGGGCAACGTGGGCAACATAGGAAACATGGGAAACATTGCCAACATGGGCAACATGGCAATCATAGGCAACATGCACCACATGGGCAACATGGGCAACATTGGCAACATTGGCAACATTGGCAACATAGGCAACATGGGCAAGATGGGCAACATGGGAAACATGGGCAACGTGGGCAACATGGGTAACATGGGCAACATGGGCAACATGGGAAACATGGGCAACATGGTCAACATGGGCAACATAGGCAACATAGGCAACATAGACAACATGGACAACATTGCCAACATGGGCAACATGGTCATCATGGGCAACATGAGCCACATGGGCAACATAAGCAACAAAGACAACATGGGAAACATGGGCAGCATGGGAAACATTGCGAAGATGGGCAACATGGCCATCATGGGCAATATGAGCCACATGAGCAACATCGGAAACATGGGCAACATGGGCAACATGGGCAACGTGGGCAACATGGGCAACATGGTCAACATGGGCAACATAGACAACATAGACAACATGAGCGAAATGGGCAACATGGGCAACATAGGCAACAAGGGCAACGTAGACAACATGGGAAACATAGGCACCAAGGGCAAAATAGACAACATGGGAAAAATCAGCAACATGGGCAACAAGGGCAACATGAACAACATGAGGAACATGGGCTTCATTGGCAACATGGGCAACATTTGCAACATGGGCAACATGGGTAACATGGGCAATATGGGCAACATGGGCAACATGGTCAACATGGGCAATATAGGCAACATGGTCAACATGGGCAACATCGACAACATGGGCAACATGGGCAACATGGACAACATGGTCAACATGCGCAACATAGACAATATGGGCAACATGAACAAAATGTGCAACATTTGCAACATTTGCACCATTTGCAACATATGAAACATTTGCAACATATGCAGCAACAAAAACATAAACACTAACAAAAACATAAACAACAAAAACAAAAATAAAAATAAAAGATAAAAAGTTTAAAAATAAAAAATTATTTTTATTTAAAAATTTTTTATTTAAAATAAAAAGAAAAATTAAAAAATAGAAAAAACAATAAAAAATAAAAAATAAAAATAAAAAATAAACAATAAAAATAACATATATAAAATAAAAATAATTATAAAAAAGTAATATAAAAAAAAATAAAAAATAAAAATAATAAATAATTTTAATTATAAAAATTATACAAAAATAAAAAATACAGTGGTCGTCCAATATAACGAACACTCGCTTTTACGAATTCGTGATTTAACGAACAGCTTAAAATTTTGCATTGAAGGTTCTATATTACGAACGAAATGAAAATT
>CM035808.1:2559189-2756689 GCA_020466095.1 Chlorops oryzae | reverse complement strand
ATTCCAAAAATTTTTTTTTTTCTGCCATTTTAAATGCAATAGCATCTATTTGCCTTAGAATTAATAAAAATTTGCAAAATTGATGCGTTTTAAGACATTTTGGGGTATTGGGTTTTTTTATCGAAAAATTTGGACGTATATACCCTTGTTAAAAAAAATTCCAAAAATTTTTTTTTTTTGCCAATTTTAAATGCAATAGCATCTATTTGCCTTAGAATTAATAAAAATTTGCAAAATGGAGCGTTTTAAGACATTTTGGGGTATTGGGTTTTTTTATCGAAAAATTTGGACGATAATACCCTTGTTAAAAAAATTCCAAAAAATTTTTTTTTTGCCAATTTTAAATGCAATAGCATCTATTTGCCTTAGAATTAAAAAAATTTGCAAAATTGATGCGTTTTAAGACATTTTGGGTATTGGGTTTTTTTATCGAAAAATTTGGACGTAAATACCCTTGTTAAAAAAATTCCAAAAATTTTTTTCTGCCAATTTTAAATGCAATAGCATCTATTTGCCTAAGAATTAAAAAAATTGCAAATTGATGCGTTTTAAGACATTTTGGGGTATTGGGGTTTTTTATCGAAAAATTTGGACGTATAATACCCTTGTTAAAAAAAATTCCAAAAATTTTTTTTTTGCCAATTTTAAATGCAATAGCATCTATTTGCCTTAGAATTAATAAAAATTTGCAAAATTGATGCGTTTTAAGACATTTTGGGGTATTGGGTTTTTTTTATCGAAAAATTTGGACGTATAATACCCTTGTTAAAAAAATTCCAAAAATTTTTTTTTTTGCCAATTTTAAATGCAATAGCATCTATTTGCCTTAGAATTAATAAAAATTTGCAAAATTGATGCGTTTTAAGACATTTTGGGGTATTGGGTTTTTTTTATCGAAAAATTTGGACGTAATAATACCCTTGTTAAAAAAATTCCAAAAAATTTTTTTTTGCCAATTTTAAATGCAATAGCATCTATTTGCCTTAGAATTAATAAAAATTTGCAAAATTGATGCGTTTTAAGACATTTTGGGGTATTTGGGTTTTTTTATCGAAAAATTTGGACGTATAAATACCCTTGTTAAAAAAATTCCAAAAAATTTTTTTTTTGCCAATTTTAAATGCAATAGCATCTATTTGCCTTAGAATTAATAAAAATTTGCAAAATTGATGCGTTTTAAGACATTTTGGGGTATTGGGTTTTTTTATCGAAAAATTTGGACGTATAATACCCTTGTTAAAAAAATTCCAAAAATTTTTTTTCTGCCAATTTTAAATGCAATAGCATCTATTTGCCTTAGAATTAATAAAAATTTGCAAAATTGATGCGTTTTAAGACATTTTGGGGTATTGGGTTTTTTTATCGAAAAATTTGGACGTATAATACCCTTGTTAAAAAAATTCCAAAAATTTTTTTTTTGCCAATTTTAAATGCAATAGCATCTATTTGCCTTAGAATTAATAAAAAATTTGCAAAATTGATGCGTTTTAAGACATTTTGGGGTATTGGTTTTTTTATCGAAAAATTTGGACGTATAATACCCTTGTTAAAAAAATTCCAAAAAAATTTTTTTTTGCCAATTTTAAATGCAATAGCATCTATTTGCCTTAGAATTAATAAAATTTGCAAAATTGATGCGTTTTAAGACATTTTGGGGTATTGGGTTTTTTTATCGAAAAATTTGGACGTATAATACCCTTGTTAAAAAAATTCCAAAAATTTTTTTTCTGCCAATTTTAAATGCAATAGCACTATTTGCCTTAGAATTAAAAAATTTGCAAAAATTGATGCGTTTTAAGACATTTTGGGGTATTGTTTTTTTTTATCGAAAAATTTGGACGTATAATACCCTTGTTAAAAAAATTCCAAAAATTTTTTTTCTGCCAATTTTAAATGCAATAGCATCTATTTGCCTTAGAATTAATAAAAATTTGCAAAATTGATGCGTTTTAAGACATTTTGGGGTATTGGGTTTTTTTATCGAAAAATTTGGACGTAAAATACCCTTGTTAAAAAAATTCCAAAAATTTGTTTTTCTGCCAATTTTAAATGCAATAGCATCTATTTGCCTTAGAATTAATAAAAATTTGCAAAATTGATGCGTTTTAAGACATTTTGTGGTATTTGGTTAATTTTATCGAAAAATTTGGACGTATAATAATACCCTTGTTAAAAAAATTCCAAAAAAATTTTTTTTTGCCAATTTTAAATGCAATAGCATCTATTTGCCTTAGAATTAATAAAAATTTGAAAAATTGATGCGTTTTAAGACATTTTGGGGTATTGGGTTTTTTTATCGAAAAATTTAGACGTATAACACCCTTGTTAAAAAAATTCCAAAAATTTTTTTTTCTGCCAATTTTAAATGCAATAGCATCATTTGCCTTAGAATTAATAAAAATTTGCAAAATTGATGCGTTTTAAGACATTTTGGGGTATTGGGTTTTTGTTATCGAAAAATTTGGACGTATAATACCCTTGTAAAAAAAATTCCAAAAAATTTTTTTTTGCCAATTTTAAATGCAATAGCATCTATTTGCCTTAGAATTAATAAAAATTTGCAAAATTGATGCGTTTTAAGACATTTTGGGGTATTGGGTTTTTTTATCGAAAAATTAAGACGTATAATACCCTTGTTAAAAAAATTCCAAAAATTTTTTTTTTGCCAATTTTAAATGCAATAGCATCTATTTGCCTTAGAATTAATAATAATTTGCAAAATTGATGCGTTTTAAGACATTTTGGGGTATTGGGTTTTTTTATCGAAAAATTTAGACGTATAATACCCTTGTTAAAAAAATTCCAAAAATTCCACCTTGACGAGGAGACTTCATCTTGATTTGATGAATTTTATATAACGACTGAACGATTCGATTTCTGTGAATTTTCTAATATTCGATTTGAAAATCGGTCAAAGCTTTTTTGTAGTATAAAACGATAACAAAAATTAGAAAAAGAAAGAAAAACAAAAAGCTCCGCATTACAATTGAAAAGGACAATTGAATGGAAATATATTTTTAAAAAAAGTTTCGATTACAAAGAAACAACATGGAGCTTTTAAATTGAGTCCAGAAGCAATACAATGACGTGCTAAAGTCAAAACGAAAAAACATGATTCGGTAAAACAAGAAGTAATTAAGGAATAATGCTGACAAACTCGAGTGGATGAATGAAAGGAAAACAATGTTAAACAAACTTAATTCGATTTAATTTCGCGCTTCGAAGCACCTGCCTGGAAAGAGGAAGCCATCGAAGCACCATCGGAGAGGGACAAAAAGAACGAATTGAAGATAAGCAGAATTTATAGAAGTGTTTTCCTTTTCCATTTTCCGTATTCATCATACATTCAAAGAAATTGTATCCTTTGGGGGGCTTTGCGAGAAGGAAAACTTCATGTTTTATGAAGCTCCTTGAATGTTTATTGTTCTGAGCGTTTTTGGTTTTACTTTTTTATGCGAAATCCTCTATTATGTTAGATCATTTTGTGATTCAGATGTAAGGTGATTTCTATATTTTATGAAATACTTTTGGGGGGTTTTTTTTTTCTAAAAGATCGATTCGACTTTCACTTTCTCATTCGATGCTGTGGGACCAAAAGCATTAAAGTTGCTCTTGCTTTTCCGTTTTGATTCTTTTTTGAATGGCTCTACGGTCTAAAGAAGCTAGTAAATTTCATATACGAAACACATGGATTGCATTTAGATTGGTTGCCCGCAGTTATTGTACTTCACAATATTAATGGACATCGTCATTCTTTGACCGAAGTAAGCCTGTGTGGAATAGATCCAAATTCACAATGCAACTATTATGATGAAAATAATATACTTATCTTTTATTATATTATCGAAAACTCACTTCCGACTTCCTTTTGTCCAAATAATGAGCTCTTCACTTCCCAGTTGCAAATTAGGGGAAGTCCTCTACTAACCGATGCATCACTTGAACTATACCAAGCACTTTCAATAGGCATTACTTCTCGTGGCAGTCATTGAGCTGGGAAAAGGTGATGTTTTCAAAGAATAGCGTTTGTTTTTTTTAATCAAAAAGTAGCATATTTTTAGGATTGAACCGAAATTTAAAAGCAAAATAAAAACGCAAATTCAAAACTTTTTTGAACACCTCACTTTCTGCCTGCTCATGAGAGGCATAGGGAAGGTCTACCCAAAGCGGCCATGCTCGAACAACGAAGATGTGTAAAAGTGATTGGATAAAGTCTATGATATCCCCTCGCTTAGGAATGTTCACATGATCAAACCGGAGAGTATAAAATTTACAATTCGGTTCCTTGGCACTTTCTTTAACAGCGTAGAGCCCTTTAAATGTTGGCCGCATAGAGAGAAGTTTTTTTTTTTTACTCGACAGGAATTCTCTGCACTATGACCTTAAAGAAATCTGAATAACTGCGAAGAGAGGAATCAATCCGAAATCAGAGCCTCAATCTTCAGCTTTTATTTACAAATACCAATAAGCTGTTATTTTGAGCATTCCCAGAAAACATTTTCTGAGTGCTCCGAAATATGAGTCCGAAATGAGTCTGAAATATATGTAAAATAAGAGGCTCATATTTATGAGTCCGAAATGAGTCAAAAATATGAAGAAAATAAGAGCATCATATATGTATATGAGTCCGAAATGACTCAGAATATGTCTAAAATAAGAGGCTCATATTTCGGAGTCCTTTATGAGTCAGAAATATGACGAAAATACGAAAAATAAAATAAATTTGAATTTAACTTTAAACTTACAAACGAAAAAAATCCCCGACTTTTATTATAGCTAAAACGGTGTCATGGGCAAGCACATGACTAGAAAGTGAGAGTTCCGAGGTTCAAACCCAACACAGGAGAAGAGATTTCAACATTGAAAAAAATATTTGAAATGACAAAAAAGCAAAAATCGAGAAATGTGTGTGCATTAATCAATAACTTTTTTTACAGCATACGATTATAAATATTGCTCAACATTTTTGAGTCTTTTTAAACTCATAAATATGAGTGCGATAGGAGTCATATATGGCTCATATTTAGAAGAAAATAAGAGTCAGATATGAGTCTGAAAAAAGTCATATATGACTCCAAAATGTTTACCTTCATTATATGACTTCGGACTCATATAAGACGACCTTCGCAAGAAGGGAAACACGCTCTTTAAGACTCTTAAAAGAGTTCATTATGAGGGCTCCGAACCCTATAAGGATTCATATATAAATAAGTCTTTTAGGACTCAGAATGTTTGCTGGGTTGATTAGAAATTGAAATTAAGAATTCAATTCATTTACAATTTGGCACAATTTGGGTTGGTAGAAATATTTGCCAATGAATATATTTACAATCTGAAAATAAAAACAAGAGAAATTTTCGAATTATTTAAAGTCAATTTCAAATATGCAGGCCATAACACAAAGATGGAATCCATAGACATCACTAAAGAATGTCAAGAGTTTTTCTTAAACTTTTTTAATTGAAATTTTTTCATAAAGACAAGAGATGAAAAACGATTTTCCAGAAAGGAATAAGCTCCATAAAGAGGTGCGTAAATGCACAACCTTAACTAATTTAATTGATGAAAAAATTGTGATAGTGGGCAACCGAAAATAAGTCATAATATAGCGATGTTTCCATAATAGAGAACTTGTTTACTAGACGATCTGTTCGACCAAGGTATTGCCTCAATTTGAAATCGTGTACATATTTAATTGAACTCTGTTGGCCTCATCCACTTAAAGATAAGAGAGAGAGAGAGAGAGAGAGAGAGAGAAAGCCATCGCAAGTTCAGCTGATAGAATCAGTGGCGGCGGCACTGCATCAAAACAATTTATGTTTCCAGAGCAAAGTAGGGCGCCTACTCATTATTAAATTGCTTTTTCGTTTAAATTGAACACATTCAATACCGGCCGTTACGCTACTGCTTAGTATTTATTTACTTTGACGCAATACTTTTTGCCAAAAAAGTGAAACTAAAGTAAACTCTCAAGCGGGCCTCTTTCCCCGACTTAATTAAAAATAAATGACGCTCTTTGAATAAGCTCAGCTTGTAAGAGAGAATGTTTTTACCGAAACATGTAGGAAATCTCACCTCAAAAAAAGACAATAAAAACAAAGAAAAAAACTAAGATTAGAAAATAAACTCAGTCTTAATTTGAGTGGTCAGCATTGTGTGTGTGCGGGGACGTGCGGGGCAACACGCTAACGAAACGTGTTTGCATATTGTGTGCCTTGTAAGATCGTTTCAGTTGAATTCAGTCTTCTCAGAGAGTCGATGAGTTAAGGTCACATCGTGGGAGCTTGAAACGAAGTACATTCAATTTTGAGCAAACCGTTTAACACAATCGGAACAAATGGAGAAATTGAAGGACTTTGCGGTACTGTTTTTCATTTATTTCTTCATTCTGCAAAGCCATTTGGGAGGTGAGTCGATATGTGAACATATTTAGGTATATATTTTCTGCTCTTATTTTAATTTAATTTCTGATTTTAATTCTTCAAGCCTGCTATAAGAATGAAGTTCAGATTACACCTGCGCCGCCGGAAGAGTCTACCACAGAAAAGTCGGGATTCTTTGGTGGAATCAAAAACTTTTTCCGTGGCTCACCAACAACAACAACGACCACAACTGTCAGTCCGAACACATTTCGGCAGAGTGCACAAAAGCCACCTCCGCTGTCAATCTCGCAAACGCCTTTAATGCCGCTAGGACCACGTCCGGATACACCTTCCTCTTCGGCCTATGGCAACGAACCACAGTGGCCAGCGGCAGGTCCCGCAATTGTGACCACTTCAACCACTGTACGGCCGCAGAGTCCGCTAATTAGAACCTCAGAAAACTCCGGTTATAATCACGATCGTCAATCGGGACTTCTACCTGGTAATGCAGCCTCACAGCAAACATCTCTTACTAATGCTGGCCAAGGACAGCGACCTAAATCTTCTCAGTACATGCCACCGGGTTTTACGCCTTATCGCCCAGAGAGACCACAGCCTTCTGGATTTGACTTGAGTTATGGTGGAAGCAGTTTGGGTGGCAAAAATGCTCCTCCAAATGGAAATCAGCCTGGATTCCGACTAGCACCGCTGACCAGCTCTACAACCACAACGACTATGAAACCTACACCGCAACAGCCCTCAGCTCTACCATCGCAGCCAAAACAGCCCCAAATGGGCATAGATTTGCGATTCAGTTCATCAAGCACAACAGCACGCACTCCGACAGGAGTGAAAGAAGACTTTCCTGCCTTACCCGCACCACGTAGACCATCAATAGGTGAACGTGAGGAATTTCCCGCGCTACCTTCCTCCAAGTCACCAATTCAAACACCTGAATCACCATCATCAGCATGGAATCCGACACCAACTCAAACACGAACTGCTGCCACCCCGACTCCATCATTGCCGAAACCGAACTCTGCTGGATCTCCTCCATCCACACCGAATCGAAATTCGGGAACGAGAGTATCATTTACACCATCAAGCCCAGGCACTCAACGCAATGATGACAGGCCAAGAGCCGCAATGACCGAATTGCAACAACTAACTGAAGAGCTGTACACAAAAGAAGTCAATAGCCAATTGCCTCTCATTCGGGTCGATATACAAGGGCGCACAAGATCAATTGATAGCGGCGACGAAGCACCAAATGCGTAATTGCCTAATATCTTAGAATATTTTTGTCTTACTTACAATTGTTCCTTCTCTTCTCGTCTATAGCTTGCTGAATGTTGACAATCGTGCATTGGAGTCAGCCACCATAGCGAAGCTACGACCCCTCTTTAATAACTACGAAGCTGATACACTTACCAATGAACACGTAACAGCAATGGAGCGGAAAGAGGAAAACGATTTCTTGGATGCAGTCATGGCGACCAACGTGATGCGTCATGCCATGTTGTTTTTGCAGAACAAAGGTACGCTTTTAGTATGAAGGGAACCGAAATCAAATAGGCTTCTTCTTCTTTTGCTTAAAGGCTTCGTTACGCCGGATCCAAGAACCCACCGGGACTTAGTAAAAGAACTGTGGTTTACACAATATTCTCGGGGCAGTGGAAGGGTTGGAAGTTCAGGATTCGAGCACGTCTTTGTCAATGAGGTGAAAAATGGTACGCTCATTGGTTTGCACAATTGGGTATATTTCTTTGAGGAGGAGACTGCTGGTCGCTTGGACTACAAAGGCTATCTAAAACAATTGGACATCGGGACGGTGAGTTCGATCTGCAATAGCTTTCCAATGTTCGGAGGTATTTAAGATTTTTTTTTTTTGTTTTCATCCAGAAAGGAAAGGTGTTGAAGATACGTTTCACACACAATGGCGTAAATAAGCCAGTGAATACTCTCTTCATTGGGACTTCGCCCGAACTAGAACTGGCTTTGTACACCGTTTGTTTTATGATTCGTCCGGATGTCGATTGTCCCGTCTCATTAGCCAACAATAAATTTGACATAAGGACTTATTCGTGGCGCTACAGAGGCAAAAATCTAATTGGCAGTGCCTATCCGGAGATCTAAAAAAATATACCAAAAATAATCAAGAGCCGTTAAACAGCAACTTGATAAGCCATGTCGATTTTTTTTTAGTCTATTAAAACAAAAAATAAGTGAAAGCAAAATGAGATTCTCATAAAAAAAATATATAACCTTATCTATGGAAATGTTATTTTTTATTTTGCACTACTTGCGTAATCAAAGGAGATGTGCTCAATCTTTATTAGTGCAAGAGGCTTCACACGGACCATGGGTTCCTTCTAGACGCTGCAGTATGGGAGGAGCTTTTTGCGATATATGTATGAAGAATCAACAAGTTTTGAACAATAGTTCCATAGGACCCTTCATGCAAATGTGGGAAATTTGGCAGTGCATGCCTTGGGCACCCCAATTTCATCAGGTGCTTAAATATTAGTATTGAATTTTTTACCAAAAATTATAGTATTTTGTAGAGTGGCGGCAAACTGGGAATACACTGACAAAAAATTGTTAAAATTATCTTTTTAGTTTTGTGGGAAAAATTTTCTCAGTGTAAAAATTTTCAAATTTTTTTGTTGATTTCCTGTTGCATTAGGTGCTTAAATCCCAGTATTGAATTTTTTTTACCAAAAATTATAGTTTTTTGTAGAGTGGCGGCAAACTGGGAATACACTGACAAAAAATTGTTAAAATTATCTTTTTAGTTTTGTGGGAAAAATTTTCTCAGTGTAAAAATTTTAAAAATTTTTTGTTGATTTCCTGTTGTATTAGGTGCTTAAATACCAGTATTGAATTTTTTACCAAAAATTATAGTGTTTTGTAGAGTGGCGGCAAACTGGGAATACACTGAAAAAAATTATTAAAATTATCTTTTTAGTTTTGTGGGAAAAATTTTCTCAGTGTAAAAATTTTAAATTTTTTTTTGTTGATTTCCTGTTGTATTAGCAATCGGCCAACGTTTGTTTCATCCTTTTATCTTATTTAGTTTTTGAGATATAAAATTTTGAAAAAAGGCTTATTAAAAAAGGATATTTCAAGGACCGTACAAAAAAAAAATCTAAAAAGTAGTCTCCACAGTGTTTTTAGATGGCACCTATGCCTTTGCTTAACCCGCCAGACCCTTTACATTTAGGTACCTACGTATTATAAAAAAAAAAATATCTTCACGGTTTTTTTCTGAGGAAAATCTCTTATCAAGTCATCGGAATCGGTTGACCGATCCAAGTTGATAAGTAAATATTTTTTATGATTTTTTACGATTGAAAGTGACCTCTCCATTCCATGATTAACTTGGAACTGCCTATTCAATATGCGATGTAAATATTCGCGAGCAGTAGGAGGACAATAGCGGTATATGGAGGTGTTAAGAGACTACAAGTCTGAATGTTCCCGGACGGAAAAATTACATTCTGAGAATAGAAATTCACATGAATCTCAACTATTGCCGTTCCGAAAATTCAATTAGAAACATTCAAAGGAGATGAGAAAATTTTTGCATTCTGTTTCATCAGCTCGACTTAGAATCCAAGTAAGTCTGGCGAGCCTGACAATACAATACCCGAGACACATACTAAATGAGTAGCTACCCTGCAGTAATATGGACTGACCCAAGTGTATAGCCTTCGGTCAGTTCTTCATGTTACCAGTACTAGTCCCCTCATAATTCCACTTCTAATGTATTCAACTACTGACCTTTTTAACATGGGCCTGTCCTAGGGGAGGGACTAGTCCGCAAAACGGCTGATCATAGGCCAGTTTTTTTTTTTTGGGACAATTGTCGAAATTTTGTCTGGTTTTTGGATAGTCAAATGAGGAAAACAAACAACAAATTTCTTATATATATTCTAAGTTGATGAAAGTGTCATTTATAGACTACCCATAAAGTAACCCCTTTATTACCCCTTATTCATTACTACAGGGTATGTATATTTATTTGATTTAAATGAATCTAGTCTTAATTGAATCTAGTATTCTGGGGATGTTTATGACCATAAAAAGAGCCCTATTTCTGTTCAGATAATGAATTGTGTACCTATTGAAGAAACAATTTACCAAACCCGCCTTTTTTCCAAGCCCACATTTCCGATATTCCAAAACTAAATGGGAGGCCTTTATATAAGCGCAGCCATTTGTCTCTAGACACAGTTTGTTAAGAAAACTTAGTTTGGGGCCGTCGTCCGTATAATCAGTTTTCTTGGAAATCGCAAAAACAAAATAGTTTTTTTGTTCAGCTTGAGAAAAATATATTCACGAAAGAATTGCTTTCTGGGTTGCTATGAAACTTGTTTTGATCTTGAGCATACTTTCAGGCGTTCTGAAAGAATAAATGAATAAAAATTAAAATATTTTAAATTTAAGGTCCACCTGTGACCAATGGTGAAAGTACACATTCCTTTATGTCAAGTAAGCTTTGAAAGCTCACAGCGTAAAAGCTTTGCTCCATTGTTCAGAATGGTTGGTTAAAAGAATAGTTCTTGGGGCACAGTGTGACGAGTGTAGGAAAAAGTGGCACAAAAAACTTCAAATAAGAATAGTACTAAGAGTGTGTATAAGTGAACATTTTCCGTCTATCTTAAATAGCCTTAATCCTCCATATTCTTTTTCCGTGACAGTTTTAATAAATTTTTTCGTCTTTCTCCGGGTTTCATAAATTGCATTTAAAGTTTTAAAGTTTTCATTTGAAACGCGAACTCATTGACATCGAGATGGATCATATTTTTGAGTTTGTTCATGGTTTGGAATATAAAACCTTATGATTAGAGCTCGGATTTTGAATATTTGGAATTTTTTTTTTTTGAATTTTTTTCCATTTAACTGTGCTTTTTGAATATTTTATTCACTGAAGTAGCTTTTTTTTTGTTAATTTGAAATTCAAAATTTTAATAGGCATACTAAATCGAACAAATTTGGAATTTTTTACTGTGTATTTTTTGAATTTTTCGCATTTTTGCTTGAATTTTTTGGAATATTTTTTGAATATTTTGAATGTTTTGAATTTTTTTTTTTGAATTTTTTTGAATTTTTTTTTCAATATTTCAACATATTCAAATTCCGATGCATACTTATGATTAGGGCTCAGATTTTGTTGACTTTTATATTTTTAAAGCATACTTTATGGAGCACAAATTTTGTTCATCTCACCTAAAATTAGAATTCAAATCGATTTTTGAATTCAATATGAATTTTTTTGAAATTAAAAAAGCGATTTGAAGTTCAACTTCGCTTAACTTATTCACAAAATGCTGGTTCGAAAATATTTTTGCCCCATAAAAAAATATAAATTTATAAATGTCATTAAAATCCGAGCCCTGCTTATGATTAAAATATTTTACTATGATATTCGTTGCCAATATATGAAAAATTTTGAAAAATTTAAATAGAAAAAAAAATTGTGAAACCAACAACTTTTATTGGTTGAAGTGTACCCAACAACATATATTTTCATATTATGAGTGCCACTGTTGTTGAGTCCTAATTATTATATGTATATGGGACTTGTTATATATGGGGTGCCATATGGCACTCTTAATTTGAAAATATACGTTGTTGGATCCACTTCAGATGTTTTAAAGCACTCCAATTGGGGTATGGATAAGATATTTCACCTGCTATAGATACGTTATTTCAAGAATAAGTTTTCCATTTTTCACCAATTGCCAGATCAGTTCAACAGTTCCCGTTCGAGCATATCTGTAGATTTATTTTGATTGGATTTTGAGTAGTTTTTCGTGATTTTATCAATTTTTTTTCCTCACTCGTGAACCAAGCGCTCCGATTTTGACTCGGAGTGAGCTCGTTCTTTTCAATTTATTTCAATTTGAATTTTCTTTTATTAACTCGTCGCCGTTCTGTTCCCTTCTATTGTTTAGTCTTGGTGCGGTGCAGGTCTACGCTGGTTCGCGCAGTTACGTTCGTGTCTTTCCCGGGTATTCTTGTCGGCCTTACTTTCGGCGAAACATACTTTTTGTTTTTTTTTTTCTTAAATAAACCATTCCATTTGACGAACTTTTATTTATTTTAGTGGAACGAACGGTGAATTTTTAATCAAAAACAGCTGCTCTTGTTGATCGACGGAGGAGAAATCATGTTTTCAAAAAAGTTACTTGGTACGTTGAACAAAAAATTTAATTAAAAAAAAAATATGTTTGTGCGTTTAATTATTAATTTGAATACTGAGTGCAATAGTCCAATTGAATATTCGTTGATATTAATTCACGTATTACCTTCGCATTCACATATTGGCCTCTCATGTAGGAAGTTCGACAATCCAGTAATGAATGCATTTCTATGGGGGAAATCACATGCTCGTAAGCCTGCATAAATATCGACGACAAAATGAATTATTTACCATAAAGAACAACAGAATTTAGGCATCGAATGGAACCATAGGAATGTGAACCTCTTCCCGTAGCAATGCTTAACATAAGCGAATGCCTTTTTTAGAATTATGTGCTTCATATAAACATATTTGAACTTACTTATATACATTTTTAACTCTTTCGTATTCACAGTGAAACCTCAAAAAAGCGTCAGATCAACCGTTGAGTCATCAGACCATCATGCGCTTATTTGATATGTAACAATTAAAAACTAGTGAGTAGTTAAAGGGTTAAATGTCGCAACAATCAATGCCATATGTGAACTAATTATTCAGGTTCAGCTGTGTTTTAAAATAATAGAAAACATTTAATATGCAAATATTTACCCAAGTGATTTCCCAGCTAGAATTTTTTGAAATTTTTGATCAAAAGCGAGTCTTTTTCGAGTCGCCTTTCTGATTAAATAGATCAAATATGCACTCGTTTTCTGATCAAAAATGATACTTTTGTCGGGAGCAATTGAAACCCTAACCGCGACTCTTCTTAGGGAGTCATATTGGATATAATTTGCGAGTCATATTTGCTATCATTTTCGACTCTTCTACGACTCATATTTTCTATCATTTTTGAGTATTCTACGACTCATATTTATAATCGATTGCTTTCCAAAAATAGATTCAACAATTTGTTTTTCCTTGCTTTTTGTGGGATTTGAACCTAGGAACTCTCTCGTTTTCTAGTCCTGTGCTCACCCGTCGACACCAAGCTTTGCAAATCGAAAGTCATGGACATTTTTCGTTTATAACTTTGAAGTCAATTTTCCATTCAATTCAATTTTGAGTCAAATATTGAGTGAAATATAAGATAGAAACAATTTGAATGATCATATTTCAATCCCATACGTGATTAATTGGCGATTGCTCTCGCTTTTGAAACATATTAGGGAGTCGTTTTTGAGTCTTCTTTTATTTTTCTTTTCTTCGTAATCAATCATTTGCTTATAATGAGAGGGGCTCGAAAAAGACTCGAACATGAATCTTCTCATAAAACAGTCTTCCAAATGTTTGGGTGGGTTGGCCCTACAAGAAGAGAATAGCTCCAGTTTTGCTCGAAAGTAATCGAATTATTCTGCACGCTTTCCTGCCAGGGGGCGGAGATGGGAAGGGTGGAACCTCGGAGCCTAGTTTCTAGAAGAGGCCCCGAGTAGAGGAGATATTCCTTTGAATCTGCTGTGTTAATGTATTCATTACTTTAATTTCCGGCATGTCGACTCCTGCGATGGAGAGGGGCGCCACAATATCAACATACCTCTTGATAAGAGAGTAGTGGTGATTTTTCTTTTTGGGCCAATGTTTGTTTCAAGGGAGCTCTGGGAAAAGGAAAAATTTCCGGGCCCATATTTCTCTCGACGGGCCTGTGGGTACGAATTGCCTATTTATTAGTGTGCGTTTCTTAAATCTAGGGAAATAATTCCCCTTCAATTGGTTACACTTGAAATATCCATCAGTGTTTTTAAAGAGTCCGAAATTCTGAATAAAAAGTAGCCCAGATTTCATTTCTGATGAGCAGTGCTTGGATTTTGCTGCATTTATAAATTTAAAGCATACTTTATGGAGTAAAAGTTTTCTTCAATTCACATAAAGTTAAGATTTAAATCGATTTTTAAATTCAATATGATTTTTTTTGAAGTTAGAAAAGCGGTTAAAACTGTTGATAAGAAAAATTTTTGCCCCATTAAGTATGCTTTAAAATTTTAAAAGCAACAAAATCCGAGCCCTGCTGATCAGAAATTTTGCCTGGATGGAACATGCATTGTTGTTATACATACATCGTATCAAACAAACGTGAACAAACTCGAACGAATGTATATTTCCAGGCGTAAGGCCAAGTATATTATGAATCGTTTTAATTAATAGGAACTCCAGTGGCACGCGATGGAGATTAGAACTCTTTTTGTGAGAATAGTTTAGCCATCGTCAAAGTCATTATCAATTTGAATGATAAACATTTGGAGGCGCGTAACTGATAAGGCTTTTCAGACCTCCGCTTCATTAGGTGAATTTGAACCATTACAATTAAGTATGTTGCCAGCGCTCTTTCCTTTGTTTGCTCAAATATCAATTGATAAGAGGATTATCTTTTCTCTATTTATATTTGAACTAAAGCAATAGATTAAATTTATTGAATTAAATTTTGATTCAATGCCCCTTTTTGGCTCTTTGAGTCCCATTCGGTCATTCAGTCATTTGCATTACCTGCAATTATTATAGATTGTCAGATAATAATTATGGGAGGATTTACTTAAGCCTCATCACTTTTTTGCAGTGAAAATGGCAAGAGAAATTGTCCGGAAAGAAGCCAAATTGAAATCCGAACGCCTCGGTTCAACGCTTCATTCGAAAGTCCAGGCAGCTGATGTGCCAGTGGTGCAGAATGAAATGCCCGATTGTAAATACGAGCCCCCAAAGTACACCGGACCCAGTTATGAGTCAATCCGAAAAATCCAAAAGACGCATTTGACGCCGAACGTGAAGTCCTACTACAAGAAACCACTGCTCATCCACAACGGTCATATGCAATGGCTTTTCGATCACGAGGGTCGTCGCTATTTGGATATGTTCGGCGGCATTGTGACTGTCTCAGTCGGTCATTGCCATCCGTAAGGACCTACCTGCGACGAAGCAAAATTCGTTATTTTATTTAACAATTTTGTTACTATTTTCAGGAAGGTTAATCGTGCTCTCGAAGAGCAGCTTAAGACCCTTTGGCATACGACCAGTATTTACATGCACCCGAAGATACATGAGTATGCTGAACGTTTAACGGCGAAACTCCCCGGCGACCTTAAGGTAGTGTATTTCGTGAATTCCGGCTCGGAAGCGAATGATTTGGCAATGTTCATGTCACGCTTGTATACCGGAAATTATGATATTCTGACTCTGCGGAACTGCTACCACGGCATGTCGCCGTATACGATGGGCCTGACGGCACATTCGACTTGGCGTTTCCCCTTGCCGAATGCAAACAGCGGGATTATACATGTCATGAATCCAGATCCGTATCAAGGTCTTTGGGGTGGATCGCATTGTCGAGATTCGCCCGTTCAGACGGATCGTTCGTGTGCATGCTCACCATCGGGAGGAGAATGCCAAGCCAGTGAGAATTATTACCACGAATTGGAGGAGACATTCAAGTACTCGTTGCCACGGGGAAAAGTAGCAGCCATGTTTGCCGAGTCCATACAGGGTGTTGGCGGTTCAGTGCAGTTTCCCAAGGGATACATTAAAAAGGCCGCCGAACTTGTTCGTGCAAATGGTGGACTTTTCATTTCGGATGAGGTCCAGTCCGGATTCGGGCGTACCGGACAACATTTTTGGGGCTTTGAAGGACATAGTATAATACCGGACATTGTGACAATGGCAAAGGGTGTGTTTGATTGGAAATAAGTAGAGCTCGGATTTTGAATATTTTGAATTTTTTTGAATTTTTTTGCATTTATTGAATATTTTGAATTTTTTGCATTTTTTTTTTGAATTTTTTTGAATATTAGTTGAATATTTTTTGAATATTTTTTTGAATACTTTTTGAATATTTTTTGAATATTTTTTGAATATTTTTTGAATATTTTTTGAATATTATTTTGAATTTTTATTTTTCATTTTTTTACATATTCAAATTCCGAGGCATAGAAATAAGAAAAATGATTTCATTTTAACCATGTTTTCTATGCTTCCGGATAAGGCATTGGAAATGGTTTTCCACTGGCAGCGGTGGTTACAACTCCAAAAGTTGCCGAAACTCTGGGGAAGGCGCTCCATTTCAATACATTTGGTGGAAATCCACTTGCGAGTGCTGTTGGTCTGGCAGTGCTCGATGTGATCGAAGAAGAACAACTTCAAAAGAATGCACACGAATTGGGTACATACTTTCTGAAGAGTCTCGATGCTTTGCGGGCTCGTTTCGACATTATTGGCGATGTGCGCGGAAAGGGTTTAATGATCGGTGTTGAATTGGTCAGCGATAAGGAGAAGAGAACACCATTGAGCAATCCGCATGTTATGGAAATCTGGGAAATATGCAAAGACATGGGCGTACTCTTCGGACGTGGGGGATTCCATAACAATGTAAGTACAGAAGAAGAATTTTTTTAGATCCTCTAACAAAAACGTATGTAGATTGCCAATGATTTAAATTTTCCCTTTCAAATATTTAATCAACATTTTCCATGCATTACTTTATGAATAGAATTAATTTTTTAGTAGAAGATCAAACCACTTTTCTATGCACTTTTTCACTTTACAAAAAAAAAAAAAAATAAAAACAAAAAAAAAATTTAAAAAATCAATAAAAAATAAAACAATCATGCATGTTCGACCCTGCACTAATCATTTGCATTGCACTTCTCTTCTCTCTTTTCCCTTTTCTTCCGGGGCATCTGTCCTTCCAGGTCTTCCGCATAAAGCCACCCATGTGCGTAACAAAATCGGATATACAATTCGCTGTGGATGTACTCGCCAACGCAGTTTCAGAATTTACAGCTAAACACGGATAATTGGCCAATCAGTAAAGTGAAAACGCAGATTTTCTTCTAAATTGATCGTTCAAATTTTTTACGTACTTACTTTTTCCGTGGTGTTTGGTTAATACCTTAAGTTCCTAGAGATGTATGTTATGCAGTACCTCGAACATCATATTTCATCGAAACCATTTCTAAAATCATTCGTGTACAAGTCCAGAAGCTTCTTGAGACCAGAATTTTTAAGATTTTATCCCGCAGTCATATATTTAAATATATTTATGGTTCGCAAACATTTCGAGTTCTGAGCGGTTTCAATCTGGACTAGAATGAATGCGTCTGGAATGCTGCCCGCTTAGTTTATTTCCGATCACCAACGATCGATTTCAACCACTTGAGATTGAACGATTTTTCTTCATCTTTAATTTTGAATTACGTCATTTTTAACTATCTTATTTTTATTTTCCCACTAATGTTTTCAATTAACAATTGCTTGAAATTCTTTCGACTCGAGTCATAAAACCAACAAAAAAGATTGCATACCGACATTTGTAATTGAGATTTTTTGCATGGCTTTTATGGACTTGGTCTTAGAAGCGGCATTTTACATTAACTATAAGAGTTTTTACATGTATATATAGGTATATATAAATAAAAATCCTTTCGATAACTGGAACTTCTCGCCTAGTACTAACGGTAATGCCGACAGTTTTAATTCCCTATACTACTTTCTCCTATACCTACATTAAGGTGGATCGATTTTGTAACCTCCAATTGCCCTGGCAAAATATTATTCTGTTGCCCATACTTAATAATTATGCCGAAGAAACTATAGGTCAAACGTGAATTTTAACCTTCCGTATTTGCAAACAAAGGCTTTTCATGCCATATTTGACTTATTTTGGTCATCATTGTTGGTGAAAATATCTCAAAAAGCAGAGAAACAATCACTTCAACGTCCCTCAAAGCTCGAGACATTGAAAGAAATTTTTATTTTCTTTAATAACTATCTTAAAATGGCCATTTTATGATGATTTTTCAAGGAAAATTTTATTATTTCTCATGCCTAAAATTATGCTTCGAATCGAAATAAGAAAAATTCAATTTAAAAACATTTTTGATTAGCAGGGCGCGGATTTTGTTACATTTATAAATTTAAAGCATACTTTGCGGATTTTGTTACATTTATAAATTTAAAGCATACTTTGGGGGGCAAAAATTTTTCTTATCAACATTTTCCGAATAAGTTTAGCGAAGTTGAAGTTTAAACCGCTTTTCTAACTTCAAAAAAATTCATATTGAAATTAAAAATCGATTTGAATCTTAACTTTGTGTGAGTTGAAAAAAATTTTTACTCCATATAGCCCAGCAAACATTTTCTATCGCGGAACAGTGTTCCGCGACTCGCCACGGCGATGTTTAGCTCGCACGCAACCGTTGCTTTGTTATCGCGGAATAGAGAAGCTTGTTAGGCAGTTGTCCGGTCGCCCGACACTGTTTTGGAAGAGCAATTGGCGATATATTAAAAACATCGCGGAATAGTCCCATAGACGATGTTTCAGCAAAGAATAATATAGCGCAACCTTTGCTTGGAAGATGTTTAAGCAATGTGTTCTTTATACATTGCTCAAACATCTTCCCTAGCAAAGATTTTCTATCGCGGAACAGTGTTCCGCGACTAGCCACGGCGATGTTTAGCTCGCATGTTGTTGAAACATTTTCTAGGCCATTTATATATATATATATATTTTTTTTTTTTGTTATTTAAATTTTATTATAATTTTACGCATAAAAAATTAGAGTAATTCAGTTAATAATGAAAAACTTATTCTATTGTTTTTTGTTTAAGATCTCGCTTTTTAATGCGGCTCTTGGCATGTATTAAATGTTGCTGAAGAATTGAAGAACATTTTTTTTCATCCGAAGTGGAAAATTTTTGGAAGCAGGCACCTGTATTTAAAAAAATTATATTAACTTCAAATTATATTTAAAAAGGTTAACAAAAATTGTGCCTTTAACTATTTGGAGGAAAAAAATACACCTTTATCCTTTGTATCCTTTAGAATGTATACACTCGTCGATCCAAATCCTTACAGAACTAACTATCAAAATTTATTTTTGATCTAATAACAAAATCAAGGACTACTTGATTGAATAAAGCAAAAGCTACAATAACACAAGGTATATATTAGAAAAACATTGTATAAACCTGTTCCAAAAGTAACTTCGGCAATGCTCGTCTGGAAGATGAATACGCGATGTATTGCGGATTGCTCGCGTAACGTTCGTCAAAGCAATATATTTTTTTTTACATATTCTTTGTTGGTAGAGTTGAGAAAACATCGCCTTTTGTTCTTCTAGAAAAGGTCGCGTAAACATATTCTTGGCGAACGTTCGCTAAAGCATAGGCTAAATGTTTGCTGGGAGTATACTTTAAATTTATAATTGCAACAAAATCCGAGCCCTGTTGATTAGGTAGAAATTTCAATAATTTGTAGCATGCTTTTAGGCATATTTAAGATGAGCCTTGACCTATGGTTCCCTGGGCATTTTTTCTCCAAAAAAATTGAAGAATCTTATTTCACTAGTGCAATTTTTTCATTATTTGTTTTTCTCGAACAAAACGATCCACCTTAACCTACATATTAATACTCCTTGCAGAAGATATCAAAATTTAAAGGATGCACGCTTTCTTTAGCGCACTTTGGCTATCCGTTAATATCTAAAAATTGTCTTCTTCCCGCAGACAATACGCTTGAATCCACCGCTTTGCATCAACATCGAGAATGTTCACTCTTTTTTGAGCATTTTCGAAAAGGCGTTGCAACAATTTCAACAAAAACGCGAACGTTCTTGGCGAAGGAACACTTTCAGCTAGTGCCTCAAGAAAATTTTCTTGATGTTTTCATAAGATGTTCTTTTTAGGCTACCGTAAAAGTAAAAAAAAAGAAAAAATATTTCAGGATCTGCTGATCTGTGACATTAAACCTATTAAAGCTTTGGGCGAAAGAGTCATGCATTTGCTGCGAGCGATGTTCCAACAGAAAAGCTGGAATGTGCCATCTGAGAAGCCCACGGAAAGGCTCATATGAGTATACAATAACGATACAAAAGAACTAGAGACTTGATAACTAGACCAAGCAATTAAGAGAGTGATTTATAGAACATTAATTTTGAACACAATTGCTTTATATTAACCCTGCTGTTACCTTAAGAAAGTTTCACCAAATGCTTTAGGAAACATTTGATCCACGGTGTATTTTTCATACAAAATATATGGTCAAAATATGAAATTGAGCTGATTACAAGAAGATTGTTATGGCTGAAAGTAAATAGATTTCATCAATCTCCAGATATTGGCCTTAAAAAAGTTGAATTTTGGATTAAGCGGTCCTAAGGCACCAGCAGAGTTAAACACTCAATACACCGTTCACTTTATGGCGTTTTCATTCGGCTTTGAATAGACTTCGCTGAGGACGCTTTTAAGTTTTGAAGACGTTCCGCCTCATCTTAGAGAAACGACTGACAACTGTCTTTATATCTGACGCACTCTTTAGCGAAAGTGTGTTGCGTTTGAGCGAGGAAGCGTGCGTTTGACCATACAAAATGTAAGAACAAGTTCGAGAATGGACCTGATCGAACCATTTTTAGGGATACCTACCTCCAGCACTATTATCTGTTACGAAAAAAAACAAAAATTGCTCATAGACCTGCATTTTTTTTGAAGTATTTGGATAATATTAGATGTGAGCGTATTTTAGGACGTTTCATTAATTTCCAAAAAATAGATAAGTGGGCGTGACAAAAGGGCGTTTTTCGATCATTGTCTTTTACACCTGAAACTTGCCCCCTAGTGTGAAATTTTACGATAGACGATAAACGCTCGATAAACGCTTGCAAGCGTATGCTTCTTCTATAGTCTAACATTCTCTCCAAAATATTTGCTGGTCGGTCCATTATTAAGGATACGTCCTTCAAGTAGCTTCAAAAAAACCGTTCCAATTGCGACTCGAAATATGCTATCGCATCGAATTGCCAATCGGATCGCAATACAGAGTAATGCCCCAGTACTAGGGTCTGTCACAAAAGTCCCAACACTGGTCATAGTTTTTCCTTATATTTCAATGAAGTTTAGAATCTGAGCTTATATTATCAGCCCAATTCTGAATATTCCCGAGGAACGAATTCCCGGGGAATTTATTTTTCTAGAGACTAAAATTCTCCTTTTTCAAATAGATAGGGTAAGGAAAATTATGGGTATGGGGCAAATACCCATTTCCCATCAAATTTCTTCCCCCAAATATTTAAAAAAGAAGAATTTTACTCTCGAGAAAAGTAAATTCTCCGCGAATTTGTTCCCCGGGAAAATTCAGAATCGGGCTGTATATCTCCGATTAAACTCAAAAATTGTAAGAAGCGGTCGTGGCCCTTAATGGCCTTAAAAATCCTTAAAATAAGTACCTTGTCTTAATACAAGTATTCCCAGAGCCTGTTTAAAAAAATATTCCAACATATTATATATGATTATGTAAGAAACCCTTTACCTTTGTCGGGTATTTTATTGTCAGGATCCCTTAACTTATAGTGCGTTTCCATATAGTGTTATCTTGAGATGTTTAGCTAAACACTTGAGCGTTTCCACTTATGCGAGTGTTTAGATTGACAGCTGTTTTGTTTATTATAATTGCAAGCAGTGTTTGCCAATTTGTAGGAAAATCATTTGAAGGGAAAAAGGAACAGATATATTGAAATGAGCAAAATTTTATGGGAATTTTATGGTATATTCTATATTAAGATATATTTTGAATTTAGTTTCTTGTCCATCAATTAAAACGACAAAATAAACGTCTCCTCTCGTGGAGTTGAAAGTGCAAAACCCAGAAAAAACTATATCTGAATGAATTTAGAGATTTTTATTTTTACACGGTTTTGAAATCGATTTCTGTACATGGCCGATTATCTTAATTTTATTATTTTTGGTAAAACTATCGTTGAACATCGATCCTCTACCCAGAATCATACAATACAAGATTATGCCTTGTGAAAATTCAAAATTTTTTTTAGAATTTTTCCTTGTTTCAAGAATTTCAGGGAATTTTTTTAGTTTGTAGGGAATTTTTATTTTTGCTTTTGGCAACATTGCCATCGTTTTTTGTTTTGATTTTCTTTTGACAGATATGCATGAAATTCCGATACGATAAATCGATTTTTTTCCTATCGATGAAAGTGTTTATGAGGTGTTTAAGAGATAAACACTTCGTTTTCGCGTTTAACTTTTGTATGACAAAACACGAGTTAAACACCTCGTTTAGGGCCCTAAACGATTAAACTCGAGTTAAACACCATATGGAAACGCGCTATTACTTCTTTTATCATAACTGTGGAAGTTTGACCTGTTGAAGTTGAGGGGTGCCCTACGTCATGCATTTAAAATCAGGCTCTTTTGGGAATGCTATCATTTTCTGCAAAACACTTATATTTAAAATACGAAGTGTTATTTAAAAAAGAATCTTAACGTAAAAGAAACAACGCCAAAAAATTTTAACTTACAAATTAAAGAAAATATTATAAAAAGAAAATTGTTGGACTTGCATTGAAAGAGAACAATTTTTTTGCTTAAAGTATCCCGATAAATCATCCATTCCGCCTTCGTGAGTTCCTAAATTTTTCTGAAAGAATTACAATTGAGGGAACTTGTACTCTAAGAGGGTCTTCAACCATTGTGGAACGAGAAAAATTTCATCTATATTACGATTTCTTGGCTTCGTTTCATTTAATCTTGGTCAGTTGATGTATTCTCTTTTTTAATAAATCGATGGTTTCCTCCTGATTTTTGCGTATCTTATTCGCACGAGTGATGGAGTCCCGCATAACGCGGCATTTCTCTTCGAATTCAAAGCATTCGGCATGTTTGTGCCCAAAGGTATTAAAGAGGGTCTGGAAGTGCTCCGAACTCGTACTTAATTTTGTTTCCAGCTGGACGAAAGGATTCTTATTCAAATTGACAAACTACGGGGGGTTCTCTCAACTGCCACAATTTCAGAGCCCGGTGACTAATCCTTGCCACAGCCCAGTCATTACGGCAATAGAGAAAACCTATAACCAGGAAAGTTTCCAATGTGTTTCTCCCAATCAATCTTACCCGACCAATCTGCTTATTTTTTGTTAAGACCATTTCTCTAAGGCTTTCCAGATCGCGAAAAAGATCTCTTATCTCCCTTTTGAGGGTTTCAATGTGCTTCGTTTTCAATTCGAGAGTTTCATCCTTGTGTGCTACGACTTGTTTGAGGGTACTGATTGCCTCGTTACAGCCACCGAGTTTCTCTAGATGCTCATCGATTGATGTTCTTAAGTCACGCTTCTCGGCCCTTAAGCGATCGTACTGAAATGTGGAAATCCCTTTTGAGCTCTGGGCAAGAATTTCAAATCGAATGCTAACCTTTTTGCTATAATTTCCAATGCTTCGGTTGTCCAGTATTTGAATTTTTCTCTTGAGCTCTTCGTTTCTTATTTCAAGCTCCCTGCAAAAAATTTCAAGTTCAATTATTTTATGCATAAAAATTTATTTATTATTGGTCCGAAGCCATTTCACTGATCTACATGAAATTTTGAACATATTTATTTACATGCAGAAGGATTTGTGTGATCATTGGTAGTCTCGTTGAAAGGGGTCAAAATAAAAATTTTGTAAAGGAATGCCTAGAAAGTTCTTAAGAAAACCTCAAGAAGCTTAGTCCCGAATATATCCGAGTAATCATTATTGTAGAGAAACGGGATTTCCTCTTTAAGGTCCAAACTGATCTTGTTCCATACACAATAGAACCCTTCAAAAAACCACGTCTTTCGTTTCCCACAAAATGATCTCTTAACTTGGAGCAGATATATCCCCCTATAAATAATGGGGTTCTTCTTGAGTATTCAAAAGACCCGGTGTATCCCAATAAAAAATGGGATTGTTTGAAAATAACCCCGTACCCCATGCTAATCAAGATAACTCCATGATTGAAAGCCTTTCTGGCCATTATATTTCTTGTAAATTGTTGAATTTAGATTGACCCAGCCCTGCTAGTTGAAAAAGAGAAATCGATACCTTATAAAAGACATACTTGACCATTTTTCGGCTCTCGATAAGATCATTTAACATCTCTTCTGCCAGGCTACTCTCTTGCCCGTCATCTTCGATTTTCTTCGAAAGCTCAGCGTACACCAGTTCCAAGTCTCTATTTTCAAAAGTGATCTATATCAGAGAGTGGTTTTTTTAATTGCCTTTCCAAATGCCTTACCGAGTACGTGTTCGGCTTTCATTAAGCTCTTCTTGTAGCTTCTCATTTACGTCTTTTTCTGCCGTCAGCTTCTCAGTTAACTCGCTGGGAGAGATATTTCAAAATAGAGTGGTACACCTTCATGGTCAAAATATTATCTACCTCACAAGGTTCAAACTTTCGTTCAGTGCTTTGTTCAAAATGTGGTTTTCTTCACCTTGGCTCTCGGCTTGTTTTGAGACCTGTTCTTTTAAGTCCTTATTCTCCTCTTCAAGTTTACTGGAAGTTAATGAAAATGGCTTAAAATTTGTACGTTTTCGTTTTTCATACGCGCAGCGTCTGAGAAAATTCAATCACTGGTGGTTATGACAACGAACGAAACATTAGATCACGCTCTGTTTTTGCGTACACGTTAAAAATGAATAACTGCAGTTAATATTTTTTATTTTTCTGAATATAAAGATAGAGTTTAACTTGATATTCGACCAAATAAAAGACAAAAGAAACATAAAAAGGCGTAATAATATTAGTACATATTTCAGAGTGCATTGCTAGTTTACGCTTCAAATAATTTTTTCAGTGTATAAAATTAGAGAAACTTTGCAAGTGGTCGCATTGGAAAGCAAAGATCTACAATAATATTTCCAAGAACATACTAAAAGAGGAACATACGTAAAAAATTATGAAGCACCTTAGCCACAGGCGTATCCAGAATTTCAGTTGGGGAGGGGAAAGGTGCAAACTGTTTATTTGCGTATTATAAGACTTCAGCGTATGTTCATAATGGCCCTGCAGTAATATGGACTGACCCAAGTGTATAGCCTTCGGTCAGTCCTTCATGTTACCAGTACTAGTCCCCTCATAATTCCACTTCCAATGTATTCAACTGACCTTTTTAACATGGGCCTGTCCTTAGAGAGGGACTAGTCCGCAAAACGGCTGATCATAGGCCAGTTTTTCTTGGATCAAGTGTCGTAATTTTGTCTGGTTTTAGGATAGTCAAATGAGGAAAATAAACAAAAAATTTCTTATATATATTCTAAGTTGATGAAAGTGTCATTTATAGACTACCCATAAAGTAACCCGTTTACTACCGACCCGCTGGCTAGCTGATTTCGATGGAGCGAACTGCCATAATATAACCGGTAGGATTTGGACCGGTCAAAGGCCAGTCCTTCTTAGAAAACTGACCGGCTCATTACTGCAGGGCGATGTCTCATACAAGCATAAGTCTCCTTTTATATTTTGAAAAATTATTTGGGAACTCTTGTTTCGTTTCTTAATAAGTACTTTTCAAAAACTCTTGTGCGGTGTATGTTGAGCAGGCAGCACGCCCCTTGCTGCCCAATTGTAAATACGCCCATGACCTAAACAGAGAACTACTGCTGATCCATGGTCAAAACCCGGATAGAGTGAGATGCATTTTCGTTTTAATTTTGAGACCTTTTTTAACGGACTCCGCAATGAGAATTAGTAGGTATCAATAATACACTGAAACAAATATCGGTGGTAATATTGACTAAAAATATTCGTCAATATTTGACTACGGATTTAAGTCAATATGAAGAATTTTCTTCATGCTGGTGAAAATATTTGTTATATTCAAGAAAAATTTGAGAATAGTACCGAAAAAAAAATTCTTCAATATGACTCTTAAATGTTTCATCAATATGACAAAATTTCTTCACATTTACGAAAAAAATTCTTCATATTGCACAAATTTCCTCAATATGCCGAAAATTTTAGTGAAATTTAGAATTTTCCTAAATAAGAAGAAGTTTATTCAATATGACGTAAACTGTTTGTTGATATGAAGAAATTTCTTCAAATATAAAAAAACTTAATCGTAAATCTAAAGAAACTATTTTCGTACAAATAAAGAAATTTGTTCAATATAACTAATATAATTCTTGAATATGAAGAAATATCTTTCTGCAGCAGGAAATATTGAAAATATAAATTTCGTAATATTGAAGAAATTTCTTTAAAATAACTAATACGCCTAATTCTTCAATATGAAGAAATTTCTTCAATATAACGAAGGGTTTCCGTATTTATGAAGAAATTACTTCAATAAAACGAAGCAAGATTTTATAGTTGAAGAAAATTTCTTCAATTGGACTAAAATAATTTCGTAAATATGAAGATATTTCTTCAATATAACAAACAAATTTCAATTTCGATATTATGAATATACTCTTTATTCATATTGATTACGTTTTAAGTGGGTTCTATGTTTACTGTCGATTTCTTCAATATTACCTACCGAATTTTTTTCAGTGTAACAATAGTGTTAAAAATATGCAAAATTTAGAATAACTCACCTTATCTGCTCCAAGTGCCCATTTATTGTGTTCACAAGCTGTTCGACAGCAACGTTCCTTTCATATTCCTTGTTTGCTATTTTTTGTTGAAACTCCAAATTAATGCCTTGTAAATTTCTGAGGAAGAATATAAAATTTATGCATTTTCATATATGAATGTGTGTATATAATGTTGTTTTTTTTAAACTATCTGGCCTGTCACACATCGATTATTTCCGAGCTTAACCCATCGATTTTCGGCAAAGATGGAAAGACGTAAGGTCTATGAATAAATTTGAATCATTTCCCCTACACAAAAACGAAAAATCGGTGGCCAAAGATCGGCGGATGACCGTTTGTGCATGTATAACAGCCAGATAGAGGCACATTATAATGAAGGGTACAAGGTAATGTTGCAAGGATAGCAGAAATAAAATTTGATTTTCTGTAAAAGGCACTATCAATGGAATTTTTAATTGAATTTCTCAAAATCATTCCGCTTCAATGGTCTTTGACATTTACTTATACCCTTCGAATATGATCTTACTGAATAGATTCTGTGCTTTGGATAAGTTCTTTCGTCAGTTTTTTGATGGTGCAACAGCGGTCCTCATCAAGCTGCTGAAAACTACGAAATATATCCGCGTAAATTTGCTTCAGTTCTCTAGGAAATATCATTAGATGATAAGGAGACAGACTTGAAAAATTTAAGTTTAACATATTTTTCCATACTTCAAATCCTGGCGAATTTCTTTGACATCATTTGTAAATGTCAATGTATCCTTGTATTTCTTGTGCAATATTTCGTAGCCTTCCTTCAGTTGGGCATTCAATTCCTTCAGTTTTCTAAAGAACAGAAAGTCTTTGGATATCTTTGGAATTGAAAAAATAATTCAATTATTACTTACCCCTGGGAAATTTTGATATCAGCGAGCTCCTTTGTTGCATTTTCCAATCGAAAGTTTTTTCTCATTCTCGATGCCATTGCATTTCGATGTGATTTCTTTGTTCAATTCCTTTAATTTACTGTTGAAGGAAGGAAAAATTGTCAACTTTATTTGTTTTTTATCTACAGTAAGATCACATCATTTGAGGCTGGTGTCAGTACAGAACTTCCCAAGCGTATCGGGGGACCATAAGTGGTCCAGTGTGACATTAAAGATGACAAAAAAAAACCTATTTATGCAATGCACTCAGGGGTGCTTTAGGCCCAATATTCATTTGCATCAAGTTAGCTTGCACTTTTTCGAATTTCCCAAAAAAAAATAATTGTGCTGTAATGTGCCCAATTTGTGCTATCATGTGCCGTTTCGAAAAAAAAAATTCCTCAAGGGATGCCATTTTTATGAGGAGGTCCTTTTTTCGTGTCAAGTTAACCGGTAATGAGCCTTAGCTCTAGAATGTTGCTAATCCACGAGCTGATTGTTGGGTCAATTCTTGCGGTAGAGAGCTCCTTTGTTATGGCCTCTCTCGTCACATTATTGAAAAATGAAGTCCCGGCTAACTTGACACGAAAAAAAAATACCTCCTCATAAAAATGGCATCCCTTGAGGAATTTTTTTTTCGAAACGGCACATGATAGCACAAATTGGGCACATTACAGCACAATAATTTTTTTTGGGAAATTCGAAAAAGTGCAAGCTAACTTGATGCACATCCAATATTCCGTAATAAGAGAAATATTAAAATCCACGGCCTGTCAAGCTGTGACTGAAAGGCCTAAATTAAGCTCCGCATGAATAAAAAAAACTGGTGGTAATGCATTCTTTTCCCCCAAAAAAGCATTGATAACCAAATGAAGAAAAATCACTTCGACTTACTTGACGCGGTCTTGACTTTCCTTCAATTTTGAAAGCAGTCTTGTCTTGGCGCCGTCTTTCTCCTTACGTAATTGTTCCAAGCTTTTTTTCAGCTTTGAGTTTTCAGATTGCAACTCCCTAGTAAAGAATTTCGATCAATGTTTTTTTTCCATAGTCGAATGAAAGATAAAATCAAGCAAAGAAACAATGCATACTGGGATAGTTCTTGTTTTTCCTTCAACTTAAAGGTAAGCTGCGCAATTTCGGCGACTCGGCCTGTCTCAGTGATCTCCAGTTTTCCTTCTAATTCCAAGTTCAGCTTTTGCAAATCGCTGGACAGTAAAATATAGAATAAATAAAATAATTTTCTCATCGGATAGTCAAAGTTTTTAATACTCTTCATAGTCATTGGGTTTGAAAAGGTCATTACATAAAATTATCCTAAGTGTATGCTACGAATATTTAACCGCAGATGGATATTCTACCAACCGTCGAGAATTGTGTACAGAGAGGAAGGATCTGTAATCACCAGGGCTCGGATATATATGCATTTATAAACTTAAAGCATACTTTGTGGAGTAAAAATTTTGTTCAACTCACATAAAGTTAAGATTCAAATAGATTTTTAACTTCAATAAGAATTTTTATAAAGGTAGAAAAAGCCGTTTGAAGTTCAACTTCACTCGACTTATTCGCAAAATGTTGCTAAGAATAGTTTTTCCCCCATAAAGTATGCTTTAAATTTATAAATGCATATGTATCCGAGCCCTGATAATCACGTTTATCTCTAAAAAAAAACTTCTACTAAGTTGCTCGCGCCTTGAAAGGCGAAGGGAAAGGGGAAAAATATGAAGAATGCACGAAAAATTGTTTTGGTCTAATGCGGCTTCCTTGGGACTTCCATGGGTGATGGAAAACTATAAAACTTTCTCTGCTAAGGAAACTGCAGTTCAATGAATTATATATAAAAAGCTGAATCATTTCAATGCCTTTTACTTCGATCATCTAAGACGTTTTGATTGAGCAAAGCGATGTCAGAACAAACCCTTTGGATCTACGGTTATATGGGGCCCATAAATATTTACCTTTCATGCTCTTGACTTTTTTTAAGTTCATTTGTGATGTCCGCTAACTTCAAGTCATTGTTCTTTCGCTCTTTCTCTAACTCTTCCTGTAAGTCCACGTTTCTATTTTTTAGATTCCTTTTATGTGAGAGGAAAATGAAGTTATTTAATCGGGTTTTTTATTCCCAGAACAAACTCACATTATTTCTTCATTCTTTTCGTTGATCAGATTCTTTGTCGAGTCACTTTCTTCTGTGTCTTTTTCAAGCTTATCCGAATTTTTGATGTTGAATTTTCTTAAATTTCTTATCGAATTTAGAGGGAAGGAAGAAAGTTCAATTTAATTTTGCTTTGTTTTCTACTTCAACTTACTGCAAAATCTCTTCCGTTTCTTTCAGTTTCTCACGGAGATTTTGAATTTTTGTACCCTGCGCCTGAGCGTCGCTATTTAATTTTTCCGTTAAATCCGTATTAGCTTCTTTGAATTCGCTTCGAGAGTGAGAAAAAAGTGAGGTTATTAATTTATTGTCCTACATTTTGACTTACTTTTCTTTAGTTTTCATTTCGAACAGCTCCGATGTCAAACTGGCATTCTGTCGTTTTTGCTTTAAATAAAATGGATTTTAACTGTTAGTTAACATGTTTCAAAACGGATCCCTGTTGTCAGTCGAGCCGCCACAAAAGAAGCTATTTTACCAGCCTCTGGTGGCGGGGATCAGTCCCTCGCTTATCCCCAACGCTGTCGAATTTGACATAGCGATGTCATTGCCAGGGACAGGTCATCATTTTATACTTATTTTTTTTTTTACATATTTCTATAGGATGTAGTGCGTAATGGAGATACTAGACTGAAGCAAGATTGAGGAAAAGGCTTCCAAGATAGGATTTGGAAAGACTATAATAGGATGTCTATTATTCTATCTTGTTGTGACTTGTAAAATGGCTAGTCACCAAAGACTGGCATAACGGTGGCAACCCATTGATAACAGGGATGTGTTGGAAAGCGAATATTCCGGATAACTGGATGCCGAATATCCGATAAAATTATAAATTCGTCATTAGCTCCGGATAACTATAATGTGGCCAGGGGTACGAGTATTCGGCGAATCCCGAATATTAAAAAATTCAACTCGTTTACCTGCTCCAAGTTTTCGTTAATTTTCACAAAAGTTTCCTCAAGGTTTACCGTCTTCGCTTCGAACTTTTCAATGCATTCTTCTTGAGATTTTATTTTTTCCTCTTGGGTTCGAATAAACTCTGCGTGTTTTTTCTTTTCGCCCTTGAGTCTTTAAGCATATTTTCTATTTCAGCAATTTTAAGTCCATGCTACAATTTTTTAGAACCTACTTACATATTTTCAAAGGCATTTCTTTCGCGTTCTAGTTTTTCTAGCGCTCCTTTAAGCTTATCTTCAACAGTTTTTTTCGATTTTTTCAGCTTCAAAGCAACAGTTTTAGTACTTAATTGGTATATTTTTCTTTTCTGTAACCTACCTCGTTCAATTTCAAACGAATTCTTCTCGTTTTCATATCAGTCTTCGTGAAAACTCTGGACTCCTCATTATCTTCTTCTTCTCCTTCTGTCAATGTTTCTAGTTCCTTGGCAAGCTTTTCCCCGGTGTCTTTTTGCGTTTCGACGACTTCGTAGAACTTGGTTTCGACTGGTTCGAATTTCTCTTCACTAAGCTTTGATTTCTTCGCCAGCCAGTCAAGAAGAAGTGAGCACTGTTTGTTCTGCTCCGACTCGAAGAGTTTCATCATTTGCTCAAAGTCTTTTTGGCTAGTCTCTTTCAAATACGTTTTCACCCGATCGACAAAGGAGCTCATCATGTCGGTGAAACAACGTTTTAGCTTCAGCTCAAAATCAGCGACAGAAAATGCAGCTAAACATCAATGAGAATTAATTAAGTGTGTTGGTGCGATCATTTGGTTCGGGACAAAATTTTGAAAGCCCAAAAATAATGTTCCAATGAATTTCTATGAAATCCATATAAATTCATGGTGATGATGATGGTGATGATGATAGTGATGATGGTGATGATGATGGTGATGATGATGGTGATGGTGATGCGATGGTGATGATGGTGTTGATGGTGTATATGTTGTTGACGGTTATGATGATGATGTTGATGCTTGTGATGATGATGTTGATGCTTGTGATAATGGTGTTGTTGATGTTTTTGATGGTGTTGATGGTGATGATGATGTTGATGGTGTTGATGATGGTGTTGATGGTGATGATGTTGTTGATGGTGATGATGTTGTTGATGGTGATGATGGTCTTGATGTTGTTGATGGTGTTGATGGTGGTTATGTTGTTGATGGTAATGATGATTGTGATGGTGATGCTGATGGTGATGCTGATGGTGATGATGATGGTGATGATGATGGTGATGATGATGGTGATGATGATGGTAATCATGATAGTGATGATGATGATGTTGTTGATGGTGATGATGTTGTTGATGGTGATGATGTTGTTGATGGTGATGATGGTCTTGATGTTGTTGATGGTGGTTATGTTGTTGATGGTAATGATGATTGTGATGGTGATGCTGATGGTGATGCTGATGGTGATGATGATGGTGATGATGATGGTGATGATGATGGTGATGATGATGGTGATGATGATGGTGATGATGATGGTGATGATGATGGTGAGGTTGGTGATGATAATGTTTGTTGATGATGGTGTTGATGGCGATGATGGTGTTGATGGTGATGATGTTGTTGATGGTGATGATGGTGATGATGGTGAATATGGTGTTGATGGTGATGATGTTGTTGATGGTGATGATGGTGTTGATGATGGTGTTGATGGTGATGATGTTGTTGGTGGTGATGATGGTGATGATGTTGTTTGTGGTGATGATGGTGTTGATGTTTTTGATGGTGTTGATGGTGATGATGATGTTGATGGTGACGATGGTGTTGATGATGATGATGGTGTTGATGGTGATGGTGATGATGTTGATGGTATTAATGGTGTTGATGATGATGATGGTGATGAAATGTACCTTCCGATAGTTCTCCAGCTCTACTGAGATGACTGAGAATTTCTTCAATTCAATGCTTTATATACGTTTCCGAAAGCATGAATTCAGTGAGAATTGTAGGAATTTTTTGAAAAAATCACCAATTCTCGGGGTAGTTTTGCATTTAGAGGGAAATAATGATTGGAAATTTGATTTCAGGACGAATACCATCAAAGGGAACCATGTGCGTATTCGGAGGGTAATTTTGGGGGTTCAAGCCCCCTCGAAATATGGGAAATTACAAAGGGGATTGAGAAAATGATCTCGGTGGATAATTTTGTTATGCCTTAAACTTTTTCCAAAATAATTTTCTGCGTCGGTGTGTGTCGGAAAACAACTAAAAATTCATGATAGCTTGTATCGCCTTACCCTTTTGGGTCCCATGTAAGAAGGGTATACGAATATACAATTTTTCCAGCGGGCTGCATCGAGGCACCGAGGAGTTTAAGTGGGCAAGGATAGAATTCATTTGAATGACTTTCAATCCGTCGGCTTTGAAAATATCTCCCTGAAGAGTTTTGTGTGTGTGCTTAAGTGTGTAAGCTTAGCCCGTTTTTGCTATAAGGTCAGTCGAGTAGGACAACAGTACAAAGAGACCAAAAGATGTGATATTGTCATCGGCCTGAAGTCTTCTTCTGCATGTCCCATATCCCATATCCGGAAATCTCACTACTTCTACAGTACTTCCGAAGCGGTGAAAATTCATATTGCGACTACTCGCAAATACATAATAAATTATTCGTATCCCCCTTCTTCAAACGTAGAAACACACACTTTCAAGACAACACCCCAATTTAGTCCAAATTAAAGAGACCAAAACTTACGTAAGAAATTAAACATGGGCTTGGTTTCCGATTCTTTGATTACGAGTCTTCCCGACTCGTTTTCGATGACAGCAACGAACTTGTACGATTTTCTTTCCCCTTCGTTGTTCTGCTTGCTCAAACTTTCATATTTCTCTATGAATACTGTTTGCAGGCATCTCAAATGCCTCTCTAATGTTTTGAACACCAATAGGTCCTCGTTGTGTTGTGGAACGCTTTTCTCATCAAAAGCCGAAAGGATTTGCCGAAATGCCTCGCTCAGAGAATCATTGAAGTGACCATCTGAGATTTTCGTTACGATCGTCGAATCTTTAATTTGGATTGGATTCAAAGGATCTCCAGCGAATTGGCGAAGTCATTTACTTACTTGTATGACTGATGATTCTTGTTAAAGGTCTTCCAAGAGTCATAGTCCGTTGGGTCTTTGTGAGATGTTTCGTTTTCCTTTCGACGGGATGCTCATTCGCATCACTCAAATCGGAACTATGATTGCCACCTCTTTTCGATTTGGTTTCGTATTTACTCTCTGTGATTTTGATCTTTCCTGTTTCTCTATTCACTGGATATGGTGGTTTTTCTCCCCTACTGACTTTATTCGGACTTGATGACATACATATCCTGTCGAGGACATCAGCAGTGCTCTCTACTTTCTCTGTTTCACCTTAAAAAATGGAACCGAATGGGAAATTGTTTGGGTAGGCCTTCTTTACTTACGTTTCTCTACTTTCTCCCACGAATTCATTATTTTCTATCAATTTTTTTTATATTTTGTAAATTTGGATGTACGATTCAGGAAGGAGGCCGCTTAAAATAACTACATGCGCTTACACTAGGCGAATGAAAATATTTGGAATTCTAATTTCCCTAAATTTTCATTCTTTCTTTTTCTTAAACGAAAAAGTGTCACTGAATACAGAAAGATTTTATAAAGTTTTCATTTTTTCTTTTTTTCTAATGAGCTGTGAGTTTAGTTTCTCTACTGAAAGTCGAATTCTCTTTCCAACGAGTGGAATCTCTGAAGTCAGTCAAGACACCACAAAACTAGCAATTTTATCAGTCACTGGTCCCTCGGCTATCCACAACGCTGTCGAATTTAACATGGCAATGTCACTGCCAGAGACGGGCCATCATATTATACGTTATCTTTAGCCTAGTATTTCGCTAGGAAAGAAGGGAAGGGCAGCTATGCAGCTAGGGATGGTGGACGGATTATCTCGCTGGTTGAATAGCACTTGTGCTTAGGACATATTCAGGAGAGAGACGGATAAACTCACTAAGACACCCAAATCAGATTGAGCATGAAATTTTATGTGGCTTGAGAATTTTAAAATTTTTACATTGAAAATAGTTGCATTTTTTCCACCACTTGGCATCACTGAAGTGAGATATGGTGAGACATAAGCATGGGCGTATTTACAGTAGGGCAGGGTGGGGCAGCTTCCCCCCTATAAATATTTTCTGCTCAGTATATAACATACGGCAAAAGAGTTTTCCAGGAGTATCAAGAAATGAGACAAGGCCGCCAAAATCATTTTTTATAAGATTAAGGGAAACATATGCTTACATGTGTACAGTGCCGGATTAGGGTAGGGCTAGCTGGGGCTATAGCCCCGGGCCCCAACTGGTAACGGGCCCCGAGCGTCCAAATAAAATATGATCAAAATATTTCAAAAAAAAATTTTCCCGTAAAATTGCTTTAAAATTAAAAATTTTATGAAATAAAAAATTTAATTATATGATATCTTAATAAAATTTTTGACTTTTACCACTTTCAAAATCAAGGGCTCATATATAAAATGTTTCCTTTGTGGTTCATTGCTTTGAAAGAATTTATATTGTTCTAATAAAAATTGACTTTAGCAGCTATTCCTTATTTCAAAAAACTGCACCAAATATAGCATCAGGGGCCCCATCACTATATAAGCCCCGGGCCCCATGACACTCTAATCCGCCACTGCATGTGTACCTTGCTCCTCCCTGACTGAGATTCTGGATACGCCAATGGTCATAAGATAGTACAAATACTCACCAAGAGTGAGGAAAAGGCTTCCAAGATCTGATTTGATGAATACCACGTCTATTATTCAATCTTGTTGTGACTGGTAAAATGGCTAGTCACCAAAGACGCATAATAATAGGTCACATCTTTATTTCGGTGGCGACCCTCTGACTTCAGGGTAATACAATTGGATAACTTCTTGTGCCAGTCGGAAGATTTAAGGTTAAGTGATTCAATTTTCCACGCTATCAAACGAATTTTGGTTTTATCATAAGCCAATACTTGAGTTATTAGGGGTATAAAGAAGAAAGGTGGAATTTCGTCGCAAATGGTAGAAGTATTTCCCTTTTCCTTCGCACACTGGATTGGACCACCACGTTTTTACGGATTTATTAAAAATTTCAATTTGAACTTTGTAAAAATGTAATTATGATTTAAATACAAAACAAATAAAATAATAATAAAATATACAGGGTGTTCCATACTCAATGGATTAAAAAAAAAAGTGGTGATAGGGGGAACCCATACAAGCAAAAAAATTTTTGGGAAGGACCCCCTTGCACTCGTAAGGAGCTAGAGGCGCAGAAAGAATTCGACCAAATTGGTGAGCATACTTTTAGGCGGATATGTAAAACTAAAACACTATTCAGAAATTATTAAATTTCTTAGATTTTTCTTTTTCTCATGCTGCCTAAAAGTGTGCTCAATAAATTTGATTAAAATAACTTTTCTGGGGGTCAAAAATACAAAATAATTATTTTCAAACCTTAGTTTTGCATTGACTTTTTTTTAGCAACCATGGTATCAAATTGAAGAGAAAAACTCAAAGTTTTCGAAAAGAGTAAAAAAAAAAGAGGCTCGATCGTATTTCTTTTGAATTAAATCACTTTAAAAGCCAAAACTACACTATTTTAGGCTTAGATGGTAGTACCAGAGAAAACGGAGTTGAATTATTTAAAATCGTAGTATGCAGTGTTAACGGAAAACCGCCAAGCTTTTCATATCATATGTGATTTTGAATTTACGGCCTGTAAGTGAGGAGCACCAGTGAAAAAACCAAAATATTGTTTTTTGCATTTAACTCCTCAGGGGTGCATTTGCGACCCCCCCCCCCCCCCTGCCATACGATTTTTGGTCCGTCTGGACCCCACTATCACGTCCTTTTTTTTGATCTATTGAGTATGGAACACCCTGTATATAAAATAAATAATAAATAAAATAAATAATAAAAAAAATACAAAAAACACTTAAGTCTCAGCACGTCATGTAATGTGAAATTGTTTTTCAAATTGATCATGAATAAAAAAATATCAAACAATAAAAATAAAAGGCGGCTTAAAAATTTTTAATTTAAAAATACTTGAGGGAAATATTTATTGAAGCTCATCAAATTTTTATCTCACAAAAATGTCGCATTTGTGGAGACGGATCATTGCTGCGGTCCGGCGCAGTTCGACGTCAAACAAGGCTTGTCCGCCAAAGTCGGTTGATAGCGATTTGGGTATGTAGTCTTATATATGACTAGAGGCATATGCAAGGTGTAGTCTTGAGGGTAATTGAAATGGGGAAAGCGATGAAGTTTTAAATATGGATGTATTTTTGTTTTAATTTCTCAAGATATGGATCCACTAGAACACGCAACAGGAATCGAGAAACGTGAACTCGAAGCATTAGCTCAAGGCAAGGATCCATATCACGTAAATATTGTGAAAAGGGGCGCTGGCACGAAGGAGAATCCCACTTTGATACCGTCCTGTTTCGATATACGTTTGGTCGGCTGCTTGTGTAAGTTCTTCAAACGAATTCATCTGTTCACGTTGAGCAAATTCATTTTTTGAAGGCATGGGCAACCGTTCTGCTCAATATATGTGGCTGGAGAAAGGCTGTCCGAAGCGCTGTGACTGTGGCCATTGGTTTAAACTGAAGGAAGTCAAACCTTTATAGATTCTGCTGCTAATTTCTTGTTCGAACTCTACAAGTCAAATGAAAATATATTTTTTAGCTTTTTCAAGTTTTAAGTGACAAAAAAAGAATGTGTTTCGTTTAAATTAAATAGGATTAAATGAGAAAAAAAAAATGCTTAAGTAGGAGTCATGGAACATGTTTACTTTACAGGCGTTTCTGCGATTTTGAATTTTTTTTTTTTTTTGCAAATGTGCAAAAAATTTGAAAATTCCAAATCTGCAATCAGTTTTTGTGGGTCGCACCTAGTTTAGGAGGAATCGCGAGTTAAAAATTGCCAAAAATCCTCTAAATTTCCTCCCCCCATTTTCAACATTGTTTGCGCTGCCAGACTAAGTAGCTTTGAGTTTTTATAAGAAAATTTTTTAAATTGTTTCAAGTGCTGCCACCTATTTAAGAAACTAAGAATTTAAGATTTTTTGGTAGCTATTATAGAAATGTATAAATTAAGCGAATGACCTGCAATTTTAATAACGCAAATTTTAAAATTGTATACAATCGAGTATACTCTCGAAGGAAATCATTTTTCCGGAGTAATTTGGCGAAGCCTATGTTTTTGCGAGAATGCAGAGCCAGAAATTCAGATCCTCATGGAATTTTTTTAAGGTCTCTGCAGAGCTAGGTTGCGGATGACGCAGATAGCGACACTGGCACCCCTTAAACGCCTACAAATCGGTACTTTTGAGGACTAGAGTGAATAGCAAATTTTTAAATTGTGAACTTTAATAATTGCGCCGCAGCAGAAAAATTGCGACAATTGATGGTAACGGACGCGACATAATGGCTACGGGCGCGACACTTTTTCTGCATATGGTTACGGACGCGACATAATGGGTACGGACGCGACACTTTTTCTGCATATTATGGTTACGGACGCGACATAATAATTACGGACGAGACATAATGGCTACGGACGCGACATTTTTCTGGATATTATGTTTACGGACGCGACATAGTGGATACGGACGCGACACCTTTTCTGTATATTATGGTTACGGACGCGACATAATGGTTATGGACGCGACATTTTTTCTGGATATTATGGATACGGACGTGACACTTTTTCTGCATATTATGGTTACGGACATGATGGTTACGGACGCGACATTTTCTCTGGTTTTCCTTATCTGAAATACAAATAGCTAAAAAAAAATCTACCAATTGCTAGTTAGATTAAAAATATTAAGTCTGGCAGCGCTACGTAGTAGCTGTAAGTGTGTTTATGTACATATCTCATACAAACTTCAAATGGTTATAACTTCTAAACTAGATGCGACCCCCAAATTCTGATTGCAGATTTTGAATCAGGAGGTCAGCCTTCGTCTTTGTACCAAATATCCCAGAAACGCCCGTAAAATAAACTTAAGCCGATTCCTTTAGGACTCATAGTTTACTGGGTACTCACAGTCACAACGAATACAAGAAAACTAAAATCGGTAAATGAAATTTTGATACTCCCAATATCCGTAACAACGTGGGATATTGCTATCAGATTTTATGGCCTTCCAATAAAATATATTTCGTTCGAAATTTTATTGTACTTCAATGTATATTCTCCATTTTGGTTTTGTAATTCAACATTTGTTAAATATAGTTTCTTATTGATATTCACGTTCTAAATTATTTATATATAATTTTATTGGATTTGCAATTCGTTAAACAACTTTTTTAAATTTTTATTTTCTTTTTTTTTAAATATTTTTCATGTATACATTTTTATTTCTTCAAATACAGTCTACAATATATTTTTGAATATATATTTATTTTTTTTTTTTTTGCATATCAACTTTAATTTTACACATATAATTTAATTTCCAATCCACGGCATCTAAAATGTAATTCCTTGATTTTTAACAAATTAAAAACAATAGCATAACATTTTCATGGATTTTTTTGTTTTTTTTTCTCATAAATTTTATTTAACCTTTCTTAGGCCTATACCTTTTCAGCACATTTTATAACTCAAAAAATAGTAAGTTTTAACTCTGCTCTCAATCATACTGAATGAAGCTGAACCATCTTCTTTTCTTTGGCTTAAGCCATACTTCACGTTTCAAACGCTTTCATTGAATGCCTTCCAATTATCTCATGCAATATAATTGTATATGTCTGTATATATTTTTATTTAGATTGTTCTTTTATGAAGCATAATAACAATTTCGCTAGAGTTAACGATTTTTAATTTTTATTTATATTCATATTTAGGTTTATTTTTAAAACTGCCGTAAGATTTCTTATTCTATAACTTATGCGTTTACTATCAGCATGACAACAATTACAATAGCCAAACCGATTGCCTTTTTTTTAATATTTATTTCTTTGGCCATAAAATGATGGACTTAAACACATCCGGATCTGTTTGAATTGAATTTCGTTTGAAAGACAAAAGCTAACAGGAATTTCTGAAGTTATTAGAGTTGCTATTCTAGATAGCCTCCTATCAAGTTGAAGTAGCAAAGAATTTCACTAACGAACGAACGAAAGTGAAAGTGTAAGCAGACGGCTGAGTTTTCTCCTCTCTTACAATACAATTATTTCTATGCTCATGTATACACCTATCTTTTTATATATTGTATGTATGTACTTATATCAATAATATTTTAATATTTTTATAGTTAATCTCTTTTCGGACATTTCTTTAGTCGTTAATCGGGTGCATTTTTCCATATTTTGGATTTTTAAGTTTGTAGTGCTGCTATTTTCGAAATTTAACACGTAATTTCTAACTTAAAATTTAATAAAGTATTTTTGAATTATTTCCTTTCTTATTTAATTAATATTTTTATTTTATTTTGGCATTATTGTTGCTTTTCGTTTCTTTCTTGTTTTTGCGTTCAATAAAAAAAAAATCGTGTTCTGCGTCAGAAATTTTTTAAAAAAATATTAAATCAATTTTATCGACGGTGGTTTCTTTGTTAATATGATTTTTTTCTTAAGTTATTCATCATTATTTTTTCGATTTGAAATTTAATTATTTTATTTCTTTTTTTTCGCATTTCAGCTTAAAGAATTTATTTTTAAGCTATTTATGTATCTAAGCTAAGTATACGGTACGAATTTTTTGATTTTGTTCGTTTATGCAATTTCTCTGGTTTCAAGCTTTCTTTTACAATTTGACTTTCGTTTGCCGAAGAACCTAGGACAGTTTTCACTCAGGACGACCTTGAGCTGCCCAGAAATTTTCTGTTCTGATTTTTTCTTAACACTTTTATCGCAGATGATGGCAACGAAGTCCAAAATAATAAAAAAAATTCTCTCTGACGGAAAAAAGTACGTCATAAATAGCATGGCACTTAAGTACTCTGGACCCACGCAATATGAGGCCTCTAAAGGCAAGAGCCTTTAGCAATGGACCATGCCGATTAATTTAGGGAAAAATCACCGCCACAGAGGGAAAATGATGGCAATGCTTGATGAAAAGTAATGTGAAAATAATTCGAAGAGACAAAGCATTTTCTTGTGGTTAAAAAAAAAAAATAACAACGACGTCTTCAATCTTCTGTACAATAAAAAATATGAAACAACTCGGAGCCTTGATGACTTCAGGTAGATGCAGGATTAAATAAAAATCATTGTTAAATAAACTCTTTCTTATAGACACCTAAGAGCGTGAAGAACAAAGATATTTAAAGAAGCCTTCATAATGATTCTTAAATATTAGTTAAAAGAATGCAGTTGAGAAGAGTGAATCATTGAAAAAGTGAAGGACATTTTTGTGTTCCTTTAAATCTTTCGATCGTGGATGAATTCCGGCGAGAAATATTCTCGATTACGATTTAATTAAAATACTCTTATGTAAAAGAACAATTTCGACATTAATTCTTAATAATTCGCTTATTTAATTTTAGTAAAGCATTTGTGGATGCACAATTTTGGCCAACAAAGTTTTAATGAATAAAAAAAAATTAAAATTGAATCATAATGAAAAATTAAAAACCTCACAACTTCAGGCTCGAAGTCTTCATCCAAGTTTAAGCTTTTTCGATGTTTTAAATTTTAAATGATAAACGCTTAAACCAGGTATATGTACTGCTGCATGGAGATCATAAAATTTTTATATGAAAACTGTTGAAAAATACGGAAGTAACAATCGTATTTGATTATTTATACAGGGTGTGCAAACAGGTGATATACAGGTGATAGCAAACGGATAGATGTTCATTTAGATATTTAATTTTCTCATCTTATTTGCAAAAAATTTATTAGACATTTGGGGTTCTAAATCAAAGGAAATCGATCCAGCATTTTGAATAAAATAAAAAAATTGGGTATTAATTGGACCTTTTTCATACCAAAATGGCTCTCAAAGTCAAAAAATGTTTAAAAAATTTTCAAATTTTGACTTTAAAGGCTCAAATACACTTGAAGCTGCAATAAAGTGTAAGACTATTTTATACGCCTAGAAAGGTCTGACAATTTTCTGTCGAACTGCATTAAAATTTTTTATCTTGGATACAAACGTTGAGGCGTGAAATTTTTTTTTTCTGAAACAACTGCACATTTCTTTCTTTCCCTTATAACTCCTCAGGGGTGCATGCCATACGATTTGTTGTTAGTTCAAACCCCCTCTATCAGCTCCTGACCGGCTGACCATCACAAACGGAACACCCTGTATATGGGATGAAAACATAGCAGAAGGACTTGAACTGACATGAAGACTACGACTTTCAATTGATTAAACCACTGGGTTGGGGATTTTAGATTTTTAAGACCATTATTTATGATTGGCAAGAGGTTAAATCTTCTCTTTTAGTTTCTATTCAACGCGGCAGATCAATCGGAATAAATTTTATACTTTGCTTTATAAATGAATCAGTTAAAAATTGATTTTTTTTTTCAGCAATACGCAAGCTATTTAAAGACTTATTATGACTCCCTTTCTAAAAAATTAATCTTCTTAAAACCTAAAAGCTTATAATTTTGATACGCTCTACGAATAATGAAATTACATTCATGTTTTTGTTAACAATAAAACAGCAATTTTTTTTAAAGCACAAGCACATAAATAATTTTTTTTTTCATTTTCTTTGTTTTTGATTTTTTTTTTGAAATATTTTTTTTAACGTTTTTTAAATATTTTTCCTTTAATATATTTTCCCAATAGCAATAAAGTAGTTTATTAAAGTTATTAAGTATAGGATATTTCGAAATTTCTTTTACTTTTACTCTTACAATTAATTAAGTTTAAATAGACACATATTTGAAATGCAGCATGCAAATCTAGGTACGAACATTATTAAATTTTTTTTTAATAGTTTCAAATACATTTGCTTATTTAGTTTAATTATTTCATTGTAATTTTTATTATTTTTTTTTTCATAAAATTGAAGTTTATTCCGAGTGCTTTTATACTCTTATTATTGGAATTGTCATTTAATACACAACGCAAACATTTTTGGGGCTCCTAAGTTTTTGTTTGCACGAGCAATGAAGTGACAACCAAAAACATAAATTTCAACTTTATAACGACCTTTCGTAGGCATAGCTCTTTAAATAACTTGCGTATAAACTATTTTAATTTCGAACACAATTCGTTATCCTGAAACATAATAAATTTTTTTTTTTTTTTAAGAATTTTATGTGAATGTGAGGAATAGTTTGATTTTATATATTTTTGCCACGTCTTAAAGTCAATAGCAGTCTTCATTGCGAAACTAATCGATTTACTAACAATTTAACTATGAAGCTCAGAATTTTATCGCATGGGAGATATTTTAATTTTTTCTTTAGGTAAAAATCTAAAGTCACAACACACAGACTTGTTTAACATAAAGTATAATGTCAATTGTAAAATTATACATAACATATGAACGTTAAAGACAAATTGTTATATTGAACTTTGATCTCGGATAAAAAAAAAATCAATTTTCTTAAATAAATAAATTTCATTGAAAGAAAACGAATAGAATTTGTTATACTCAGGGCTCGGATTTTGTTGCAATTATGAATTTAAAGTATACTTTTGGAGTAAAAATTTTTTTCAACTCACACAAAGTTAAGATTCAAAACGATTTTTAACTTCAATATGAATTTTTTTGAAGTTAGAAAAGCGGTTTAAACTTCAACCTCGCTAAACTTATTCGAAAAATGTTGATAAGAAAAATTTTTGCCCCGCAAAGTATGCCTTTAAATTTATAAATGCAACAAAATCCGAGCCCTGGTTATACTCATAAGGAAACATGATTACGATCCACCAGTGTTGCCAGGTTAGGGGTTTTCCCCCTAGATTTCGGGGTTTTTCCTACTTTTAGGTGGCTGTTTAGGGGGAGCAAATTTTTAGGGGTATGTTTTGGGGTGGAAAAATTTGTCTAGGGGAATTTTAGGGGTTCATCAATCATTCATTGAAATGTTTAATATATGGAAGCTTAAAAGTCATATAAAAAATTACTGGCAAATCAAGCTGCAGAACAATGGCGTCCTTACAGTCGAAGCGTAAATATGTCCAAAAATATCGCAGGTCCTGGGAAATGGATCCTTTGTTTAAAGGTAAGACTAAACAGGAGCACTATTTGGGTTAAACTGGGACCATGGCCATCATTTGCAAAATTTTGCAAAATATAATTTTCACCATTTTGAATCTCTTATGATACAATCAAAGCGATTTCGACAAAGAGTTGTTGGAGGAGTTTTCGAAACTATAAAATGAGGAAGAAAATATAATCAAAAATATGCGTATGTATAAATATAGTACATGAAATGAAAATTTTTTTGTTTTATTTATTTAGGGAATCTGTCAAATTTGCTGTTGTTTTTATTACAAATTACTTTTTTTTATTCAGTACGAATTTAGTACTTTTTAGGGGGCACATTTCGAATCTAGGGGGATTTAAGGAGCTTTTTGGGAGCTACCTGGCAACACTGCGATTCACGGAAAATATTTTGCCCTTTTTCTTGTCGGTAATTGTTATAAAATACTTTTTTGATTTAAAAAAAAATTATTATCATAAATACGGCTCGGAAAAATTACCTTAAAATGACAAAAAATGGCGATTGGAACGATGCAAATGTGCCGTTAAAGTGCCCAAATTAATGCAGTTGGAAAATTTTCTTAAAATCTTTTCTCAATACCCAAAAAATCATTTTAAATAATATTTTCTGTCTTTTTAATTATGCATTTTTTGTTGCAATGACCTTAAGGACATTTTTCTGGGGAATAATCCAGGAGACTTTAGGAGCATTTATTTCTTTGGTTTAACCGCATTTTTCGACATTTTTAGTACATTTTTCCCGTGCCTTCGTCACAAACGATCACAATTGACCAGTGGCCTACGCAGTGGGTGGTTTTTGAGGTTCAAAACCAACTCCGAAATGCGATTAATCACAAAGGACCTCAAGAAAATGGTTTCGACAAAATTTTTTGTTATAACCAAAACCTCTACAATTGAATAGCGAGTAACTAGTAGGAAAATGGTCAATATGGCCGAATCGGCCTTAACCCTGCTGGAGGCTTAGGACCATTTGGTCCAAAATGCAACTTTTTCGAGGCCAATATCTGGAGATCGATGAAAAATATTTACTTTCAGCCATAACAATCTTCTTGTAAAGAGCTCAAATTTTTATGTTGACTATATATTTTGTATGAAAAATACACCGCGGGCCAAGTGGTCATGCATTTAGTGTAACTTTCTTAAGGTAACAGCAGGGTTAATTTGATTCACCTGAAAGGAAACAAATGATGCGTCGTTCAAAATAAAAAAAATATGGAAATATAATTTTTTTTAAAGTGATTGCATTCTTCAGAAAAATGGCCATTATTTTCTTCAGTGCAGTCCAAAGTGCAGTCGGAATTCAGTATCTTTAAGGAGTATTAATTTATTATGGATAATCCATTACACTATAGCACGCATAACTTTATGCAGGAACTATCTTAAGTTAGATTCGATGTAATTGCATATCGAAATACGGGACACTAAATTTGTGAAAACTCCAAGAAATCACTGCATTGCCAGATTAGATTTTAATACCGAAATTTATAGCCTTCGACTTTAAAGTGTTGCCATCATAATTCAAACCGAGATTTATGTCCCGTCGTGTTATGTCTTTAAGAGCTTTTTCTAAAACACCTTTTACAAATATTGACAGAGAACATATCAACTATTTTGATAATAGCTAAAAAATAACATTCCATTAACCCTCAAGCTATCTACGTCGTACTTTCACATTCTTTTTTTTTTATACCATATACCTACATAATTTTATATTTTCTAACGCTGCGCTCGAACAATTTATAATTAATTTTTTATTCATTTTCAGCATTTTATTTTTTCATAAAAAATACACACCTCGTTTATAACACAGCGCGGTTTTAATAATTTGAAATTTTATTTCTCCCCATGAGAACTGAAAAGATTGATGAAAAATTGCATTATTTTTTTTTTTTTACTTTTTTAAATAAGTTCGAACTCTTGACTGGCTTTTCTTAGGGTAGCTCTTCGCTTCTGATTGTTTGAATAATTCAATTTAAAATACCAAATTAAAATAGGTGTTCTTAAAACTTTCATGAAGGAATTTTCTTAAACATACTTCAAGATTATAATAATTTATTTCAGATTAGTTTTAAGTTAAGTTTTTTTTTTTTTGTAGCAATTCTTCAAAGGTAGGTTTTTTTATTTTTTTGTTTATTTTTTTTTTTAAGTTTTTACTTTGGTTATGTCCTTTTTTTTAGCATTGATCTTTTTCAATAAATTTTTGACCATTGTCTTAAAGAGATTCGACTTTATTCATAAGTACCCAAGGGTTGCATAGGTTTTCACAAAAGTTCCGTCACTTGCCGACACGTTTCTGTTATAAAAAATATATTTATATATATATATGTTAGTATTACAGTTTGCTACTGTCTTCAAGAAAATACGAGAGGAATTGAGAAGGAGAACCGGGGAGAAAATGAGTAACCAAAGAAACGAAAAGTACTCACTCGTCTTCCCATGGGCAGATGGCATTACGATCAGTTTCGGGTTTGGGCTTGCCGCCACTTGTACTAGAAGTTCCAGCCTTGTCCTTTTCTTTTTCCTCTAGCGAGGACATTTTCTTCCCATCGGAGGATCGTTTCTTTCGCCTTTTTCGAGTCTCCTCGGAGACGGGTGGATTTGACGGTTCCGCTCTAGTTTCAAGCTTCTTTATGACTGTCTCATTAGAAGGCCTTTCAAGCATTTCCATTGATTCGCAACAATAATCATCGTCCACCGTGTCTATATCTAGTTCGGCCAATGGTGCCATCGATGGTGCTGGTGTTGGCGCCGGAGGTATGTACCCAGCTCGTTCATCAGTGTCCACGATTTCGTAGCTACAGTCGTCTTTGCTGTCACCACCGAAACGTATGCCCTCTTGGTATTCTTCTGTTGTTGGCGAAAGTTCTTCCTGTGTTCCTAACGCTTCTTCTCCTTCTTCGTTATCGTGCAAATGCGCTTCCTCTTCCATCGGACCTACTGTCGCTGGTCGAGGTGGAGTATTTCCAGTGCTCTGTTCAAGATTTAGCATTTGAATTTCCAGGTCTACACTTTCTTCCCCACTCATGTTTCTTAGGGACTTCAGCGTAGGTGACGGAACAACATTTTCCTCAAGGCTCACATTCGCATCTTCGATTTGTATTGTTGGCGTTTGTATTCGGTCAACTGATCGGCTGTGTTCCTTTAATGCAGGTGCCTCGATCAGTTCAATCTGAACGTCTTGAACTTCTGCGTTCACCTCGTCAACAACGGCCGCGTTGAACACGTCGGACTGTGGACTTTCGCTTGGATTGTCAACGATTGTTTGAGTTTCGATCGCGACTGTATTATCCGGTGGTGGTGGTGGTTGTTGTTGTGGTGGTGGTGGTGGGGTCACTTTCAACGGCGGTGGCGTTGGGGCTGGTGTGTGTGTTGACGTTGGAGTTGGTGTTGCTGCTGAAATTCCTTCGTTAGGCAGTTCTGATGTGGATGACTCACTGTTTCGCTCCGATATTGACAGATGATGTAGTTCCTCATCGATATCAACATCCGATGGCGGATCCCGTGTTATTATAGATACCGAAGAACTCTGAGCATGAATCGTAGAGACAAACGGCAGCAGGGTCGATTCTACAGCACTTTGGCTACTCACAGTTGGTGATGGTGTTGCAGTTTTATTTACTGTTGCAGCGCGACTTGTAGTAGCCTCGGGGCTTCGACTGAAATCAGAAAGGCATTTGAAAAATAAGTACTTTGGACTATGCGGGTCTGTCTTACCCTGGGGTATATGAAATCGATGCACGTCGTTGTTCGGTAAAATTGGGCATAAGGCGCTTCATACTCGATTCTCCACTGTCAACAGTATTTTGATGACGTATACCGAGATTACGTTGAAAACGATCGGAAACATCAGAGATATCGGAAGAAGTGCTTTAAAGGAAATCAAATTACTTAGAATAGGGAGAAGAAGTTTCTACTCATAAGTACCTTGTCAAGCGCTGTGAGTTAGACTTGGCCGCTGGGATTGGACCTGGACTTTGTTCCCATGGGCAAACTGATAGCTTAACTGCAGAACCTTTCGATATCGCAGTCGGAGCTTGGGTGGTTGGCGGTTCATCTGGCATATCCCATGGACAGACGGCGCTAGAGGCATTCTCAACAGTTGTCTCTAGACGCACAGACTTCGGCTTCGCTGTTTCTCTATTCAAGATGATCGAGATAGCTAAATTATTATTTTTGTTCGAGGCAACCTCAAGGCTTATCCTTTTCAATTTTTTCATTAAACATTATTTGACAACATTAAGACATTTAGTTTGAGGTTTTGTGGTACGAAATGAATATATACACAATACAGATTTCGCAAGTGAGAATGTTGCAATAGAGAATTGATCTGTGAACGCGATTTTGAAATTTTAATATTTAGAAATTGAAAAATTTTATTATTGACGAACGCCACTATCAGTGATCTATACTTAATTTTTTCATTAAACATTATTTGACATCTATTAACGATTTAAGTTATTTTTACGAATGAACTATCTACAATACAGTCTTTTTCTGAGATTTCTGCTGAACGCGATATTGATTCTAATTTAGAACTTAATAACATGTATTATGAGAAGCCTACCATTCTAATCAATAAGGATTCAGACCTAATATTATTACAAAACACTGATAGCATTTCTCTAGCCTACTTCTATTATCTGACAACTAATTTTTATACTAACTATCTCTTTAACTCTCTAATTCTTCCTATACTATGTCTCTACTTTAGATCTGTAATAAATGACTCGAAGTAAATCCATGCACCTCTTACTGAATCAAATTTTAAGCAATAACTAACCTATTTACATATATACACTAATAGATGTAAATTATATATTCTACCAATTCATTTCTATGTCTAATCTATAACTTAATGTATTCCTATCTATAGTTACTTACACGATCTAGGTACTAGTAAATATAAGAAATTTCATGCACCTCTTACCTAACCTACGTTATACAATAACCACAATCTTATTAACATCCTCATAACCCAAATTAATCTAACCTATCCTAACCCTAATCCTAATTCTTAACCTAACTCCTAAATTCTAACCTAGATAGTAACCTTACTACTAACTAGTTATCTAACAACTCTATACTAATACTAACCTAAACTTACTAACTAACCTAACCTAACTAACCTTAACTATACCTAACCTAACCTAATCTTAACCATAACCTACTAACCCAATCTAACCTAAACTTATCTAACCTAACCTAACCTACTACTAACCTATACTAACTACTAAACTAACCTAACCTAACCTAACCTAAACTTACCTAACATAACCTAACCTAACTTAACCTAACCTAACCTAACCTAACTTACTAACTAACCTAACCTAATCTAACTTACCTAATATAACCTAACCTAACCTAACCCAATACTTAACCTACTAACCTAACCTAACCTAACCCTATCTAATCTAACCTAATCTAACATAACCCAACCTAATCTAACCCAACCTAACCTAACCTTTCCTAACCTAACCTAACCTAACCTAACCTTACCTTAACTTACCTAACCTTACCTAACCTTACCTAACCTTACCTAACCTTACCTAACCTTACCTAACCTAACCTAAACTTACCTACCATAACCTAACCTAATCTAATCCAATATTATCTAACCTAACCTAACCCTATCTAATCTAACCTTACCTATCCTAATATAGCCTAACCTAATCTAACCTATACATATGTCTCTCAATAAAGGATATACAATATTGCTTTAAAAACAGGCCCCATGAACGATTAAGCGCCATAAGAGCTTCCAAATCAATCTCCAGCAGTTCAAATAGAGAAAGAGCACAATACAAATGAGAAGGTATAATAGAGTTTAATTTTTTGAGTAGTTATTGGATGTGAACCGAAGCAAATTAAAAGATTGGCAAACAAAAATTTAATAATTATAGATGAGAAAAGCAGAATAGACAGTCCATTAAGACACAGAGTTGGAATTTGTCAGAGTAAAAAATTAGAAACACAGACTCTTCTTGAAGTATTTTCGAGCATGGGAGAAGGTTAAGGCTTAAAAGGTACAATTCGAGAAATATCAGTCTCCAATTAAAAAAAAAAATGGTGTTCTCTTACTGATGGGCTGTGCATAGGGTACATTTACGATTGCTCCCAGTGCCTGCATAGAGTCCAGTTTCCGAATGTAGTTGTGGCATATCGCCTCTGTAAATGGTTTCGCTACTTGCGGTAGTAATTTTGTTGATTCGGTTGGCCGCCAGTACGATTTTGAATTTTTTTTTTTTTTTTTTTTCGTCAGTGCATTTTTTGGTTCAAATGAATTTTTTTTTTCGAGTTTTGGAGCCCCGAAGTGGAATGGATTGTACATGTATGATGTGAAAATCAAACAGAAAAGAAAATTAATTTTTAAAACCAATTCATTAAAAAGCGCTTTTTTGCTAAATTTAATCTTATTAAATATTGAGAATTCGATTTGTAATTTTTTTGTTTGTTTGTTTGAACTTGAAAATTAAAAGCATCAATCTAAAATCTTGCGGCTCTTCTTTCAGAAAAAAAAAAAAAAAAATCTGAAGCTCACAGCCGTACCCACCTGTATGGTATCTCGCTCAAATTGCTTTGCGAATGCGAATGTGGGACCTTTGTGGAGGCATCTTTAATCACACCAATTACGGCCAGCTCATGCGCTGAACCGGTCAAGCTGCGATCGCTACCCCGCCGTCGCGACAAGCTGCCAGGTGGCGGGGCCTGCATCATTGATACGGAAACGCTTGCACCCTTTCCGGTTGACGTCAGATCACCCTGGCCGGAAAGTGCGGCTGTCATTTTCTTTTTCGCTCCGCTCACGCCGCCAAAATTAAAGAAACGTTTCTTATGCGATGGCTGAATGCCACATTCAAGCAAACGTTTATAGTGATCGGATCGTATGAAACGGGGATAGCAATCCTTTTTCAGCAGGAGCATATATATATGCTCCGATGCCGAATCGAATGTAAAACGTGATGGGTTCTTCAGTCCTTTTAAAACACTCTCCATAGTCTTGCCATCGATGTTGATTTCACATGGGGCACCTGGTTTTAGAAATTCCCTGCAAACAAAAGTTTCAGTCTCTCTCGCTCGCTCTCTCTCTCTGTCTCTCTCAGAAACCATCAAAAGAAAAAATATCAATATCGACTTACTCGTAGATCTCTTGTACTTTTTTCGCTACCTGTGAATGCGCCGACCGTCGAAGACGATTCACAGCGATCCAGAAGCGTATGTTCTCGTGCGAATACTCTTTTTCCAAAAAGGATGTGAATTCTTGCAGACCCGTGGGATCGGAGACGAGTTCTTCGATTGAAATCGCCCAGCGGCGAACACGTTTCTCGGTCGGGATGTCAACGAACGTGTTATTCAATTGCCAAAAGGTTATGTCTTCGGTAACCCAGGGATTCGATGGCAGAACCGGTTGCAAGAAGAAATCGAATTCCGTAAATGTCTCCGAGTATGAAACCAACGATTCGCATGCCTGAGACATTTTCATTCGTGTACGATTCAGTGATTTCTGAAGGTAGTCCACTTCGCGTTGCATGTCCTCAACGGTTTTCTTCTTATTATGCTTGGTGCCTTGACGATCACGTGACGGCACCGGACACGGTTCCAGCGGTGTAAATTGGCCCGGTGGTGGACGGTGAACACGCCAATAAGCTCGTTCCTACATATATCCATGAAAATGTTTAGTTTTCTACTCAATTCTTTTTCAATTACAAAACTTCATAATGCAGAGCACACAGTGTGTCACCCTCTAAGGCGGTGATCTTAAAACCTACCTGTGAGTCTCCTACAATTTTATCGCCCTTTTTTCGTTCTTTGGCCAAGCGCACTTGCTCCTCAGCTTGCATGGATATGAAATCCCATTTGCCTTTCAAGTTCTTATGCAATGAGGCCAGCGCTTCAGCCTCATAGTCCTCCAGAGCATGGCGCTGTTTATTTCGCAACGAACGCTTGACTAAATAGATCGCATACTCAACATTATCCGGCGCTTTGTGTTGCCATGGCCAGTAGTATGGAGTCTGAAAGCGATACAACGACGAGTCGTCTTTAACTGTCAATGTTTTTGTATCATTGACCGGAAAAAAGTAGCCATGCAAACAAAGCTGATTGGCAATATTGAGAGCTTCAGATTCTTCGATTGCCAAACGATCCATAAGCCATTCGATGAGATCGTAACCTGGAAAATAATTATAAAATCACCCAACAATGGATGGGTTTTTCGGATATTTGTAAAGTTCCTTCAAAATCTTTTGCGAATAAAAAACTCACCCATAAATGCGTACGGTATGGAAGTGAGGAACATTTTCTGCTGTCTCACGGGAACGCCATGTTCGGGATCCTGCATTTCGCGTACAAGTGATTCCATCTGGAAAAATTAATATTATTAGGTACCATAATTATTTATTTAAGTTTGGGCAAATCGTATTTTAATTCATAAATTCAAAATTTCTCACATTAATCTTCGTAGCCCTCTCAGCTAAGTACACAGAAAGATTTTTGTGCGTAAATACAACAAAATTTTTAATCAATATAACAATTTCGTTGTTAAAACTCAGCCGATCACACTTTTTGTTATTATTAACAAATCGTTTAATTTGGACAATTACTCAAAGTATTAACACCCAAATAAACATTTTCAAACAACGATTTGTAATATCAACAATCAAAAATATTAATAAAAATAAACCAATTATTTTAAATAAATAAAAAAAGGAAAAAATGCCTCATCTACATGTTCCATAATAAAAATTTGAGTCCGCAAAGTCAGTTTACGGAAGATAATTATACATTATAACATCATAAAAAGGTATGGGCACCACTACATTGTTGTTTTGCGTGCATATTTGTATGCGTCGCACTGGAAAAAATATTTTGCGTGAAATAAAAATTTATAAAACAGATTTGCTTTTTTCATAACTGTAACAGGAAAAGGCTTTTGGTTGTTCAATTTATGGTTCTGAAAACCTTATAATCTCATCGATATTTGCAGTAGAAGTTTTTATTCTTAATAGGTTTTCCAAATGTTGGCCCCCGTCAATAAATGTTTGTATTTCTTTTTTATATAAACCATTAAACTATTAAATATTGAAAAAAAAAAACGTGTTAAAAACGTGTAATATTACAATATTTCTTTAAATTAACGCGCATAAATGAAGCGGTATGAGCAACAAACGCATTCAAAAATTTTTTAATTCGCTTTTCTACAATGTACTTTTTCGTCTATTTATATTCTCTCTAGTCGTGCGATGCGTCACACGTCTGACTTGCTTCGAGTTTTTAGTCAGACTGAATCAATTTTCATTACTCTGCTTGCTTTTTCGTTTTTGTGTACGTATACATGAGTGAGAGAGCGCGGCTCCGAAACAGCTTCCGTGCCCATAGCTGATCATAAACATGAGCTAATTTTTGATTATTTTGTCTCTTCTTATATGTAAGTCCGCATAAACCTAATGAGAATTTTAGAAAAATATTTACATGCACTTTCAAATATTTCAAGCAAATATTTTGTTAAGTGTTAATACTTTTGGTATTTAAGCGAAATCTTCTGAAGGACTAAGAACGTCCTAATGTAAGAAGGACGTAAGGATCCTTAGTTTCCAAGTTGAAAGGAAACACGATTCTTATCAGAATACAATTAAGAATTAAGCTATTTATTTTTTGTGGAAAAACCGAATGATCTTTTTCTTACAATTTTAAAATAAGGAAAACTTTCCATTCAGAAAGCTAGACTACTAGACATTTTAATAAATCCGAATTTGAATGTTTTCTTGATGTGGATCTGCCACATTCCCCCCTCGGAGTCTTTTTAGCCAGGGTCGTAGGCGATGAAGGCTGGTTTTAAACGATCCGGCGGTGCTTTGGTCTCTCTGCCATTGACGTCGATGACATAATATTTCGGATAGCGCTTTATGATTTTATATGGCCCAGCATACGGAGCTGTAAGCGAAGGTCTTATACAATCGTCTTGTAAGAATATTTTTTCACATATTTAAAGGTCCGGATGTATGAAAATTGGTTTCTGCGCATGCCAAGATGTCTCCGAGGCCGCAGAATTCGCATTGTTTGCTTCAATTGTTGAACAAATTCACTTCGGTTGAGAGTTGCCTTCCGAAAAGAACTAGATGGTAATTTGAGCGTCAAAAAGTGGGTTTAACTTAAAACCAATGGTTTCTTGTTACCTAAAAAACAAAAATTTTTTTGCCGTGGTTTGACGAGGGGTGGTCCTAACCACAGGTGGCCGGTGAATTCACTTGTCCGGTGCCGGTCCCACGGACTATAGGGAAACTTTGGAAAAACGATGTTATTCAATTACAAATTGAAAATAATTAAAATTAATAAAAAAAAAATCAGAACAAATCAAAATTAATCAAAAAAAATCAAAAACCCAAAAATAATCAGGAAAAACAAAATAATCAAAAAAAAATCAAAAATATTCAAAAATAATCTAAAATTAATCGGGATTATTTTTAAATTATTTTTTGATTTTTTCTGATTTTTTTCATGAATCTAAAATAATCCTGATTATTTCACGATTATTTGGTAATCGCAATCATAAATAATCAAAAATTTCAAGAAGTTAAATTAATAATGATTATGGATTTAAAAAAAGAACAATAATTCATGGTTATTAATCTTAATCGGGATTTAACAGGTCTGTAATAGACATTTTAATAAATCCGAATTTGAATGTTTTCTTGATGTGGATCTGCCACATTACCCCCCTCGGAGTCTTTTTAGCCAGGGTCGTAGGCGATGAAGGCTGGTTTTAAACGATCCGGCGGTGCTTTGGTCTCTCTGCCATTGACGTCGATGACATAATATTTCGGATAGCGCTTTATGATTTTATATGGCCCAGCATACGGAGCTGTAAGCGAAGGTCTTATAGAATCGTCTTGTAAGAATATTTGTTGACATCTTTGGAGGTCCGGATGTATGAAAATTGGTTTCTGCGCATGCCAAGATGTCTCCGTAGGCCGCAGAATTCGCATTGTTTGCTTCAATTGTTGAACAAATTCACTTTCCGGTTGAGAGTTGCCTTCCGAAAAGAACTCAGATGGTAATTTGAGCGTAGTGCCATAAACAAGCTCGGCTGGGGTACATTTTAAATCGTCTTTGAAAGTGGAACGTAATCCCAGCCTTAATGTCCGATGCCGTCTGAGTTCAACAAAATAATGAACCAAAATTTTTTTTCAAAATTTAATATTACGAACTTTTTCCGAATTTCGTGATTTGTTTGAAATTTTTAATTGGGACAATTAAAGGGGGTCTCTGATTGAGCAACTTTTTTTATTCGATTTTTTTTGCATTTATTTATAGCTTGTAGTTGTGAATATGCCCCTACAAGGATTTTTTTGAAATTCGAAATAGTTTAGAGATATAGCCTTCTTTGTCGAGCAAGATCTGCGCTAAAACGAGTAATTTTTGCGTTGCTTCAAACTTTAAACGCGTTTATCTCGAAACCACGTTTTTCGAATGGCGGCCATGAATTCAGTTCAACTGAACGATTTTCATGAAACAAAGTGAATCGACGCTATTATTGTCACCATTTCTCGGGTGAACCTCGAACCATAATTAAAACATTTTTTACAAATTTTTTTTTTACACTAAACTACAAAGAAAAACCCGAAATTGAATTTTTTTTTGAATGGCCGCCAATCTTGTCGAAAAAAAAATCACAAAATTAAGCTTGAGGTTCACCCGAGAATGACATCTATATTGATTAACCTTTCGTTTTTTTTTCCATTTCGGACGCTCCAGAGACCGGAATGGGCCGCCGTGACGACAACTTTTTTTTCACCACCAACTTTGAAGTCTCATTACTTTTTTGAACACCACGTATCGAGCAAAAAAATTTTTTGATTGACTTTGAACCTTTTGTAATACAAAAATAATATAAAGTTTTCAAATATTTTTGCGTATTTCAATAAGAATTTTTAAAAAGGGTCCAAAAAAGGTTTTTCAATGAGAAGATCCCCTTAAAAAACCGATGAATCGAGTTTAACAAACGCCATTAATTGGATTTTTTTCGTAGCCAGTTTTTCTGTGTACATCTCCACAAAAAGGAATTCATAAACTGCATCAATTTTTTTTTTTTTTTAAAAAAAGGAACCAAATTGTTTCGGAAATTGTAAAAAGTAGTTCAGTAAGCATTCGAGCGCTCCAATGTCATTCCAGAGCCACATTAAGTGCTCACGACGATGACAGCAGTGAAACTTTCTTAAGTGCAGCAAAAATCCTTTTCAAAAAGTTGTAATGGGGTATAAATAAAAACAACTGCCCACGGTTTCCACCATAAGCAGTGATTTTTTTACAATTTTTATAATATTTATTTAAAAAAAAAAACCACATTGGAAGTGACCAGCAACCAGAATAATTGTACTATATTAACGTAAATTCAAAGGAAAACCCCAGTTTCAAGGATTTTACACGAGCAGAGAACGCCGGAACACTTTGGAAACTAAAATCGGGCAGTGAGAGAGTTTGTAAGCAGCTTGGCAGAAAGTTCACTGCGGTTGCAAGGACGTCAGAAAAATATTTGCTGGAACTTTATTTTTCGTTAGTTATGCAGGATTATGGAATTTTTGCAAGCCACACAAATGAGAGATGTGGCATGCTACTCGACAAATTACAGTGCTCACAAAGGTATTTCGTTCGGTCCTTACCGACCGTTGCTATTGGAAACATTTATGGGATCAAGTTATAATTACTTTCAGTGGATAGAATGAATTTCTGACATGTTTTATACACTTTTCTTTTTCAAAAATATTAAGTTTTTATTGAGATTCCCGAAACCCGAGAAATTAACTTATTTTATATCGAAATATATTGAAAACCAAAAGGCCAATAAAGGTTTTGTTTGGAGTATGAAAAATTCTTGCCTAAGGAGATTTTCCTTGAGCATTCGAAAAAATTCTTCCATTCTAAGCACACTGGGAAGGGAATACAAACGGAGCAATAGGTTCGAACATTTTTAAGCAGGAGCCATTACAATATTTTCTTTATTGATGCATGGAACACATGTTTTTTTTCCATGGAAAAAAAATTTCTAGGGAAAAACTTTCATTAGGAATAGGGCGGCTGAATATTCCCCCGGAGATTTTCCACAAGAAATTCTTCCACGCCAGAAAAAAATAAGAGTCCTTTGCGGCGATAATCAATAGGGAGAATGTGATGAAATAATCCTGGTATTTTTTAAAAATAGGAGTGAACTTTTCTCCAGTAAACAGGTAGATCAATTTGGTTCACTTTCAGGTTTTATTGCTTTGTTTACATATTTGTTCATAGATTAGTTGTTTTGAAATTTTTATTTCGGTTGGATTTTTCAGTAGAATTAGGGAATATTTGGACTGTGGTTAGATTTTTCTGTACGATTGAGCAATTTTTTTTATTCTTCTTTGTTGTTTGTTACACAAATTCACATGATATGACTATACGGAAAAATCATATTGATGGATACCAATCACAGGTATACCCGAGAAGTATGCAACATTTTTTTTAACTTGTCATTTTTAAGGGATATTCGCACACCCGACTGAGCTATTGAAACTTAGCATCACTTAATCTTAGCATAAAACTCTATTTTGACGAATTTTAATTAAGCTAGTCGCATACCTCGAACAACAAAAACATTGTCATGGAAAAATATCCTTCCACGGGAGCTTGTATTGGTTTAAGCAAAATTGCCCGAAAAATATGTTTCTTATATTTTTTGAGTAATTTTCTATATATGGGCTTTCGAATGAACATTATAGTTGTCTTAGATATGATTTTTTAAAAGTTTTCTCTAAAAAAAAAACCCTTTTTCAAGGATACTCAAGAACTATAGGAGATCGAGAGCGAAAACTTCGCGAAAATTAAATAGTTTGCATTTATCTTAACAGTAGGAGGACAGGTAAAGTTGAAATCGGCTTCTGGGGCAGATTCACTATGCTTATAGTGCTATATACCCTTTGCATAAGTTTTAAAATTCTTCCTCCCATTATGTCCTCTTAGAAAATGATTTTATTTTCAAATCCGCTGGGAAAATTGGGCTGATGGTTTATGAAAAAATTGGAATATTCTCGGAATTGTGTCACACCCACAAAAGAGTTTGTTATCCTTTACCATCAATATGCAGCTGGCACTTGCAGAAAATTTTGATGGCAAGCTCAGTCAAAATTCTATCAAATTTTGCGATCAAAAATTCCAAAAAAGTTTATGTTTCTAGCAAACTGCTAACGTGACACAATGGGCATGCGATTGTCATAATTAGACTATTCAATATTTGCACAAAAATGTTCTGCATTGGAAATATGTTCCGATTCACCACAAAAAATTTTCATATTCATCTATTCCATTCAGACAGCTGTGGATTTGACTAGAAAATTTTGAAATTGTGGCAACTCGTCAAAGATTCATTCAAATTTAATCTACAAAATTTCACAAATTCAGTAATTTGTTATGACGCAAAATTCATGAAAATGAGCTGTCTTCTGTTTAATTTCGTGAATATTCCAATGTCAATCCTTTCAAATATTTGGTTTTTGGACCAAAAATGTTGATCGGAGGGCCTTAGTCTTCATTCAAATTTACGCCCAGTGGCAATCATGGCACTTCAAAACCATCTGAGCGTGTCCATTCATATCTAAATTAAGGAGTTTTGGCTTCGATCGAGAAATTTCTCGCCTCACATCAAATATGCGTCTCCCCCGTTTAGGCCATAATGACGCCTCATTGCGACCAAATTTGAAACAATTTTCCGCCTCCGCTCTATCAAAGAAATCTTGAATAATCCATGTTGATCTATTCACACCAAGCCTTTATATTTTTTTTAAACAGGGGGAGGGTTGATCGCTATATAAAGGACAGAAAGTCATTTTTAAAACGTTTATTGAAAACTCGAATAAAAAAAAAATATAATGAAAGGAACGTTTTGTAGTGCCACAATTAATTTAAGGCAATAAGGTTGCGAAAAATCGAGCTTCCAGAGCCCAGGTCAGTCTAAGCGATTTGCTTTTTCTTTCTATACAGATGACATGAACAGACTTCAACAACTCCGTCATTAGAACCATTGTTGACGCTTCTCTTAAAATGAACCGGGCAAGTCATCTCGTATTCTTCACTGTCACTTCCCTCTTTGTTAGCGGCAGCCTCGGCGTCACCATCATTCGATAAAAGCTTCAACGGCGCCCCGTTTGGAACCGCTGCCATGGGGAAGTCACTCAATGCTCCCGGACTGAAGGCATACTCTTGCGATAATGAGTTTAAAAAGTAATCAGTGGGACCGACAAAGCTCGCTTCGTCGGAATCAATGCCGAATGGCTTAAAGACAATATCGGGTGGACCATTCGAATCGTCAACGCTTTGCAAGTGCGAAAGGTCATCGGCTATTAAGTTGGAGAATCTAAGAGTAATTGAGTTTCCAAATTGAAAAGTCACACCAGACACAAACCTTCCTCGAGATTAACCAGCATTTTTGTCAATTTTATAATGGGAGATTCCTTGACCGTTGCATAATTTGAAACTTGACCCTCGAAATCCCTTTCGTCCTTGTGCAGATTGTGCCTGGAAGTCATTTCGTTCTTAGCACTCCTTTTTAGCTTGCTATGGAATCTCGAATTCTTGCCAGACTCGTAGTGCTTTGCAGCAGCAGCAGAACCACTACCACCACCACCACCACCACCATTGGAAGCCTCAGTCTCACCAGTCAACAATTCGTAAAGCTTTTCGCGGTCCCCGTAAATCTCAAAAGGCGAATGAGCCCGCGGATGTAATTTATGCAAATTGCGCTCCTTCCCGGTATCCGCAGCAAAGTAGAGACGTCCCTTATCCGCGTCAGCGTGAGCATCCTTATCCGCACTGCGTTTTTTCTGCTGGCGGGCTTTACAGCTTCTGCCATCCAAACCTGGTGCCGCAGCAACCGAATAGCGACGTGAAACCCGCAACACCGGCGTTTGGAGCCTCCTCATTTCAGTTACTATTCAGTTACACAAGGGAAAATTATCACACGCTCACAGAGAAGGACCTACACACTAAGATTCCTACTTGCAGTCTTCAAGTCCACACCGAAATTCTTTAAATCCTTGTCCAGCTTTGGCTTGCCATTAGAGTCGGCAGCAACCTCCTCCTTTCCAGTCGAACTAGAAACATTGCTACTTTTCGGATCGCCATCGCTTTTGGTTAGGGTTACATTTGCAAGTTTGGTCTTGTTCGATTCAGCCATTGCATCGCGTTTGACGCGGCGGAGCAACGGAGCCTCTTCCGCTTCGAAAGTACCGATTATAAAAGCACCAAAAACTAAAAACAAAAATCGAATAGGAATTATCGAAACACACACCACCACCCCCGGACAGTTGTAGTCTACTTAAGAAAATCAGGATCGAAATATTATTCAGCATTTTAAGCTCCTATCCTTGAACGATATCCTTTGTTGTGGATCCTTGTTGGCACAAAAAATTATTCCTTTTAAGTCCTTTTTATCAGGATTCAAATTATAAAAAATAAGTCTCAAATATAGCCGTTGGTTTTTTTGTGTAAAATATTGAAGCTATGGGAATATTTCAATGATTTCATTGTAAAATCATTTAAATAACTGCAGATTTTTTTCTCCAAAATTTCAAAGCCTACTTAGATTAATTTTGGGATCGTATGTTCAACAAAAAAATGTCCCCGTTTAAACAGGGAGACAAAACGCTAGACACTGGAAGGAAACACATGAGAAAGACGGAGATGGAATGTCTTTCGTGTGTCTCTCTTAATCTAAATACGGACAATGTAATGTAGGATACACACAGTCCAATCTACTGTACAATGCGTTGGATCAGCGGACTAGTTATGGGTTAAAACTTTTAAAAAATCAAATCGTTTTGATTTGGGTCCAACCGTTGTATCAACCCGACAATTGGTCGTCGAACGTTGCTACAAACGATACAATCTATCATCCAATCTGGCTTTGATAATTATAATAATCAAACTACTTCAATTTTGGGGTTCCGGAACTGAATATCGGCTACCTGGTCCCAAAATAATACCAGGAAAAATTAATTAAGACATATAAATCCCATATAACGGTTCCTTGGAGTAAAAATTTGATTCATTAGGCTGCATTTGGAGAAAATTTTAGGACGATGACGTTCAATCCTGGGTGTTATTTGTGGCAAAAAAGAAAGAGAATTCGATGGGCCGAGCCGACTAACTCTGATCAGCTCAGGGTTTATTTGACGTTTGATTTCTTCTTTGATATTGTGAAAACTACTGTTGCCAGATTTTCGGGAGAATATTTCCCTGAATGTCTCAAAACTAGGCCAAAATTCCCTAAAAACTTGGTCCCATAAGGTCCTATAAAAATTCCAGTGACCACTTTTCATTTCTAAGACTCCACAGACTTCCTAATACTCAGCTGAGCGTCGTGCTATTGCTATGAAAATGATCCCTAAAGACATAGCGTCTTTAAGATATTTAAAGTTTTGTCTTTCTAAAGCAAAGTTTGCACTCAAAGAGAGGCCCGGAAATGATATAGACTAATAATGCCCTTCAGAAACATGATAGGAAGAAGACGCTTCGGAATTGGGTTTCTCCACATATTTGAACCAAGTTAATAAAATTCGATCCCATAAATGAATTCTCCAAAGCAACGATGAAGAGAGCCAAGAATATATTAATATTTAGGACGATCTTTGATTTTATAAATATAAAATCAGAATGAACACGACAGACCACCTACGATAATGCCAGAAGTAGGGCTCTCTTTACGAGCACATCATGTGTTGACACGCTTTACAGGCTTAAACGTATATAAGTATACATGAGTACATATTTATATACCCTGCAGTAATATGGACTGGCCCAAGTGTTGCCTTCGGTCAGTCCTTTATGTTACCAGTACTAGTCCCCTCATAATTCCACTTCTAATGTATTCAACTGACCGTTTTAGCATGGGCCTGTCCTTAGAGAGGGACTAGTCCGCAAATCGGCTGATCGAAGGCCAGTTTTTTTTGGGTCAATTGTCGTAATTTTGTCTGGTTTGAGGATAGTCAAATGAGGAAAATAAATAATAAATTTCTTATATATAATATATTCTAAGTTGATTAAAGTGTCATTTTTCAGACCCGTTTATTTCTGACTGCCGGCTAGGCAAATTCGATGAAGCGAACTGCCATAATTTAACCGGTAGGGTTTGGACTGGTCAAAGGCCAGTCCTTCTTAGAAAACTGACCGGCTCATTATTGCAGGGTATGTATGTGTACCCATAGCTGGGACTTACCTTATCAAATGCCATGGGTCGCGAAAGTTTTTCAATGCTTTGTTGCTGCTGGCTGTTACCACCTCCACTGCCGCTCGATAGTGTCCCATGAACCGATGAAGAGCCCGTAGAGGAATTGGCTTGAAGAGGCGGATGATATCCGGATTGCTGGTGAGCTTGCTGTGCTTGATGATAGTGTTGAGAATACTGGCCATGTTGCTGGACGAGATTATGCCCGATGGATGAACCGCTGAAAGCAGTTGCCGCCTGTGTTGTCGCTGAGATGGCAGTTGCTGCCGACGCTAGGGTCGGCGTTGTGGCGCTCGTAACACTTATGCTCCTGCTGCCTGCTGCAAGATTGTTGCCACTGCCAAGCAACGGTGAAGTGGCAATCGTTGTAGCACCCGGCTGCGATTGTTGTTGTTGCTGGTTTGCTAGATTCAGCGACAATGTACCGGGCTTCTGTGTCGAGTGCTGTTGCGACGATTGCGGACGCAGCCTGAATTGTCGTTCTTTGTCACGATCTTTTTCTTTGTCTGGCGGAATACCGCCAGGTGGCTCCATGGCCACAACTCGGGTTTATTGTTGCGCCGAATGTGGCACAATTTCCTGGTCTCACCGTTTTGGGCGCGAATGTTGGTGGATTTAAAAAGTAGATATAGTTTTCCAAAATATCGGCGTTAAACTCTGAGGTTTTTATTTAAATTTTCACTTCTTTCGATTTCCCTATCAATAGAGAAACGATCTTAGTTCTTATAATATTTGACGTCATACATTTGAGATGCAATCTTCTTTTGGGATCCATTAAATGAATCGATTTCGTTTACATTTTGCTTAACTTTGTCCTTGTTTTTGCGGTGTTTTCCGTTTTGTTGGTTTTCTACTGTCCTTGCCAAAGTTAGTTGTCCTTTTTGTGAGAGCACTTAAATATATTTAAAGTCTTTGTGCTGTATCCTCCAATGTTGTAATGTAGATGTCATTATCGACGGCGCTTATGCGAAATTTGGTTAGGAATAAAAACTCTCAAGTCGAATTCAAGGGCGGTTGCCTTAAACGTCTCTGTATTTTCATGATTACATTTTCATATCTATGTAAATATGCCCGTTCCGAAGCGGACAAGCTGACTTTTTGTGCTGCGCTGGGAAATGCCCATTGAAGGCAATAGTCCATTGTGGGTCATTGAGTCGTTTCTAAAGAAGGATAGAGAAATGATTTTTTTTTTTTTTCAGTACTTGAAATGTGCTCAGCATTGAATTTTCAAATAAGTAAATAGTTTAAAAAATTTTCAATAATTGTAACTTTATTTTTGATTTTATCATGCAGTATTTCCGGAATAAAAGCACCGTCAAGATTCGAGTTAGGAACGAGGAATACTTGTGTAAAGGAGAATTCAATAGATTGAAGGACGACAGTATTCTAATGCTTTCCAGCCAACCAAATGAGTCTGCACGTCTCCTGAAGACTCCTTTTCCGCAGCTCAAAAGCTCCTAAAACGCTCTGACAGGATCTCTAAATCAGCGGAGTTTTTCCTTTCGGACCCTACATGAGCCTAACATGGGAAAAATTTACTTTTCGGCATGATACAAGAAAACAAGATAGCGCCACTTGAGAGAGGAAATGTCACAAACTCAAAATCGCGATTCGTTGTTGTTGTTTCCCATGTTAAACCGGCTTTTTACTTTTTTGATTAGCATGGGAAACAACAACAATTTCTTGCTCAGTGACGTCACAAACTCAATTTTCGGCCACAAAATAGCGGTACTGGAGTGGCGCTATCTTGTTTTCTTGTATCATGCTTTTCGGGATTTCAAGAATCTTTTTGGACTCTCTTTCAGTTGAAAATTTAAAAAAAATGACTCGTTTAGTCTCCTTTAATGCTGCAAGTTGGTGTTTTTGAGGCCTTTGAAAAGCGCTTCTTCGAAGATTTCCGTTAGGAATCCTTTTACACTCCTTATGGGGCATTCCATGTGAAAACGACAGCTTTTTTTTTGATGTCTCCGAATCTTTCCAATTTTTTGTATTATACCTCTCTATAAAAATGTGTGTATATGAAAATGCCAAATTTTTGGCTTCGAAAAGTAACGGGTGTTCTAGATACAGGGTGCTGAAGTTTGCAAAAATTGCAAAATTTTGATCGAAGTTAGTGACACTTAAATGCTCATAAAGTAAGCAAATTTTATTAGATTTTTTTGAACAAGGGCAATTTGGAAAGCCGTTAAAACGGTCTTTAATAGGGTGCCAAAAACAAAAAAAATTTTTTTTGTAACTGCATTATTTTTTTTATTTAAAAAAAAAATAATCTGGCAATATATCAATGACCGGGACGCTTCAATTTTTTTTTTTTTAATTTTTTAATCATGCCGGTTTTATTACCTTTAAATTGATGTATAAAAATTTATGGGCCAACAAGGATTTATTGAGAAAACTTAAAAAAAGCTAGCGAACCTCACGTTTTTCATATGAAAAAATCAACGCTCTCTTTTGGGTATGCCTGACGTATGCGTAACGTGTGCCACACGAAAACAGAGCGTTGATTTTTTCATATAAAAACCGTGAGGTTCGTGAGGACTACTGTCCACCGGATAAAGTGTGCCATTAGGGCGTTATAGGCGTGAAAAAAGTGGTGAATTTCGAAAACTGCGGGGTCTAAAAAGAAAGCTGAAGTGAAATGAAAAAGTTCAAAATGATTTAAAAATATTTTTATTACGGTTGAGAGGTCGCCAAGAGGACTCGATATTTCATTAAAAAAAAAACGCCTTATCCCTTTGATGCATGAATTTTAATCTGCTGTATAATTCTTTCCTTTTATAGGCAACATCGGCCATGAAAGGATTAAGAGAGCTTCAGATATGTGATTAAGTTGTTGTGAATTTGGCAGTTTTTCAAACTTTTCTGTATATTTTTGGGATCAGAAACATAAAAAAAAATTGATTTCGCGAAGAGTTCGGTTTGCTTTTTGCTATAAAATCGTTTCATAACATTTCAAAGTTATAATCTTCTAAATTTCTTTTTATAACAGCTTAAAATTTATCCTAAGTAATTGCTAAGAAAACGTTGAATTTCGGCTTAACTTAAATATTCCCTTAAATAAACCCGACGCCATCGACATCTATTCGCGTCCGAAACGCTCTAGAGCTACACAGAAAAATTTTTTCAGAAAGGAGACGCAGAAAAACAAAGCGCCAGAAAGCAAGGTCCTTAGATTCATCTTTTCAGTTCTCCGGAAAAAAAATATTAATATGAGGATTTCTGAAAATAGCCTCCAAAATGTGGAAGTGCTTTTGCTAAAAATTCCAAAGAACTCCTTTAAACGAGGACCCACGTTTTTTGGATTTAAATTCAAACAAAATATTTATCTGAATTTTCGTAAAAGGACATTTGATTTTTTTGTGCAAACGACATCGTTTCCTGCTAGTCCTATGCATTTTCAATTACAGTTTCAGTGTCTCCTATTGCTTTTTATTTTTATGTTTTTGGTTATCGCTTTGTGAGCGGATATGTAAAAATTGAAATTTGATGAGCAAAAGTGGAACACTCATTTCCGTCTCTTTCTTTTAATCAACTTTTTTCGGGCACGTTGGTCTAGGTGAAAATGTCTAACAGAGAAAATACTTTTTCCATAAAACCAAAAGCCAGTGAAAAGAAAATATGATGTTTAATTAGGATTAACCCGGTAGCGCCTGAATTAAAAAAATAAATATTAAAAATAAAATATTTATAATATAAACTGGTTCAGGTATGGGGATGGCAGAAAACGAACCCTTTCAGTGATGCCATATGGCATCGCTAGGCCCTACCGGGATAAGATTTACATGTGAAATTAATGCCTTAAGAAGTATATTATAATATTTGATGAACTTATGCCCATAGTCTGGAACTAAATTCAAACGTTTTGAATGTTTGAACTTATGAGAATCTTCAGGAGAATTTAAGCCAGGATTATTTATTTTATATAAAGAGTTTTGAAAAATTCAAATATAGCAAATGATTTTGATTGAGTTACGCTGGCACGAAGACTACAAGAATTTATTTAAGGATTCAAACTTTCGAAGTTCTTATTCCGAGCTGAAAACTACGATTCTTAAAACGTTCCAGAGTTAAAAAAAAGATCAGATATAATTGTCTTTTAAAGGAAAATAATCTAACTATTTTCTTATGTTAGTATTTACCTCACAAATAGAAGTCCTAAAGCCTCATTCGGAGCTCCTTTTAGAATTGCATATTGACCCAAATAAAGGACATTTTATGAGGCAGTATTATCGGTACTAAAAAAAAATCTCGCACCAATGGAGGAAAATGTGAAGGAAACAGTAAGGAGTTGAAATTTTCAAAAGTGCCTTTAGAAAATAAGTCATGGTATGGGCTCCCATGTATTGCTATTTGGCCATAAGATCTGTAAACTTTGAAGTTGCTGCAAGTTTCCGTAAGGAAGCTAAAACACATCAATCTCTATGAAGCACCCATCCATATATTCCTGGATGCCTAGATATCTCCATAGCCTATACCCAGCAGTTATTTGTAACCGGTGGTAATGGATAAAGTAATTTAAAAGGCGTACTGTTTATACATTACAGAATCGATTATTTTTAACACGTCGATGTCCTAGCGAATGTAATGCATGCCTATTTTCATTATCAGTTGTACGAAAAGTAATCGAAAATACTTTATTTTGTAATGCATTACTATTTTCATTCTCAAGTAATGCTATAGTAGAAGTATGTTACGCTTTGCTTTAAGAGTGAACACATTACCTTTTCGATAACCTGTCCATGCAAAATTTGTTCAATTTACTTTGCATTCCTTTTTTCATCGATGAAAAAATGCATTACTTTGGTAATGCACTTCCTAAATAACTGCTGGGTATATTGGAATTGAAGCTTCTACGCCTTTCCGGTAGAAAGTTTTAATAAAAGCTGAGGTGCGTGGGTGGGCGTGACTGTGGGTTGACTCCAGAACTCTCAAAGAGGTTTTTAGAAGTATGAAAGAAATTTCAATAGTTGATGCCAGATTAAGCCCTCACAGCATACATACATACAAAAGAAGATACTTATAAGCAGGGCTCGGATTTTGTTGACTTTTATAAATTTAAAGCATACTTTTTGGAACAAAAAAATTTTTCTTACCAACATTTTGCGAATAAATTTAGCGAATTCGAACTTAAAACCGCTTTTATAACTTCAAAAAAAATTTTTTTGAATATTTTTCGATTATGAATTTTTTGCATTTTGAAAAAATTTTTTTGAATATATTTTGAATATTTTTTGAATACTTTTTGAATATTTTTTGAATATTTTTTGAATATTTTTTGAATATTTTTTGAATAATTTTTGAATATTTTTTGAATATTTTTTTGAATTTTTATTTTTAATTTTTTTACATATTCAAATTCCGAGCCTTAGTCATGTGCAGGACTCGGATTTTGTTGCATTTATAAATTTAAAGCATACTTTGCGGGGCAAAAATTTTTCTTATCAACATTTTCCGAATAAGTTTAGCGAATTCGAACTTAAAACCGCTTTTCTAACTTCAAAAAAATTCATATTGAAATTAAAAATCGATTTAAATCTTAACTTCATGTGATTTGAACAAAATTTGTACTCCATAAAGTATGCTTTAAATTTATAAAAGTCAACAAAATCCGAGCCCTGCTTATGAGTTATTCGAGACTGACGATTTTTGGTCTGGTGACCAGACTTCCTTGGAATTTCTTTGACAAAAATTTATGTTGAAATTTCCAGAATATTTCATGGAACTCCGGACTATGGAGCGACAGTTACGCTCTCGTTTAAGTCAGACCATAAAAGCAATCGTGGTCGAAGTTCCTTTTATGGCCACAAAAGTTCATTGTATGCACAGTCAACATTGTTATGAACCAAGGACGAGGATGAAACAATTCCAGATATTACGAAATAACACATTTTTTGGTTTGTTTTCAAAGCTTTTGCAAAATAAGTTTTCGAGTCGTTTTATTTGTATTCCTTCTTTATTGTAGAAACTAGAAAATAAAGTCTCGTAATACTTTAGTTCTGGGAAAAAGTGATATGCGAATTAATGAGAAATATCAAAACAAAAGTCAGTCATTAGATGTGAGTTAGATAATTCAACTGCTCGTATCCGAAAGTCGAGCTAATTTCAAAAAAAAAAAAAATAAGGACATTTGAGGATGTCAATAAAATGGAAGAAGAACGAGTTGATTGAAGCTGAAGAGTTGAAACTGAAATTTATATGTATGTATGAACGTATGTATAATATGTATACTAATGAAAGAAATTTAAAAAAAAAAAAAAACTTTCCCATTAACTTTTATTTGTTTGATAGTTGAATGTTCCTGATAACTCGAGCATTCGAATTTCTGTGACGAACAACAAAATATTTACAAGTGGATATTTTTGTCGACCTTCATTTTTTGTTGTCACAAAAAATATGGGGAAAATCCTTCCAATGAACTTGAAAAGAATTGCGAAGATGAATTCGTAGAAGCGAAAAGCCGTTAAATGCCAATTTCGTGGAAAATCACAAAAATATGAAAGTTTCGCACATCAATTATTTCATATTGAGCCCTTTCCGCGAAATTATCGGATGTTACAAAAACTAAATTTGACAGGAGAGCGTTTTTTCCACCCATTCTCTTCATATGCGGCTGTCTATAAACTAAAACTAATTCCGCATTATCTATGTAGCTACTGTGCTTAGGGTGTAAGCCAGGAGATTAGTTGAAGGCTGTAGAATAAATTTCCATCAAAAAGTCAATTTCATAAAAAATGAAAAATTCGATGAATTCGCAAAAAAAAGGCTCAACGGAATTTATCCGAAAGTGATGAAAATGTAGATTTTATCGTTAAAGCTCAAAGTCTTCAAACTAGTTTAAAATTTTTGATGGTTTAAACTTTGAAACGATAGTCTTCAGGAGAGTTTAAGAAAGGTTTATTAATTTTATATGAAAATTTTTAAAAAATTCTTGAACCGAGTGGAAGCCTAAGAGTACGGCCCTAAGAGTTTCTTAAAGTTATCTACAATATGTCACTTCAGTTCTTTGGTTTTTCTCATGAAATTTTACAAATATTTTTACAATTTTTTGATAGTATCGCCCAGATCAAAGCCCAGCCAACCATTGGAGTCCGCACGGTGCACCTTTAGGACTCCCAATGCGGTGCGTTTACACTCTTAAGGAGCCTCCTAAAAGGATCCTAAATGAGCGTGTTTGCGAGAGAAAAGGGCCTTTTAAAAACATATAAAAAAAATTGTACCCTGCGGACTCCTAAAAAGGAGCGTTTTCGGCGTCCTAAAATGCTCGCTCAGATAAACCGCAAAAATTCCGTGAGGACTTATCTATCAGCCTACATTTTTTAAAAAAAAAGGACTCCTAAATTAATCCAAAGATAACCCAGGAGGAGTGTTTTAGGATTGCTTAATTTCCTGTACATTGAGAAATAATAAAAAAAAAAAACAACCATTTTTCTTTTTAAAAATTTCTAAGGCATTCCAAAAAAATATTTCTTATTATTTTTATCAACTACTTTTACTTAGGATATTGTAAAATGTTAGTTTCTAAAACTTACCCCTAAATCTCTATTCAATTTAATTAAGGGAAATTCCCGTAAAGATACATCACCAGAAGTTGCATAGAGTTGTAAACCATAAAGGATGAAAAAAACCATGCCCACTAGATAATTCAAATTTAAACCATGACTCTCTGAACGCTCCTTGACGGTGCTCTTGAGGAGTCCTTTAAAACTCCTGTTTCGGAGCGCTCCGAAAACAATCATTCAAGGTGTCTAGTTGGAGCGCTCCGCATATGGTTGGCTGGGAAGTGTCCTTATTCGAAATCGCCGAAAGACTATTATTTTCATGAGTTGAAGCGGAGCCGTGAAAAACGTTTTAAGTGATAAGTTTTTGAACCTATATCTTTCGATAATACTCCAGAAATTTGTCACTTACAACGTTATTCGTGTCTCCACTTCAATTGTGGAAAGTCTCAATTGAATGCTGAAGCAATATTCAATTTATTTTGATGTGGAAGAAAAGCTTTAATCCATATACGCCAGAAAATAGTTAATGGGTTTATTTGCCAGATTGCAAGGGCGTATCGAGAAATAGATTTTTTCGTGTCTACTGCTTGCAACCAAAGTGCTCAGGAGGTTTTTTTTTATTTTGAGCAGTCATTTATCAATTCATCAGTTGGAAAGTCTATCGTCTCTTTTGTTTCTAGTTATGAAGTCGTGCTAAGTGTCCCTTTTGGATTAGTTTCGAACTAGACCCAAACTAGACTAGTTGTAATCAGTATTTTTAACAAATGTTCTTAGAATTTTTCACTTATTCTATATATAATTTTTCATCGAAATCGGACGTCATGAATTTTTCCGATTTTTTGGGTTTTTGGTCCAAAACTCTCCAAACTTCTTCTTGCCCCCTCCAAATTTTTTTTCGGTTAATGTCTTATAATTGCCCAATATTCCACTGTGGCAAATATAAGCGCAACGAAAGCACTCTTTCTCTCGCTACGCCCTTGCCAGTTTGTCTGTTTCGACGAGGGTAGTCGGTTAGCAGCGCGACTCGGGAAAGGCGGGACCGTCAAGCCCGTGACCCAAACCATTGGGTCTCCCTGCCTGAATTACATGGTTTTAGTTTTTTTAAAACTTTTTTCTTTTTTATTTCAACACTTTGATTTCAGCAATTAAATAAATGGTGGCGCTGCCGGATCGCCAGAATTAGTAAAATTGTTGAAAAATAGTGGTAGCACCTATCGCTTTATTGGAATAAGTTTCGTCAATCACAACTTGTTTTCGCAACTTATTTAATTGCAATTAAAATTTTAGGTTATCGTTTACTTATATGCGGAAATGATCTGATAATCAGGGCTCGGATATATATGCATTTATAAATTTAAAGCATACTTTATGGAGTAGAAATTTTGTTTAAATTTATAAATGCATATATGTATATCCGAGCCCTGCTGATAATAGACTGATATCTCTACACTGAGAAATTATCATGCCTAAATTATGCCACGAATCAAAATAAGACAAATTCAATTTAAAAAAAATTTTGATTAGGTAGGAATTTCAATAATTTGTAGCATGCTTTTAGGCATATTTGAGATGGGCCTTCTTTTTAAAACGTTTCAACATTGCTAATAGAGGGCGTTTCATAGAACACTTGTACATCTGTCTAATTATTGCAAGGGATAGAACAGAAAAATATGAGGGTTTGACCTTTGGTTCCCTGGGCAACCTTTCTCCAAAAAATTGTAGAATCTTATTTCACTAGGGCATTTTTAATTTTTTTTTTGTCGAACAAAACGATCCACCTTACTCAACAGCCATCAAATTATCCATTTACTTTCAATTTGACCTTAAAGCCCAATGATTTTTCCATTTCTTAGGGGCTTCTCTTAGGGGCTCTCTCCAGTTCTTTCAGAAATAAAACAGAAATGAAAAACTTCATACAAAAAAACCCAGAAAGTTTATGCTTCATTTCTGAAGCATTTTTTATATGAAATTTTTCATATCTGAGCAAAGAGAGAAGGCCCCTTAGGACTTTTAGGTACAACGAGATTGCTTTAAATGATTTTAATTCTGTAATAACTAGATCTCGGATTTTGAATATTTTGAATTTTTTTGAATTTTTTTGAATTTTTTGCATTTAACTGAGCTTTTTGAATATTTTATTCACTGAAGTAGGCTTTTTTTTTTTTTTGTTAATTTGATAATTCAATATTTTAATAGGCATACTAAAGGCCAAAATCCAATATTGCGAAAGCCCGATGCGAGAGTGCGCGGCGTCACGAAAATGTTTTGCGTGACGCATTTCAATCTCCAATCAGAGTTTTGCGTCACGCAGATGATAGCATAATTTCGCTTCTAGTGATGCAATATTGGAACCAAGTACCAATCTAACGAGTACCGGGTACTCATAAAAGTTATACGCTTTCACTTGAGTTTAAATTTTAATTCAAAATTTTCAAAAGTTTTCAAAAAATTTTCAAAATGAACCAAAGCTCGCGGAATATTCTAAAAGCTTTTTTCCACGGAACAGTGAACAGTTTTTGTTTTATTAGTTTAAACGAGTACCCAATAGCGAGTACTCAAAAAGTAGCTACATCATTAACCTGTCAAAATTGCCTCGCAACGAGAAAAACTCAATTTTTCAAAATTTTCTCGCTACGAGTTCTCGCAATGCGATACATTGGAGCTTGAACCCTATGATTTAATGTATTGAAATTTGTGTGCGTCTCGTCTCGCGCTCTCGCATCGGGGTCTCGCAATGTTGGATTTTGGGCTTAAATCGAACTAATTTGGATTTTTTGGCTGTGATTTTTATGAATATTTTGAATTTTTCGCATTTTCTTTTTAAATTTTTGAATACTTTTTGAATATATTTTTGAATATTTTCTTTCACTTTTTCACATATTCAAATTCCGAGGCATAGTAATAACGAAACTACATATTAAATATCACTTTTGAAGGCCACTGTTTTTATTTTAGAAAAGGAAAAAAGTTAAAGAGCAATCACTCTAATTAAAAAATTATTAATAAAATGTGGCCTCCTGAAACAATTCTCAATCAATTATAAATAATAAATAATTTATAAATAAGTATGTACCTACAAACTATGGCCTAAAATTAATGGCTATTTCAACCAAAACTCTCTACACTCATACGAAATTTAAGTGCCGAAAGCTAGTTACGTAATATTAAATTTTTGTTTCAATCGAAGTCTCCTTTCCCTTCTAATTTGAGAAACCTAAAATTTAAGCTTTCAAGTATTTTATCCTTCAGCAAAAATTGCTGAAGTACTTTGTTTTCAGTTCGTGTGCTCAAATGCGAGAGCGAATGAAATTCTGCCGACAATTAGTTGAGGATCATGCCGACACATAAACCCACCGAAAGGACTCAGTGCAAAGTGAAAATCTGTCGAAAGATACTAACTACATGGCAACATATTTTGAAAAGAATATTTTGAAAAGAAAAAAAAAAAAAAAAATTCAGACGACAGTCCCAAAACGTGCCGTTGCATGTCATAAGTTTCATTTTGCTCTCAGTCACGGCCCGCATTTAACTCATCGCAATCATAGCTAACACAATAATTCTTTTAAAAAAATACACCATATACATACATTCATACATATAAATGTATAGAGCACACACATATATACAGTGCCTATACACGACCAGAGACTGCAAAGAGGTCCTTCGGTACATAACAGTCGACAAATTGTCACCGCAGGATACAAAAAAAAAAACAAGAAAACAGATAAAAAAAAAGACGAAGAAAACGAAGGAGCTGATGAGAAATCAAATAAATAAATAAATGGCATTGAATGCCATTCGAAAACACGAACACACAAACGCACATAAAAACGTAGCAGCGATGGCCACACAAACGATTGTCTCAATGTGCACAAGGAATCCACTAAGCTCATCGAAGCAAGAATGCACCACTACTATAAATAAACGAAACGGAAATAAATTGAAAAAAAAGAAAAAGCCACTCATCGTCATCGAGTCGGTGTGCGTGTAATGATTATGTTCCGACTCATCAAGCTGGTCATGTGGAAAAGTGCTTTTCGGCTTCCATTTTCATCGGCCGCCGCGGCGCTGGTGTGCCTTTTGGCTTAACTAGCTTTCACTTATCAAAGCCTCAAAATAAATATTGATTTTTATTTTATTTTTTATGTTTCTCTTTCTTTCTTTTTTGTACGTACGTCGTACGTAAATATGTATGTATAAATCGCTGTTAGCCTCGCACATAATTGCTAAGCCATTTTTTGTTCTATAAAACCCCTTTGCAATGCACACACATAAGTAGAATGCGAATTTCTTTGCACTCAGCCGAGTGTACGCCATTTATGGAAAGCCATCTTTCAACTACTGTCAACAAAAGGCAGGCAGGTACCTGTGTATGCACATATAGTAGCTGTATGCATGTACATTAATCCCCCCCAACAATAGTAATAAAGAAAGGAAGCATTTGTAATATCGAAGAAAATTCGAAATTAATACTTGTACCTACAAAGCAAAGAAATAATGTTCCGCCCGAGAAAATAGCTTATGCAAGCGGCTTTGCCCTATTTCGTTTGCTCGTTCACGTGGAGAAAATATTTTCCATTTGTTTGAATAGTGAAGGAAATCACAGTCTCCTTGATGATGAATAAAGGCGCTAATGGCGGATGGAGTCTACCCACTTAAAGAACACACACACAGTGCATTATGCTTGAGAGAATATTTTACGGATGCTTGAAAACGCTGAATAGAGCATTCCGAGCAATGCTGCAGCTTGAGACATCAAGTGCGATTTCACGCTATCGCTTCGAAGGGGGCCACATGTAAGTTTTCACCAGCTACGAAACGGATGTGAAGGGAAAATCGATAGGAATCATCCGGGGGGTATGTAAGTGTAAGTGAAGAGTGCGCTATTTTTAGATTCTCGCAAGAATTCAAAACTCGAATGGTGCTTTGTTCAAGAAATTGAATTCATTAGAAAATAACGGTTTCCCAGGAGACAGGTCCATTGTATGACGCAATTTGCGCATAAGAGCAAAATGACGTTGTTTTTTTTTTCTTCTTTCTTTTCTTTTTTTTTCTTTTTTTTCATAAGCTTCGTCGCCAGAAATAGCTAAGCTTCTGTGAATGTATTCAAATGTACATACATATGTGTGTGTGTATATATGTATTGTTTGTATTGTAGGTATTCAATTATGAAACTTATTTCCCAGTCAATCCAATTGAATTTATATAACTTTATTTGTAAGAGCCAATAAGTTCTTCTTGTGATTCCGTTTTGAAGACTTTTACCGGGATCATTTTTGCCCGGTCCGGTCAGGCGTTGGTGGCTAATATACTTCAAATGTGTGTTGTATCTTTGGAAGGATAGATACAATTCATTTTATTCGGAGCTTTAATCTGATGGCAGAGTCATGAATATAGCTCGGATTTTTTTACATTTAACTGTGCTTTTTGAATATTTTATTCACTGAAGAAGGCTTTTTTTGTTAATTTGACAATTCAACATTTTAATAGGCATACTAAATCGAACTAATTTGGAATTTTTGACTGTGAATTTTGTGAATTTTGTGAATTTTTGTTTGAATTTTTTTTGAATATTTTTTGAATATTTTTTGAATATGTTTTGAATATTTTTTGAATATTTTCTGAATATTTTTTGAATATTTCTTGAATATTTTTTGAATATTTTTTAAATATTCTTTGAATATTTTTTGAATATTTTTCGAATATTTTTTGAATATTTTTTGAATATATTTTGAATATTTTTTGAATATTTTTTTGAATATTTTTTGAATATATTTTGAATACTTTTTAAATACTTTTTGAATATTTTTTGAATACTTTTTGAATATTTTTTGAATACTTTTTGAATATTTTTTGAATATTTTTTTGAACTTTTATTTTTCATTTTTTTACATATTCAAATTCCGAGGTATAGTCATGAGCAGGGCTCGGATTTTGTTGCATTTATAAATTTAAAGCATACTTTGCGGGGCAAAAATTTTTCTTATCAACATTTTCCGAATATGTTTAGCGAATTTGAACTTAAAACCGCTTTTCTAACTTCAAAAAAATTCATATTGAATTTAAAAATCGATTTGAATCTTAACTTTGTGTGAGTTGAACAAAATTTTTACTCCATAAAGTATACTTTAAATTTTATAATTTCAACAAAATCCGAGCCCTGGTCATGAGAAACAAAAGCTTTGGAAAATTTAACATTGAACCCGTAAGGGATAGCTACGGGCATAGCGAGCCCGGGGACCCTAGATAAACCTTCTTCATATTGTTAGGCGTGAAATGTCTACACAAAGTGTCTATAATATATCTTAAATATATATAAGTATGTTAAAACATTATGCAGGCGCACCGGAATTACTGGTAAAGTTCTTTTTGATCTTTGGGAGACCCCCTTCGTGAGAGTCTTTTTGGGTCTGTGTGTAACGATAGGTATAGTACCCGAACTTCAGCAAGGATTCGAATATTTTCTTTGCCCACTTTGAAGGTAAAATTGGTACGGCGCTCCCAGTTGTTATAACATCGTACGTACTTAGTATCATGAAGCAAGTTAGGATATTTACATGATAAAATTCCTGGTATGCTATGAAAAACATCTCTAATCTTTAGAGGCTCTCAACGGAAACAAAAACCATTTATTGAAATATCTTTGTGTCCTAAATTCGTCACACATTCTTCTTTAATGTAATCAGAAATAATATCCAGAAAGAAGACAACAAGATAATTTTGCCGATTTGTCGGAGGACACCTGAATCAGTTAAATTTTAAGTATACAGTCTTTCAGCTGGAATATAACATGGTCCTTATTTAAGAATAAATTTATGAAATGAATTGTAACTCAAAATGAAATGTATTTTCAACTCAAATTGATTGTTACACTCATAAGTCGTGAAATGTACTCAACCACTTGTAAGAAGAAAATAGAAACAAAAAATAATAAAAACAAAAGGGCTCAGTTATTATCGGAGACCGAGACCCTATGCGCGAGGCCGCACCCGATAAATGATCTTGTTTTATTTTCAAAAGGATGTAGGTTCTTTTAACTAAAATCGCTCAAGTAAAAGGCCAAATCTTTTTCATACATCATTGTATGTGGCTCTAAGGCACAAATTCTTTTTCTTCTTTTGTCATCCTTGACTCTCTGTGGAGCAAGGGGCCTCGATGGCACAAATTCACTCTAAAGGAATGGACCTGGAAAAAATAAAGTAAAAAGAGACTTTAGGAAAACCAATTCAAGATTAACATAGGGAGGACATACATTGTCCTAGAATTGAAAAATGAATTTAAATTGGAAGCAATGTGACAAAATTTAACTACTTAACGGTTTTAAAATCCTTAGAACTATGTTCTTCTGCTGCCAGGAATAGAGAATCTATCAAGCATGCTCTAGAAATCGAATCCCCATAAAAAACTTAATCAGGATTGTCATAGAATCCGATAGCTGACGGAATTGAAATTTTAGTCGACTGAATTTTCATATATATCTGATAAAAAGCCGGTTAAAATAGGATTCTGTGCAACTAAGAACCGATAATGATTCCGATTCAAAACCAAAAACGACAAAATTTGTAAATTATGTATGAAATTTCGATCGGTTTTAATTCCGATACCGACAGCTATCGGATTCTGTAACACCCCTGAATAGCTTAAATTTCTACTGAAATCATATTGATTCCGAATCGATTTATTCGGATTCGATTTCTAGAGCATGTCTGTATGTTTTTAGGATCTTCAAGGACTTGTAGTTCATTTATCCCACACCCTCTTCGAAGCAGTCTCAATTCATAAAGGTTTCCGTTCTTTATCTTTGGTGACTTGTTTTTTTTTTTTTTCTTTCAATTTTTTTCATTCGGTGATTTATTATGGATTATGAAAATTCAATATCGACGCTGAAAAACAAAGTCTATAATTTCTGGAAAATTTCAAATTGTAAATAGCGTGTCTTGTGTAGAGATTGGAATGGATGGGGGCAGGTGATGTGTCATGTTTTATTTCTAGAATAATTACCGTTCAACATCGCGCGAAAACCTTGAAGGGAACAATGAAGATTTGAAAAATAAAAGAACCTTTATTTTCTTTCATTTCATTCGTTTGAAATATATTTATAAAAAAAAAATTAATCTCCGCTTCCGGCAAATAAGATAATGTGCTTTCTTTAATAGCAGCACATTTTTGAGACGAATTTTATGCTTAAATTTACAAATTTCAAAAGAATGGCCATAATATTTTGGGTTTCACAAGAACATGAATGAACCAAAACGGATGATAGGAATAATGAAAGCTCCAACGATCGTGTGGGTACATTTATAATTACAGAATTACTCACATATTTGTTCCCCGGAAACAAAGGGATTAAATATAAAAATTTTACAAAGCGACTCTTTTATACGAGATGATATCATTTTACTTGAAAATAATTACCGGAAATTTAAATCCTTTAAGAGTGTGACTCAATATTTTGGGTCGAACGGCAAATGGTTAATTTTATCTAGCAATGCAAAATTCCTTTTATCCTAATTGAAAAATATAGAACGATCTTAAAGTCGACTATGCCATAAAAACACAATTTTCTTAGAAATGCGAAGTTGAGCGTTAGTTTTCACTGCTTCAACCTGATAATATGTCAGAGTTAAGTAAACAAGTGGAGTAGCTTTCTTTATTGATTCTTATCAATCGTGCTCAAGCATGGCGCTTTTGAAAGTGGGCGTAAGTTTGAACGGTTAACCTTCTGCTGTAAAAAGCCACAAACTATCGCACATCTTAAGTTCGTTGAAAATTCAGTTCCTTCCGTCTTATCGTGAATGCGCCAGAAGCTTTGGAATTTCAATCAAGGGGGCGATGAGTGAAAGATTTGCAGATACAATCGTATGTCCTCTTCAGTGTGTGTGACTCATCAGTACTTGAGTTGAGTGTATTCAGGTTTGGGGATTTAATGCGTTGAATTTACGAACGACATTCAACCATATAGAACTGTCATAAAAAAAAAAATCCAAAGAGAATTTTTCTTTTTACTTATAATCTCTTCGTTCTATTAAACGAAGCTTAAATAAAGTGAAAAGGGATTTTGAAGTCGAACGAAACAAGTACGGAAGTCCTTCTCCAATATTCATTGAATTTTTTAAAATCAATTTTCTCATTTTCCGATCCGAATTCAAAATGGAAAATACTCGAATTATTCAAAGCATTTCAGATGGAAAAATAAGTCGTACGGTAAAGCTTGGAGGCTTGCGATCAATTTCATTTAAAACGGAAGATTGCAAATTTTATTGATCGAGAAATTATGTAAGCTTGCACTGCATTAGCACAAGTCCATTCCAGACTGATAGGACTGTTAGAAAGGTTATTGATTAGCGACTGTTCATTGATCATGATATGAAGATTCTAAATCTAGATCCTATTATTGTCTTATAAATGTTTAAAAAGAAAAACGTTGCATACACAAAGGATCAAACCCTTCACTTCCATACATTTGATTGGCGTACGAATTCGCAAGATTTCAATCCTCAATTTTAGATTTCTTTTATTATTGAGAAACCATAAAGTCCAAAAGCAAAAATTCTTTTGAAAAATACAGGTTGAAATCTTGTAGGCACTCATGGTACTCACAATCAATACGACCATGCGTATGAGTGTGTTTAACGCAATAAAATGCGTTGCTCATACGCAGAGCCATGCTCGCATCAGTTATACTTACTATATTTAGGGTGGTAGTTACCAGGTCGGGTTAAGTAAATTCGTAGTTTTCGCTTAAATTTTCGTAGTTACCGAATCAATTAAACCTGTTTTATAACCCCGTCGAAGCAGTCATAAATTTTAAGAATGAAAATGTTCGAAAATTCGAAGAGAGCAGAGAAAGCAAAACAAAATACATATGATTTAAAAAAAAATTGGTGTCTGTAGAGTCAATTTACGGACGATAGTTTTACGTGATAACGTAATAAGAAAACACTTATTATATACACAAAAAGGAGCATTCACTATCGATGGTTTCAAACTATCGAAAACGATGGTTTTTGAAGACTATCGATAGTTTTGATACATGGACATTTTCTTTAGCATTGGAAAGGTGGTGCTGGCGGTGACAGAGGGCTTTCTTCTTTTTGAAATGAACGGATTCCTAAAAATGCCTTTATTTAGATTAGAGCGAGCGGCTCAAAAATTCATCTTTCGATTATCAAAATTATCGATTGTCAAAATTATCGATAATCGACACTATCGATGATGATGGTAAGGTTAGTGATGTTGATGATGGTGATGATAATGATGATTGTCATCATGATGATGATGGTGATAATGGTGAGGTTGGTGATGATGATGGTGAGGTTGATGATGATGGTGATGATGATGGTGAGGTAAGTGGTGATGATGATGGTGATGATGATGATTATGATGATGGTGATGATGATGATGATTATGATGATGGTGATGATGATGATGATGATGATGATGATAATGATGATGATTGTGATAATGATGATGATGGTGATAATGGTGAGGTTGGTGATGATGATGGTGAGGTTGGTCATGATGGTGATGATGATGGTGATGATGATGATGATGGTGATGATGATGGTGATGTTGACGTTTATGATAACGGTGATTATGACGGTGATGATGACGGTCATGGTGATGATGATTATGACTTACGCACGTTCTTGCTTCATCACGTCTCGAAAAATCTTCATAAATTCTGCGAGTCTTAAGTGTCCCATTTTACAAACCAAATGAGAATTATAGGCGTCATGCTAAATTCTTATTCTATGCTCTGATGCCAGAACGAGGGGGTTCGCCCGTTTGGAGGCTTTTTCTCGATTTTACCTTTAACCAAAAATGACTTCAAATGTTTACGGGGGATTTTTACTGATCACTTTCCTAATGAAAACAGAAATAAAGAGATTTTTTTTTCAATATCCCAGGAAAAAGAGTCACCATCAGTGCTGGTTACAAAGTATGGAGAATTGAGTAAGAAAGGTTTTAAAAATCGGCTTCTTGTATATGACCACGTGATATTTAATGAGGAGCGATAGGTACTTATGAACAGTATTTTAATAAATTATTATAGGACCACCATCAGCTTTTAAATTTAAAACTTTCAAATGAGAAATAAAAAACAAGTAAAGAAGTTTACATCGGCTAAGCCGATTGCACACATACCTTTTCCTCAGCCTTAAATATGTTAAAACATTACCTTAACGAAAATTCCTGCCGTTTTCGTTGTTCTAGCTTGGATATCTATTTATACCTTATCTGTACTTCGATTTAGCTTCTAAAACTCGAGATTATTATTAAGCAAAAAAATTTCGCGAATGGTGGTCTTGATCAATTTTTAACCTTTAGAGGACATTTTGTTTAGCTGCGAAATACTCAATTCAAAATAGTGAAAATCAAATTTTCGCGAATTTCGCGGATGGTGGTCTTGATCAAATTTTAACCCTTAGAGGACATTTTGTTTAGCTGCGAAATACTCAATTCAAAATAGTGAAAATCAATTTTTGCGAATTTCGCGAAATGTTGTCATGGTCAAAATTTATCCATAATGGATGACTTTATTTGGCAAAATACACAATCAGAAGAAGCAAAAAAATAATTTTTGTATTCAGATATGAGAATAAGAGAAAGAGTGTTTTTTTCTATTGTGTAGGATGATGACCATAGTTATAGCGATGTCGCAATTTTTTTTCAGCGAAAGCTTAAGTCTACATAGTAGCTATACACTCACCAAATTTCAATAAGCTGGGATGTATAGTAAAAAAGTTATCCAGGAAAAACGTTAAAAATCGTGATTTTTGAAACTTCTGAACCACTTCCCACGACCCAAGAAGGGACTACGAAAAAAATTTGTATACAGTTTTTCGGACATTTACCTGGTTCAAGTCCATGCCAAATTTCAATATGATATCTTTCATGGCTTAGGAGTAAATTACGAAAAACTAAAGTGTGACCGACAGACAGACAGACAGACAGACAGACAGACAGACAGACAGACATGGCTAGATCGATTCCTCTTGTCACCCTGATCAAGAATATATATATATGTCTATATCTACCGCGACTCCTTTGGTATGTTACATACACCGTGCCAAACTTAATATACCCTTTCCTTCGGAAAAGGTATAATGAATGACTTTTGAGAATTTAACTCAATTAAATCTTATTTTTGATTAGGCTTATTTGGTCAGTCTGCGCTCAATGCAATTGTAAAATTAAAATTTCAATTCATCTTTCTTTCTCAACGATTCGACGGTTTTTTTCCGTCATCTTCAGGGGTATTTTATTTCTCTGAAAACAATTGAATTTTAACAAATTTTTCTCTTTCAAACATAAAATGACGAACTTACAGAATAAATTTTCCTCTTTCATTGAACTTAAAATTTTTTTTTGAAACATAAATTACAAAAATCTTTTTTTATTTAAACACATCACATTTACTTTAAGAACATTAAAACACTACGCGAAAACAATTAACAACATTTTTAGCATGAAAACACCATGCTCGTCTGAGTTCATGTCATCAACTAAAAAATCTTGTTGCACTTTGAAGTAAGACATCAGAAAATATCTGAATCCAGCATCAAAAACTACTGGTACATGTCAATATTCGTTCTTGGAATTAATAAATCCATTTCAGTACAACTCGTTCAAGGATTTTCGGAACTATGCATTCCTCTTATAGCTTCAATGAGGCTTAAAACCTATGCCTGATTTCTAATGGTGCAGCAATTCCAAGAATTGTTTAACCCAACCAGATATGCTCGTATATGGAACTAGTTAGGAATGTTGAAATCTTTCATTTGCATCGTTCCAAGGAAATTCATTCGAATTGAATCCACATATTCGTTCTTGGATTTAAGAAGAATTTGAAGATTAAAATTCATCCTTTCGAATTTTCCGAAACAAGAAGTTTTCCAATGTATTGAACTTGAAAAAGGAAAGTTGCTTGAATGAATTTTAAAGCATATGGATTTTTTATTCAACAACTTCGAAAGCAGGGAAGGAAAGAAAAGCGTTAATAGTTCTTGTGATTCTTTAAAATCTCAGCTCAAAATGTTTGCCAAATCTCCTTGCTCCTTTGCACTACTTATGTATTTTTATGTGTATTTTTATCTTCTGCATAATGTTGTCATTGTGTTCAGTCATCAAGACACGTTAACGATTTGCATAGAAAAATCATAAAAATTTTCAAGTCACACAAGCCGCACTTCCAAAACAGAGAGCCCTCATATAATTCATGGGCCTACCGAAAATTGGATAGCAGAAAATGAAATTGAACCGATTGCGAGAAACTTTAAAAAAAAAAGAAATTCTTTAAATCAAACTTTCAAGTGCAGTGAAAAATTAATTCGTTAATAGTTTGATGATTTTTAAAATCTCAGTCAAAATTTGTGCAAATTCAAACAACCGTTGCTCCCTTGCACTACATTATGATGTTATTTTGTGACTTTTATTGTTGCATAATTTGTAAATAGGTATTGTTAGTATGTAAGACACGTTAAGATTTTATGATAAAAAATTTCAGAAAAATTATTTCATATTTACATCAGACCGCTACTTACTCGAAAATAAATCATATAATTCTTAAATAAATTGGATGCACAAATGAGACATTGCATACATTGTTCAGAGAAAACTATGATAAAAAAATTTCTTAAATACTTTAAGTTGATTAATTTCTGGAGGTATAAAAGATCTCTTCAAATTTTCGTGGCTAAATTGAACAATAATTTTTTCCTCTCGATTTTGTACAAATATATAATAAAATATGTTACATATGTCTTGTATGCTTCTTGAGTAGGGAGACCTATGACAATTAGTTTTGAATTTATATGACTAAGTTTAGCTTGAAGAAAACGAGCTTAAAAAGTCAATGCGAATTTAAGCAAGAAAATTCAGGAACAAAGCCATCATTTTACAATCGATTATTGTTTTCAAGCAGGAAAATATTTTTTCATGGCAAAATGATGAAGTCCACTGAAGCAAACAGAAGGCTTAAGGGGGTCTTTCATTGAGAATTTTTTTACGACTTTTTTTTTTGCATTTATTTTATAGCTTGGGTAGTTGTGAATATGCCCCTAAAAGGATTTTTTGTTAAATCGAAATAGTTTAAGAGGATATAGCCTTCTTTTGTTCGAGCAAGATCTGCGCTAAAACGAGTAATTTTTGCGTTGCTTCAAACTTTAAACGCGTTTATCTCGAAATCACGTTTTTTCGAACTGGCGGCCATGATATCTCCAGTTCAACTGAACGATTTTCATGAAACAAAGTGGAATCGACGCAGAATTGTCACCATTATCGGGTGAACCTCGACCATAATTTTAAAAAATTTTTTACTATTTTTTTTTTTACATAAACTACAAAAAAAAAGCCCGAAATTGAAATTTTTTTTTGAATGGCCGCCATTTTATCAAAAAAAATCACAAAATTAAGCTTGAGGTTCACCCGAGAATTACATCTATACTGATTATAACCCCGTTTTTTTTTCCATTTCGGACGCTCCGGAGACCCGAAATCGTGGCCGCCGTGACGACAACCTTTTTTTTTCATCACCAACTTTGAAGTCTCATTACTTTTTAAACAGCCCACGTATCGAGGCAAAAAAAATTTTTTTATTTACTTTGAACCTTTTATAATACAATAAAAAAAAAATGTTCAATTATTCTTTGCGTTTTCAAATAAGAATTTTTTTAAAAAGGGTCCAAAAAACGGGTTTTCAATGAGAAGACCCCCTTAAGAATTCAAGCTTTTATAGATATTTCTCAACAAAAAAAGACCCCCTTCAAATAGTCATGAAATGTTTGAAGTCCTTTTTTCAAGGCCACCGCTTAGGTATTTTGCTCTTAAATTCGAATATATCTAATTTGGAAAAATAGTCCAATATATCATTAAAAATCTTCAAAAGTTCTTCTTCTTTTTTTGCCAAATCGATTTTTCTCTTCCGTAAAAAATTCTCGAATGTCTTTGAATCATCGTTGGAAGAAAAGTTCGAACTTCGAAGGTTACGCAATTGTACTTTTATATATACTTATATATATAAATATAATTTTTTTTTTTTTTTTTCAAACATTGAAGCACTAAAAAAAAGAAAGAATCGAAACGAAATCGACATCAATAAAATGGCAATTCATGACAAAAGTAAATAAAAATTCCACAACGAATCGAAAGTTTTCTCACGTTAATGTGCAAAACTTTTTTGTACTTTTTTATGAGTTCCGGCTACGTTCGGAATTCCTCTGAATTTGTTTTCTTCTCAAGAATTCTACCTTCTGGTTTCGTGCTTTTCATTGGCACACACGCACACACACACACACACGTTAGGCCAAGGCAACAGGACACTTAGATCGCCGCGTATGTCTAAACAAACGAAATAAGAGCCGCCAATATTATTTTCCTTGTTGTGTCCTGCGATGTGCGATTGCGAACACATCCATTGCGATCCGCACAATTACTTATATATGGCATAAAATCGCACATATGTACATTGTCTTAGCATAATATTCCTGGTACAAAATCTAGGTGTATTCTCTTACGATGGAAGTGCTTTAAAGTGGATGTTGTGCGTTCAAAGTCACGTACGGCGGCTTCATTGTTGCACGATATACAATTGTCAAGTAGGACAGCAGTCGAGGTATGCTCGAAAGGAGTGGGTACGTTTGAATGGACCACGTTCACAGCAAGTTCGAGTTTTATGGCTTTTTAATTTATCTACAGGTTTTCTCTCGCCCTTTTATTTATTTTTTTTTTTTTTTAAATAAATAAATAATGCCATTAAAGCATGCATTGATTTTTTGATAAGCAGGCACCTAATTTGGGTGAAACCCAGCAATGCTGTAATCGTCTGTCACACAGTGAGGGCATTTTTTATTGATATAAGGCACTTCGATTCTGGTAGCTTACAACGACCGAGTAAAAGAAATGTACAAAGTTCGGTTAGCTTTTAGACAGGGGAAACCCAGAAAGTTGGCCTGTGACCGTCTTGAACAAGATGGAACTTGATTGCTTATTCACGGCTTTGCAGATTTTTGTTTTACAAAATAGCAAAATTTTGCTTTATATGTGTACGCCCGTATTGAAAGGACTCACCTTTTTGATATGGACTTAAGGTTAGCGGGCAATACTACACTAAAATATGGTCACAATGCCGCAAGCCGGAGGTCTCTAAGTGAAAAATTCGATTTTTGAGAAATTTTTGAAATTATATTCTGAAAAATCAAAGTTCTGAGAAAAACGACTTTAAAGTGTTGCCACAACTTGAAAAGCCAAAAATCTCCATTTTCACTTTCTCGAAATTTTTTCGTAAAATTGTCTGTATCTCCTAAACTTTGATCGACAACCTGGGCCCTTTCGATACAGGCGTACACATATAAAAAGCTTCCTGGAATTGGAATCTCTTTATCGGATTAGATTTTTCCAACAATTAACATAAATTTTGGATTCGATTTTATTCAGTTTCACTCTCAGGACTTAATTTTTTAATCATTCCATACAGTGAAATTATCTCGCTTTTGAGAAAAGCTCATTTATGAAAACATAATGAAGGAAAATTTATTTGAACTTTGAATTGAAATTGAATAAATGAGCTTTTAGCATACACAGTAGGGTGGTCCAAATTTGCTAATTTCGTTTAATTTTGCGAGTCACACCCTCAAAATATAGTTGAGGGCAACAAAAAAGGGAAATGAAAAGATTTAGATCGATCGGACATCATTTAGTGGGTGTTCAATGAGGTCAAAGTTCAGAAACATGATTTTTTTAAACTGATGCCGCTAGTACAAATAACAAAAATATGCACTTACATTTTTCTAAATATCTCCAAAACTAATTCAGATAGGAAGACGAATTAATCGTTGGCTGATTCCTAAAATATCAGGAAATTCAAAATAATTTTTTTTTAATTTTTACACTGAGAAAAAAATGTTCACAAAACTAAAATGGAAATTTTAAAAATTTTTTTTGATGTCCGATCGATCTAAATCTTTTCATTTCCCTTTTTTGTTTCCCTCTACTACATTTTGAGGTAGTGACTCGCAAAATCCGACACAAAATAATTTCCCATACAATTTTGGATCACCCTAATACACAGTTTAAAAAGTGATTGCAAGAGAGGTTCATGTGAGGGATAATTGGTTCAAATTGGATGATGCATTGTTGAGTTCTGCTCGAGAAAGCTGCAATGCCCCCTCTTAAAATCATTTTGGGAAATTAAAAGGTATAAAAAATACTTCCAAGAAAAATGTGTAATATTTGTTTTGAGCTTAAAAGTCCAAAATCCATAAGAAAATTTAATTTGAATTTGTTTGTGTTATTCAACTGAAAATTTGTGCAGCTTTAAGGTGAAATCCCATCCAGTTAAGAGTGGAGAAGTTTCAAGGATGACTAAACCTTCATTCGAATAAAAGGAAGCTTCTATTGAAAAGGCTTAAATGACTTCCAAAGGGTTTAAGTTTCCTTTGTTAAGAGGGGTCTTTAAGTTACAAAATATTCAGTAGAAAAAATTTTTCTATATTTCTACAGGAAATTCATACGAAAATCTCCTTACGTAATGAAATTATTTTGAAGCACTGCAATTTCATTGGAAATTCATGCTTTACAAAACTCTAGCTATGTGATGTCCTTAAGCCGCAGGGTGCAGAATATGATAGCAAGAGGCAAGGCATTCCTAAATGCACAATAACACAATCGTTCCATTCTCTGATGAATTCTGAGCACAATTTTTCCATAAAGGAATATTGAATGGAATGTGTAAGGCTTTTTGAGCTCACCTGCTGGGAATAGGCAAAGAGAGAGAGAGATAGAGAACACATTTGAAATATTTTGCAGGAGTGTCAGCATTTTTGTATACACATACGTATGCATATGCCTTTGCGTCAGTACTTTCACAAACTGCAATCAGCATGACACATTCCATCGTTCGCTTTTGACCAGGACACAAAAGTGAGAACTTAAAAATTTTTCGAAACAACAGGGTTTTGACAACAAAAGAGGATCGAGCACGCAGTTCGCTTTGATTAATTTCAAAATTAAATTTACAGAGGATAAGGCCCCTTTGTGATGCCACGAAAAATTTTAAACCAAAGAGGAAATAGAAAAACTAAACAAGATCCACGACGTCAGCTGGGAGTTGAGCCCAGGGCCTCTCGCTTCATAAATAGGCATCTCAGCCAACTAAGGCACAGAGGCGGACCAATTAAGACAGGCTTTAAATTAAAATTTTCAATTGATCCATAAAATGGTGGCAAAGGTGTATTATTGAAAACTTTTTTCCGACGAAATTCCACCATACTTGTGAGCTAGACCTATTCTAAATGAATATTCCTAGAGAATTATTTCTCAAAGTATTCTAAGCGTCCATAAAAGAAAGAATCTGATGCCTTTCGCTTAGAAATGTTCAAAATTCTTGGTCCCTTTATATTCTTTTCCCAGTCGGTTTAGTCGGCTAATGGGCGATTTTTTTCAAATCCGCACAGAAAATCTCCCCAGGAACATTTCGATTTGGGCTGAACATCTTTCGTATTTAAGGACATTTTCAACCTAGAATCGGGATGAAATCTTTTAGCACCAGTGACAAAAAAAATATTGACGTAATCGCATAGAACAATATCATATTGAGCTCATTTTACGCCCGGCTAAAAGTGAAGCTCTCAACAAGTGTGCCTCTTCAACAGAGATACTATTAAAAGTCACGCACATGCAAAAATGGAAATGAGTCCGATTTTCAGCTCGAATTTCGTTCATTTCAAAGATGTGCGAAGGATGCGAGCTTTTAGCAAATGTGTACCAACCTTGAATGCTGTTTGTTTGTTCGTTTGTTTGTTTATAACAGTCAAGTACGTAATTAATTATATAAATAACATATAGGGCACCAACAATCGCGTCCTTTGGCCTGAGAGTAAATACAAAAAGATATATCAGGACAGTGACAGAAAAAACTGAACCCATTGTAACTGTGAAATTGTCCTTCGCACCGTAAATTGGCACCTCAACTAGCTACGCCACGGAGGCTGCTCCCTTTTTGAGTGTTAACAGAGAGCAAGTGTTTCGATTAGTTCGGATTGTTCGATGTTCCTCATACTATACATTGTTATAAAGAACCGCAAAAAAAGAAAACTTCCCCGACTGATTTCGAACAATAAGGACCTTCGGAACACACACATAACAATATATGTATAATAAATAAAATTGAATTACCAAATCACCGAAAGGTTTAGGACAAACAAACTATGAAAATATACGTTCAATAAAAGCAAATCAAAATTCCTCAACGGTACGATGTGCTGATTAAAAGTGAAAACAGAACAATCAAATTCAATAAACGAACATTTGCCATCAAATGACATATTATATACTTCAGTATCATGCTCTCGCATGGCAACCTGCTCGTCTATTGTACCGAATATGAATACATGTGGCAGCTAGGGAGAATTTCATAGTCTTACTTACCAATTTACTGGGGGTAAAATGGACGAGCGCGATTGTGGAACGCACGACTGGACGTCGAGTGAACGATGTGGGCCGAGGCGACGCAAGGCGAGGCGAAGCGAAACGTCGAGGCTTGAATGTGTTGTGTTGAAAAGACAAAAATATTGCACGCCCGAATGTGAGGCCGCTTCGAAAGTGGAAACGGCTCTTTAGTGTATATGCGTTGTGCTCGATTTGTGTGTGTGTGTGTGTGTGTTTGTGTGTTTATTTGTGTTTGTGTGTTTGGGTATTTGTGTTTGGGTAAACGAGTTTTGCGGGCACTCGAAGACAGTGCTGAAATCGAGCAAGCAAAAGAACCGGAAAGAGCTGAGCTTGCCGTACGTGTATATTCTAGTGTATGCGTGTGTGTGCGTGTGTGTGGATTTATTGTTGTTTTTGCCGCCACTAAGACGTTTCGTTATTATTCTCCTTATTGTTGTTTATATTGTTGCTTTCGTATTTAACGTGGCGCTGAACGGAGACTCTTCAGTGAACACCTTTTCGCGAAGCTCTCCTGCTTTGTGACCTACTCTCTAGGGCACCCACCGACGTATGCGTAACGTAAGCAAATACGATGGTATGGCTCGGTGCGGCAGGCAAATGTCGACAGCGATGACAACGACTTTATAAATGTTGAATTTTTTGCGCTTCTAATTTATGGCTGCTGCCAAATAAGCGACGACAAAATTCCGAACGAGGACTAGAGCTGACGATCAAACAATGTTCTCGTTGTAAGTTTGTGCCTTCAAGCGAAATTACGTTGGAAAAGGTGGCAACTTGATTTAATAAAATCTTTATTGCTTTTGTTGGTTGAAATATTTAGTGTTTCTTGTTATTTTCTGGTTTTGTTGTTGTTGTTGTTTAATTTTCCGAGGCCTTTTATTTTCACACCATCAACTATTTTCACCTTACACTATAGAATTTATTTCTCTTGTCGTCGCTTATTGTCGAAATTTTGCTGTTATTTATGACCTATTTTTGTCGTGTTATTGACCCGCTTACTCTTCCGCTAATTGTCCTCGTTTTATTTATTTTTTTTTTTTTTATTTAAAAAATTTCATTTAATTATAAAATTTCCTCTTCACATTCTTTTGCGCGGCTCAATTGTTTTGGTCTTAATTGCGCTTGTTATTATTAAAGTGCCGTTTCCGCTTTGCTCTCGGATCGCGTTCGCATGTCAAGTTCCTTTCGTGTTTCTTTATTTTTTTTTTTCGCTTTCCTTCTTTATTTGAACCGAAGCGTTTAGTTCATTTTTGTTGTCATTTTTTGTTGCATTTATGCATTAAGTTGCCATTCGTAGCTTTCTTAGCGTGCCTTGTAAGTTTTTCCTTCGGCAGTGAGTCGTCTAATTCTTACTGTGCTTGCTGCATCGCCTGCAAAAAAAAAATAAAAATATTGTTTTAAAACTAAGTCAAACTTATTAAGTAAACCAATGAGCGCGATGAAAGCAAAGTTAACCCTTTCGCGTCTGGGTTTTATTTAATAAATATGTAAATTCTTTGGTTAGGCTAGGTAAGGTTAAGGGTGACACACTAAAGCCTCACATGGGCCCGTTGTGATACCACGGTAAATGGGAAAACAAAGAAAAACAGAAATAGAAAAACCGAAACAAACATCCAGGACCAGCTGAGGGTCCTGCTTCGTAAGCTGTCCTCTCAATCAACTACGGCACAGTGGCCGTCAACCTTGTTCTTAAATGCGGAAGAATCTCTTTAACTCAAACCTCGTTAAGTCGAAATCCTCAGTAAGTCGAAAAAATGTAATTCCCTTCCGCTGAACCCCTAAATGGAAGTTCTTGATAAGTCAAAAACTCGTTAACTCCGATTTTTTAGCATTACACTTGGCATTCGAGTTATAGAGATTCCACTGCAGCAAAAAAATGTCCTGCATAAATAGAAATCCTAGTTTACGAATAATATTAGTAGCATAAAGTAACTTCATTTGCTATAAAAAATTTATAAAAAAAATACCCCGAATCCTTAGACTAGTCGGCCAGTCAAAGTATTCATCGATAACATATCACTACCCTTCAGTACGCGGAGCTACTTCTGAGCTAACGAAATTGCTAACTACCGGGTTGTGGGGGGTAGTTCTTGGTCAATCTTCTTTGAATGTTTTTCAGCGGAGAATTTAACACGGCGATGTCCTAGGCAGTAGGCAATCGCCACCGCTTCGCTTACCTTTAGCACCTCAAATAGGTACCCTCAAGTAGGCATTCACTTCGCTGATACCAACCAGGTTGCTATTTCAGTGGGGCTTCTATTAAATGGGCCTGACAATATCTGCTCGAAAAGTAAGACAAAATTGTCAAGTCGGCAGCACTGAATAAAAGCAAAATATACAGCAAAAGAATCGAAAAAACAAGAAGGATAATTTTTGCTTTTGTTTTTAGTGTAGCAGTTGTCAGATTTCGTACTTGCTATAGATTACTCGCAACCCTACTTTGGGTTAGTGATATAAGTACCAACGAGTAGGTACCGAAATGGTTAGCCCAAATACGGCAATAGCCACTTTCCGTACTGAAGGGTAGAGCTCGGATTTTGAATATCTTGAATTTTTTGAATTTTTTTTTTGAATTTTTTTGAATATTTTTTGAATATTTTGAATTTTTTTTTTTTTTGAATTTTTTTGAATATTTTTTTAAATATTAAAAAAAAATTTTTTTTTCATTTTTTTACATATATGTATATATGTATTTTTAAGGGGGTAGCAGGTGTAATTTCACCGTAAAAGTCGTTACGTTTGTAAAATCGCTTCAATTTGGCGTAACGAACAAAAGCCAGAGTCACTTAAGTATTTTACTTATCATAGCATTGATGAACACAAATGTCTTGTCAATAAAATTTTAGACAGAACCAACACCCACTGCGAAATACTTATGTTTTCGTTTCATTTTATCATTAGTATTTAAATCAATGTGATAAAAAGAGATAGAGAATGTTTTTATAAACTCATAAGCTGTGCTGGCGTTAAGAAGCCTTTAAGAAGATAAAAACTAGAACTTGAAACTTCGCTCTCCTATTTAAGTGGCAATTAAGATAGAAATACGCTTCTCAATTTCTTCTATCGGACCGCCCACATGGGCCCTTTTGCAATTAATTTGGACTTTAATATGTCTTAAAGACGGAGTGCAAACCTTTTGTAGCCTTCTTCACTACTTCTTTAAGTTATGATAATAAACATTTTTGTTACTTGGGTCTTTTTCTTACCATTTAGTTGAAGAATTCTAAAACGACAGCGTAATCGAAGAATTCTTCGGCGAAAGCGTACTCGAAGTATAAGTACAAATAAGAAAGAATTCTTTAGAAAAAAAGAGAGAGAGTGCCTAAAAATCCGATGTCGGCAGGTTCAAATCCTGGTCAGACAAGACACGATTTTGTTTCTTTTTTTTTGTGAATATGTAGATAAAACTTAAATAAAAAACGAATATTTTAATAAAAACCTAAAGGCATAAAAAACTTTCAACCTAACTTTTAATTCCAAAGAACAATTTTTGAACGATCTTGTGCATGAAGTTCTTGAATGGGGGATGGAAGCTTTACTTTATGGCTGGAATATTAGAACTTAACTTTTTCCTTAAAATTTTGTTGCCGCTTTCAAGACCCCATTTTTTTACACCTTTTTTTAGCCTGCGACAGGAATCGATCCTGAGCCCTTAAGATTACGTTATCCACTATGCCACAGAGAGATCCAACTCACCATGCTTGTTTAGACATAAATCTCCTGATTGAAGATGAATTTTTTCGCTCTGTATGCATTACCTTTTTCGTCTCAGCTGCTTCGTTGCTCATTTCTTCGATGAATTCTTTGAAGAAGAAAGTAATGCAAGAACAAATATCCCACTGGGGAACTCTTCACTATATTTTCATAATTAAAAAAATTGAATTGAATGAATGAATTAGCAACGATTTTTTCTTTTAAAAATGAAAATTTCACTCTACCGATTCAGCGATGACTCTTCCAGTCATAAGGTCGACTCCAACTGAACTCTGAAGTGCTGAGTGAGCTACGGTCATGTCTTCATATTCTTACTTATTTGTATGACGCATAAAGTTTTGCATCAATGCTTTTGGAACTCCTTTGTTATCACATGAGGTACCCACTAATTGTGCAAATTTTACGAAATTGCTGTTTTCGTTAATTAGTGGTGAGTGGTGAGGATACCAACATGGATTTATCATTAAAATTTAATTCTTTAGAAAGACATGTGGCGACATCATAAGTTGAAATTTTACTTCCACGAAATCAGTAATGATGACATCGAAAACAAAAGGAGAGACCACGACCATTGGTTTGTCATTGCCTAAAACTAAGTTTCAATAGAAAATAGGAGATTAGGTAAATTTTGAGTTCTAAGGCTGCGTGCACACATCGCGTTAATCAAGAAAAATCCAATTTTTTTTTTTTAGTCAAAACCGCTTTGTTCTGTTTCGTTTTGACTGACCTGGGGTACTCGCTCTCATAAGGCACAATGTACTGTTGTTTTTAAGACTCTTTGTTTCGTTTGGTCCGGTGTGCACGCAGCCTTAAGGGGGTCTTCTCATTGAAAACCCGTTTTTTGGACCCTTTTTAAAAAAATTCTTTTTTGAAAACGCAAAGAATAATTGAAAACTTTTTTTATTTATTGTATTACAAAAGGTTCAAAGTAAATATAAAAAAACTTTTTGCCTCGATACGTGGGCTGTTCAAAAAGTAATGAGACTTCAAAGTTGGTGGTGAAAAAAAAAGGTGCCCGAAAAAAGGAGCGTTCGAAATGGGAAAAAAAACGGGGTTATAATCAGTATAGATGTAATTCTCGGGTGAACCTCAAGCTTAATTTTGGGATTTTTTTTGACAAAATGGCGGCCATTAAAAAAAAAATTTCAATTTCGGGCTTTTTTTTTTGTAATTTAGTGTAAAAAAAAAAATAGTAAAAAAATTTTTAAAATTATGGTCGAGGTTCACCCGAGAATGGTGACAATTCTGCGTCGATTCCACTTTGTTTCATGAAAATCGGTTCAGTTGAACTGGAGATATCATGGCCGCCAGTTCGAAAAACGTGGTTTCGAGATAAACGCGTTTAAAGTTTGAAGCAACGCAAAAATTACTCGTTTTAGCGCAGATCTTGCTCGACAAAGAAGGCTATATCCTCTAAACTATTTCGAATTTCAAAAAATCCTTTTAGGGGCATATTCACAACTACCCAAGCTATAAATAAATGCAAAAAAAAAAAAAAGTCGAAAAAAAAAGTTGCTCAATGAGAAGACCCCCTTAATAACCTTGAATTGCTTATTCAACAGCGACAGAGCATGATGCTCAATTCAATGAATTTTGCGCTTAAATAACTTTCCTTTCCTCCTCTCGGTATCCGCAGAAGGTAAAACAATAATCTACATTAAAGCCTTTATAGAAGTAAATCCATTTAAATCCCTTTGAATTTATTTATCCAACACCTTTATCCAAATTTGTCGTTAACACATGATCAAGTTAATCAATGGATTGATGGAGCCAAAATTTACCACAAAAATTGAAAGCGAAAAACAAGATGTCCTTAGTTCGAAGTACACGAAACTCCTTCGCAAAGAGGGTTTTAAAGGCTTACGTCACTAGCATTCGGAAGACTAAGCAGAGCAATGTGCCTCAAAAGGATGTGTTGACAATAAAGATTACAAAAAAAGAAAGCTCCCTTGAAAATTAAAGAAAACTATATCCAATTCTCAACATTGAATAAAAGTTTCTTTAGTAAAACCAAAAAGGATAGAAATAAAAAAATAATTTCTCTTATAAAATCAATTAATATCTCTTCATTTGGAAGAACCTCGAATCAAATAATATTTATTACGATTACCGAGAGCGTACTTTAATTCGAATTATATACCTATGTAAATAAATGAACACATCCACATACATATTTTGCTTGCAGTCACAAATTTAATATGTATATCCGTCCATTTCGTTTGCTGTCATACGCGTTTGAACTCGTAAATTCCTGGAATTCATTGAGCCTCGCTACAATAAATAATTGCATAAACGAAATGAATGCTCTGCTAACAAATTGATACTTTTTTTGACTCATCAAATACTGCCGGAATATTGAAATTAATTAATTTCCTAGAATTTTCGGACGACTACTCATATTTGTACGTCATCCCGCTCAACCCACTCATATACATTTGAGGTTTTCGGGAAAATGACAGAAATCAACTGTAAAATCATCGAGAATTTAAATTGATCCAAAGGTCATGGTCAAAGGACTTGGTTTTTATACAGTTTCCCCTTTCTTTTTTTTGAGATAAGAATATAAGTATATATACTTTTGATATGCACCTACTCAATAACCTAGTCAGCAATTCGTTCCTTCTTACACCAATTCATTGATGAAAAACAAGGAATATAGAAAATTCATTTTTAAATGTTACACTGAGAAAAATTTTTTCACAAAAAAGAAAACAAAAGTTTAACCATTTTTTTCAGTGTATCTCAGTTTTTGTAAAACCTTTTGAATGTTTTAAAAAAATACCTTATTTTATTAACAATAAATGACCGTTTGTTTCATCTTTTTATGTTAATTATTTCTGGAGATATTAAATTTTGAAAAACATGCCGTTTGAGTAATGTGTTTTGTATCATTTTCGTACATTTGTACTGGTTATTAGCACTAGAGCATCTATTTGCATTTGTAATTTTTTGAATATCTCACTGTTCCGCCATTTAATTTGAATGAAACTTTTTTTTAAATGAAAGCAAATACTTAGAGGTATTTTTTTTTAATTTTTAGAGTGGCGTCCAACTGGTAATACACTGAAAAAATTGTTAAAATTGTCTTTTTAGTTTTGTGGGGAAAATTTTTCTCAGTGTAAAAATTTAAAAAAAAATTTTTTGATTTCCTGTTATATTAGCTATCATCTTTTTATCCTAATTAGTTTTTGAGATATAAAATTTTGAAAAAAGGCTTATTAAAAAAGGATTTTCAAGGATACTTCAAGGACCGTTCATAATAAAAATCTAAAAAGTAGTCTCCACAGTGTTTTTAGATGGCACCTATCGAAAAATCAACAAAATTTAAAATTGACCTTAAGCTCGAAAAAAACGTGTAGTATTTCTACAAAAGAGGAATTAATTCTAAAGGTCGAACAAAAACGGAATATATTTTCCATAAAAAGAAATTTCTTTCCATGATGCCGCAACCCGCCAGACCCTTTAAGTTGCAAGAAAATTCATGATCAGTAACGAACCAAACGTTTTTCGGACCGACAACCAGAAAGCATTGCCAACAATTCTTGCCATGTTTCCCTCGCGTCACTATCGCCAACTATTTCGACCATTTCATATGAAGAATTCGACGATAGAGGACCGAAAAATAAATGAAATTGATACCTTACATTTCCTATGACAGCGTAATGTTGTAGTGATCCATAGAAGCTATTGTCAAAAAGTTCCTTGCTAAATCTTACACCTGGGAATTGAGTAGAAAATCTTCGTAGCCTATATGAAATTTCCAAAATCGTCAATTTTTGACGATATCGATTTCTGTCACATGCCGGCGTGTTTGATCTTGGACAGGCGTTGCTTACAAATTTGTTTCAAAATTCATGTTTTGAAAAGAATAAACTTCAAGAATGAGGAAGAGCTGGATTCTATGAAGCTAAAATGATTTTCCTTAAAGGTTTAAGTTCCGCTTCCAAAATGTATGACTCAAGCTCTTAAATCCAACAATGATAAAATCCAGCTGCGATCCCAAACAAGCCTCTGTTATTTATGGGTATGATTAACTCATGATTACAGTTTTACCGCATAAATGGCGACTAAGAACCATTCTCGCGATAGGCTAACACCCTGTTCTACCACTTAATAAACCTTGTTGAATTTATATAAATCTGAATCTTGCTGTTGAGAGTAGGTACCTCAACAATTTTATGTTAATAATATTTAAGGACGAAGGATCGTCGGACAGCGGAAAGCTTCAGTCACAAGGAAAATAGAATTTTCTCGAAATTTTTGTAGGCATTTTAAATAGTCGAAAAGATTTCAGAATTAAGCAGTTTGTGTGTGCTTTATTTTTTTTTTCTTTTCTGCAACGCATCGACATCAAGTTTACTGAGCAACTTAAAGTGAGCACACACCATCCATTTCACTGACTCCTGACTGCCGTCGGCCGACTGCCGGCATGAAAATGCAAATTTATTTGCCTTGGAAAATGGAAACAACAAAAAGAACATTTATTTTTAGCTATAAAAACAATAAACAAAGGATTTCATACGTTTTGATTGAACTACCTTAACCTATAGTTGTGCTTTTCTACGTGCATACATGCAAACATACGAATGTACATACCCATAGTGTGTATGTATGTACATTTGCGATTCATATTCATGTGCATAAACATATGCATACTTATATTAAAGTAAACACACTCGAATGAAGGCATGTAAATATTAATAAACATGAGTAAACAATTATTTATACTTTTCGGTTTTTGCTCTGTTTTTGAAAACAAAAGTCTTGAGCCAAAACGCATTTAACTAGTTGGAAATTTTAGTCCAAAGTCGCATTTTTTTTGAAAAGAGAAAACTAATTAATTTCTACCCTTTTTCTCCACCCATGGGTACGATGGTACAAAAATGGAAAAACTATTCTATTTTTTGAGGAATAACAAAGAATATAAAATCATGAAAGAATTTCGCTTTCTTCGAGTTCTGAGAAAACCGAATCTCAAAAAATTGATCCGGTCATGCAATGAATCAAATCAGTAATTTTTGGGCAACATCAAATCGAACGCCAAAATACAAAAATCGTAAATTGAAAATACCGAAAACTTTCAAACGTTTCAATCGGTTCCGTGCCGTCAATTGCTCTTGATGTATGTTTCAAGTAAACAAATAAGAGCGAAATCTAAGCGACAGCTGATTGTTTTTGATGCCTAGAGCATCTTATTACAGAGAGCCGAAAGTTTTGTGTCTATTCGCAATGTAAACAAATCTTTAAAAAGTATTGATGTCTAAAGGCAAAACTATGAAATTTTCCATTTTCTGTGAGGCTTAATGAAATTATTTCGTCCTTCCGCTTTTTAATCCCGATCGCTTATGCCATTTTCTAGCAATCCAATAGAGTAGGATATATCCCAGCAAACATTTCAAGAGCGATCATATTTATAAGACCGAAATGAGTTAGAAATGTCGCTGAATTCGAATCTGAACTTTTTTCCGAAAAAACAAAATGGCGGATCCAATATGGCTGACTTTTACAAAAGTGCTTGAATTTCGCTGAACTCTCCACAATAGGGGGTTTCAAGGTCGCTGAGTTCGAATCTGAACTTTTTGCCGAAAAAACAAAATGGCGGATCCAATATGGCTGACTTTTTTAAAATGCTTGAATTTAGCTGAGTCTCGGCATAATAGGGTTTTCGATGTCGCTGAATTCGAATCTGAATTTTTTCGGTAAAAAAAAAATGGCGATAATATGGCTGACTTTTTTAAAAATGTTGAATTTGCTGATTCGTCCAAATAGGATTTTCGATGTCGCTGAGTTCGAATCTGAACTTTTTTACGAAAAAACAAAATGGCGGATCGAATATGGCTGACTTTTTTATAAAATGCTTGAACTTAGCTGAGTCTCGGCATAATAGGCATACTAAAGAGAACTAATTTGGAATTTTTAACGATGAATTTTTTGAAAATTTTGAATTTTTTGCATTATGTTGATTTTGAATATTTTTTGAAATTTGAAGTTTTGAGTTTTTTAATTTTTTTATTTTTTTGAATATTTTGAATATTTTTTGAATTTTTTTATTTTTTTTCATTTTTTTACATATTCAAATTCCGAGGCATATTAATCAGATTTTTATGAAATTATGATCTAGATAATTTAGCTTACAATAGCAAAAGATGAGATAACGGCCCTCAGAATAATTAGGTAATAAATAAAAATCTCAAATTTTGAGTTGGCGTAGAATGATAAGCAAATAAATGGAAATCGATAGATGTTCGAATCCTACATATAGCAATAAAAATAAAAATGATAATATAAACAATTTAAGGCTTATTAAAAATATGCTTATTGCAATATATTTCTTCGCAATGAAGGCACTCGATGTATGCAACGGACTGATATTGGTCGACCTGCGCAAAAAGGGAAACACGCTCGTTGATTGGGGAGAGTCACCGGTTGTGGACATAGTTGTGTTTTTCTCTAATAAATTTTTTCCAAGTCAATATTATGCAGTGTTATTCACGCCAGTGAAAAGCATAAAGACTAAGATAACTTTCTCCTGAAGTAATTGCATAGCTTAAGTCAATCAGAAAAATTTTATAGTCAATTTTGCGAAGGGGTAGTTTTTGGTAAAAAAAAAAATTTTTCCCGTGTAAATCGTTTACATCCTAAAAATATTCAACTTTAATATAATATAATATTGAACTGCATATAAATTTAATCAATTTTTATTTGTATTGAAAATAAAAGCCTTCAGTGGAATTTTTAATGTGAATCGGAAATGGAACGCTTGCGTATACGTAATGTTACAGCCCACTGTATTTTTATTAAAAAAACATTGCTCATACGTCGGGTGTTAAACTAAGAGTTTCTCCATAGCTCATGAACGTATCGGACGATTTGGGGCTGTAATAAAAATCATCGACACGACCAAACGAAAAATCCCCGAAAATTTGTTCAAATTCGGTCTGACAGTTCGTTTGTTTTAAACGAACAACGCAACATATTTTTATATACAAGAAGGTACTTTTAAAATAGCTGATTGTGAGGGCTCCGGTTCCGAAATAGAAGTCATATATGATTACTTTAGCACCCAGAATTTTGTTTGTGATGCTTTTATGAAAACACAAAGATTTCTGGGACCCCAAAAAGTTTAGCTTAGGTCTTTATATATGATTTTTTAGTGGGTTAGTTGAATATGTCCAGTAATTTTTTAGACCTTCTATCGAACAAACTAAAGAAATTCAATGAGTCCTTAAGTAAAATGTCTTATAACGTCAACGATACCAACTCTAATTTAAAAAATTTTCATTGCCGCAACGAAAACAAACTGAAAATTTTCCACAAAATCGATACAAGCTTCAAAATGATACGTGGGCAAAGTTGACTAAAATTATGCCACACAAACCGAAAGTTCTTAGCGAAATCCAGTGTTGACCTGTGCCACATTTTCGTATTAAAGAATCATTTATTTTACTTCACTCCATAAAGCCATTAAATATTCATCATTAAATGGGGATCGCACAACCGCTTCATGCGAGCAAGGGTCGAGATTAAATTGCTTTCAGTCAAGACCAATTGAGCCTTTCAGAAGAGAGGAAAATTTTGCAAAGAAAAAATTACGAAAAAAATCAACCAAAAATGTTCGACCAAAGCAGTCGGCAGTTGCAGGATTTGGATGATTTTTTTTGTTTTTTTTTTTTTTTTTGTGAAATTTTTATCCAACGCAAGACAATCATTTATGGATAATTAAAATTTTCAAATTTATAGCAAAAAGAAGAAAAAAAATTTATTTAAAATTACTTCAATTACAATTGTCTGCATTTCGGAGTCATTTTGGAATGAACGCTGGGCATGTTTATACAATTTTGTTTATAGATCTCGCAAAGAATTGCCCGAGTTCAGAGAGATGACGAAAGAGAGCGTCTTCTGCTATTGAAAATTGCGATTTCGTAGTTCATAAACGCACTATACCCAGCGAACATATTGAAAGTATTATACGCCTTCATGGCGTATTCCATGAATGTATCTATAGGTTTTGCCTGACAACCAACAACGGGAACAACAACAAAAAGACCTACCTATAATTTATACTCACTCACCCACACGCCAATGACAAATACACATACAAATGCAGGCACGTGTCAAATGGGGAAAAACAAAGTCGCAACTTTTCCAATGAGAGCCAAAATACTTGATGAAATGAGAGCGAAGCAAAAGAAATTTCCCAGTATTTTTTTTTTTGGTTTTTCTTTTGCTTCGGTGTTGTGAGAAAACGTTTTGGGAAACCTCATTCGAATTTTTTTTTTTTTTTTTTGCAAGTTAATACAAGACTAAACAATCAAGAAAAACGCATCAAATTTTGTTTCGCTTCAATTTATCAAATCATTTAAGCGATAAATTTTTTAAGTAAGATTTTTTAATAAAAAAAAAAATTTTTTTGGGTAAAACAGGGCTCATTCGATATGAAATGGAATGCATTGGGCTGACATCAGCTGTTTTAAGACGCAGAAACGATTCGGCCCTGTGTAAACGAGCTGGAAAGAAATTCAAATCTTTCAGAAGCAATTTCAAACTGAAAGAGATATCAATTGACTCGGCCAAAAACGAAAATATCAAACCCTTTATTTTGTATTATTAGCTCCATGAAAAATACAAACATACATACATACTTATGCATAAATATGTATGTCTGTTGCAGTGACATCACCGAAAATATTTTATCTGACGAAAGTTTTCAATTCTAATCGCCTGTGACAATCAAATGTAAGGAATTGGGGTTAATACAGTAAAACATAAAGTGGGAAAATTTGCATAAATCATATTGGAAGGATATTTTCAATTAAAATGGGAGACCACGGGACGGAAAATTGAATTTCTTAAAAGTAATAAATGTACATATTTACATGCCCAGCCAAACATATTCGGAGTGCTTCGGAAAGGAGTATAAAAATACTTATTTAAAAGCACCCTGAAGAAGTCTTTCGGAGTGCTCCGAATAGAGTGTAAAAGAACACATAATGGAGCTCTTTCAAGTAGTGCTTTTGCCAAGGCCTCAAAAAAAAAAATCTTATCAGCATTTAGGGAGACTAAACAAGTCATTTTTTTTAACTCATAACTATGCCTCGGAAATTGAATGTGTAAAAAAATGAAAAAAATATTCAAAAAAAAATTCAAAAAATATTTAAAAAATATTCAAAAAGTATTCAAAAAATATTCAAAAAAATTTTTTTAAATGCAAAAAAATCAAAAAAAATATTCAAAAAAAATTTTTTTAAAATCAAAATATTCAATAAATTCAAATAATTGAAAAAAATTCAAAATATTCAAAATCCGAGCTCTACTCACAACAGAAAGAGACGAACAGACACTTCAAGAAAACTTTAGACATCATGCAAGATTATTTTTGAGATTCCGATAAGGACAGTTATGCTTATTTTGAGCTGCTATCGTTTTAGGACCATTTGCGCTTTGGAAAAGGAGTCTTCAGGAGCGCCGTATTAGCTGGGTACAGTCAATAGAATGGGTATAAATCATAGAAGGATTCTATGGAAACTCCTAAACACTAAAAACTACGAAAACTTTTATAACTTCCATAAAAGGTTAAGAAGTTGATTACAAATTATTTTCATGGTTCGGAACCATTTTCGTTGGGTTGAAAAATTTCGTGCATACCCAAAGTATGATTTTGCGTTTTTTCTTCCGATTTTTGGTAAAATTGTTCAACTTTGCACCGGAAAAACGGTTTCAAGTAGTGCTCGGATGCAGTTCGTGTATATGAAAAAGTTGTTTAGTTATAATCTTTCTATATTTGAATCAAAAAATTTTGATAAAATGTTTATTGCCTTGGGAGCTATAGGCGATACAAAATAAAATATGATATAAAAAAAACACGTCAAATTTTAGGAATTTTTGCAATTTTCACCTACTAGATAGAGTTTTTTCTGGTCGGTTTGTACTAAAACTATTTAAAATGAGTTCAGAGCTATAAATTGTGATAGAAAGGAAATTAAAATATTGAACGGATTACGAGATATAGCCATAAGTAAGTGAGTAACTTAATTCTCGGCCCCACTTTTTGAAGTATATTTATAAAAAAAGTAGAAGTGACTGGACAAAACTGAGTATGAGGCGTTGTTAAACTCACCGAGCACTTTCAAAAACCGTCGTCAAATTTTTTTTTACAAAATCGTGTCGCACTGTGTAAGTAAACCAAAATACCTTTAACTCAGGCCCAGGTCCAACCAAGGTAAACCCAATATTCGCCGCCCTTATGATGACACTAATGGCATACCATTTTCGCCTATCTATATGAAATCGCCGCCTCTCACTGTGCCACTCTGGACATTTTCCCGGTTTGCCACCTCCTAAATCGGGGCCTGCATTTACTCGTTACATAAATAAAAAACTCACCAAAAACATTTATTATTTCCAGCTTAGACTTTTTGTCAACTGACCGGTTAAGAAGAAGTGCAAATACAGCAAACAAGCCAACACTAGCCCACAAAACCGACATACAGTCCAGCACAGAAGCGTATCACGAAAAACCAAATTGGACAAAGTGCAATTTCTAAATCTCCAACGACCTTGCAGAGTGCCTCAAACTTAAAAGAAGAAAAAATTTAATAAAAAAAAAGCGGAAACGCATAAAATGAAATTCCGAACTAAAAACGCCAACGCCAGAAAAGAACAAATTCTCCGAAATATAGCTGGAAAGTTAACCACAGAAAAGAATAGAGAAAAAAATAAGCCATAGAGTATTGGAAACACAAGAGAAAGATGAAGATGAGAAATGTTTTTCCAAAGCCGAAGAGTTAGAAGCCGAAATTATAAGGAAAACCAACATTTAAACCGAAATCCAACAAAACGAGAGATAGAGAGAGAGAGAGAGAGAGAGAGAGAGAGCGAGAGAGAAGGAAAATAAGTAAGACAGTGCTTTACCACACACATGAATAAGTCAATTGGGAGTCAGTAAATGTTGCTGCCATCTATGTTATGAGTGCCTTAAATCGTTTGAAGTCAATATTGGGGATACGGACTGACATCAAATTCACATTTACGTTGATAACATACATACATATATTTGAATATATACATATCGAATATATCTAAACCGGTGAAGATCGAAAAATAATAACTTACCGGACTTGAAACAAGGTATATGGTGTTTGTGCGTACGTGTACAATGTCCAACGCTATATGAGCTCGACCGTAATCAGCGTCATCAAAAGTTAGTCCTGGTCATTACTGTGTGCCTGTCTGTGGATCGGTCCGTAAACCCTTATCTTATACAGGGTGTCCCGTAGGTGAGTGCTTTTTTTTACAGGGATGGTAGGGGAGGTCACGACGAACAAAAAATCGTATGGGAGGGGGGGGTCCCAAATGCACCCCTGAGGAGTTATAGGGCCTTAAAGTTTTCTGGCACTAAGTCCAGAAAAACAATTCTCCCACGCTAGTGGCTTACTGTAGAAAAAAAAATTGTAATGCGGTTTGAAAGCCAATTGTACAGGCTTTTGGGCAAAATTGAATTGATGGTCAAAATTGCAGTTATTGTGTGAAAAATAAACGCTCAAAGTAAAAAATTCTGAAAAACTTTTAAATTATTTTACTTTGGAAGCCATTTTGGTATGGAAAAGGTCCAATTAACACATGCTTTTTTAATTTTTTTTTAAACCTTCGATCAATTTACTTCAAATCTGTGGTACATTTGTTATACCTTATTTGCGGTTTAACCATCGAAAAAATGGGATTTAAAAACGAACTTCAACTTTTTTTTATGTGATGAAATTCTTAAAATAGCAATCTTTGGCTTACAATGGCCAGCCAGCAATTTCTTATTTAAGACAAATTTTGGTTTAAAATTATACGTACTTTTATTGGAAAAATTGGTAATTTTTTGCTGAGATTATTTAAATTGATTTTAAAAAAAGTTCAAGTTTGTTTTTAAATCCTATTTTTCCTGAGGTTAAACCGCTAATAAGGTATAACAAATGTACCACAGATTTCAAGTAAATTGATCGAAGGTTTAAAAAAAAATTAAAAAAGCATGTGTTAATTGGACCTTTTCCATACCAAAATGGCTCCCAAAGTAAAATAATTGAAAATTTTTTCAGAATTTTTGACTTTGAGCGTTTATTTTTCACACAATAACTGCAGTTTTGACCATCAATTCAATTTTGCCCAAAAGCCTGTACAATTGGCTTTCAAACCGCATTACAATTTTTTTTCTACAGTAAGCCACTAGCGTGGGAGAATTGTTTTTCTGGACTTAGTGCCAGAAAACTTTAAGGCCCTATAACTCCTCAGGGGTGCATTTGGGACCCCCCCCTCCCATACGATTTTTTGTTCGTCGTGACCTCCCCTATCATCCCTGTAAAAAAAAGCACTCACCTACGGGACACCCTGTATAAGAAATTGAACTATCTTGATGACGTTCGATGTAAGAATTTGAGAATAGGAAATGATTGGCTATAGGCTTGATCGTTCCATATTACGGGGGATCTTAGGATATTCCAAAATAGATAGGTAGATAGATATTAGATACTGATAGGTAGATATTGCAAGGGCCCTGGCTAGATTTGCCTAGTTGATATCTTAGAGAGCCGCTCTAAAATTCATCTTTCGATTATCAAAATTATCGATTGTCAAAATTATCGATTGTCAAAATTATCGATTGTAGAAACTATTAACAAAAATATCGATTGTTGAAAATATCGATAATGCAAACTATCGATTGTTGAACCTATCGATTAATTTGACTATCGATTAATAAAATTATCGATTATCGAACTATCGATTATCAAACTATCGATAGATCGTGTAAAATCTTCAGAAATTCTGCGAGTCTTAAGTGTCCCATTTTACAAACCAAATGAGAATTATAGGTGTCATGCTAAAATTTTATTCTATGCACTGATGCCAGAACGAGGAGTTTTTTCCGTTTTGAGGGATTTTTTCGAATTTACCTTTAACCAAAAATCACTTCAAATGTTTACATGGGATTTTTACTGATCACTTTCCTAAAGAAAACAGAAATAAAAAGATTTTTTTCAATATCCAAAGGAAAGAGTCACCAAAATACTTCCTAGTATCAGTGCTGGAAAGAAAGGTTTTAAAATGCGGCTTCTTGTACATTACCACGTGATATTTTTATAAAATTCAAAGCTTTCAAATGGTTGATATTTATATAAATGTTTAACATTAGAGCTGGAGAAACAATCGATAGCACTATCGATACTATCGATGATTTGAAACTATCGAATATATCGATGGTTTTTGAAGACTATCGATAGTTTTGATTTATGGACATTTACTTTAGCATTGGAAAAGTGGTGCTGACGTTGACAGAGGGCTGTCTTTGTTTTGAAATGGACAGATTCCTAAAAATGCCTGATGATGATGAGGTTGTTGATGATGGTGAGGTTAGCGATGATGATGATGATGGTGAGGGTGAGGTTAGTGATGATGATGGTGAGATTAGTAATGATGATGGTGTTGATTGTGTTGATGAGGTTGGTGATGAGGTTGGTGATGAGGTTGGTGATGAGGATGGTGTTGATGGTGTTGATGGTGTTGATGGTGTTGATGGTGTTGATGGTGTTGATGGTGTTGATGGTGTTGATGGTGTTGATGGTGTTGATGGTGTTGATGGTGTTGATGGTGTTGATGGTGTTGATGGTGTGGATGGTGTTGGATGGTGTTGATAGTGTTGATCTTGTTGATGGTGTTGGATGGTGTTGATGGTGTGGATAGTGTTGGATGGTGTTGATGGTGTTGATGGTGTGGATGGTGTTGGATGGTGTTGATGGTGATGATGATGGTTGGGTTGGTTATGATGATGTAGATGATGATGGTGTTGATGGTGTTGATGGTGTTGATGGTGTTGATGGTGTTGATGGTGATGATAGTGTTTAAATTTTGAAATATGCCTTCCGATAGTTCTCCAGCTCTACTGAGATGACTAAGAATTTTCTTCAATTCATTGCTTTATATACGTTTCCGAAATCATGAATTCAGTGAGAATTGTAGGAATTTTTTGAAAAAAAGTACCATTTCACGGGGTAGTTTTGCATTTGGAGGGAAATACTGATTGGAAATTGGTTTTCAGGACAAATACTATCAAAGGGAACTATGAGCGTATTCGAAGGGTAATTTTGGGGGTTCAAGCCCCCTCGAAATGTTCGGAATTACAAAGGGGATTGAGAAAATGATCTCGGTGGATAGTTAATTTGAATGAAACTTTTTTTTAAATGAAAGCAAATACTTAGAGGTATCTTTTAAAAAAATTTGTAGAGTGGCGTCCAACTGGGAATACACTGAAAAAATATTCAAAATTGTCTTTTTAGTTTTGTGGGAAAAATTTTTCTCAGTGTAAAAATTCAAAAAAAATTTTTTGATTTCCTGTTATATTAGCAATCAACCATCGTTTGTTTCATCTTATTATCGTAATTAGTTTTTGAGATATAAAATTTTTAAAAAAGGCTTATTAAAAAAGGATTTTCAAGGATATTTCAAGGACCTTTCAAAATAAAAATCTAAAAAGTAGTCTCCACAGTGTTTTTAGATGGCACCTATTGAAAAATCAACAAAATTTTAAAATTCCTTTCATGATGCCGCAACCCGCCACCATTTTTGAAATGACCGGATTCAATTATAGTATGTTGGAAGAGGTTAAAAATATTTATCTGCGAAGGAACAACTTTGATTTATCGTAGAAGCGCCTCCGCCTAGCTGAAATAATTACTAAGCAATTTCTTATTCTCCTTTATATGCACAAAGAATATCTTTTGGGTGATTTTCAAAAACCTCATTAAGATTGAGTACTTTTCGCTGCGAACGAAAGAAAAACCCCTCAGAGGGCCAAGCGGACAATCAATGATTTAGGAGCATTCATTGGAGCACCTCGCCTTCCGCAAAACCTCCAAATAACCTCCTCGCCAATCGCTCGTACAAACAATCGACTCTCGACCAAAACTTTTCTTCGCGCACAACAACGCGCTACACGCTTAGGCCTCCCTCAAGCCTTTTCCTTTTAGCGGGTAGGCTTTTCCATCAAGAGAAATTTGCTTTTTGCGTTTGAAAATTTGGCTCTGATCCCGCTGTTTCAAGAATTACGAATAACGATGTCATTTTGAAATGAAATACGGACTCGTTTCAAATTTCTATTTAACAATTTTACACTCGTTCAAAAGATTATTCGCAAGAAAAATCTCTGAATAATCATGACTCAACAATTTTTTGCTTGCTTTGCACATTTTTTTTTTTTTTTTTCGACAGAAAATGAACATTTTCGCGACCTTTTTGGCTCTACCACGCGCGTTATGTGTGCGTTTGTGCAGATATATAAATGTGGAAATATGTGTGTGTGATTGTGTGTTTGCTAAAGGGATGATAAAAAAAAAAATTTTCACCTTGTGCAAGTTCTTTGGGCTTTTCCTTTTAATAGAATTATTATTTGCTTATCATTTCACTGGCGATCACAAAATTTCTTTCTTTTTTTTCTTTTATTTTTTTTTTAATATTTTTTTCGCCACTTAATTGCTTTTGGAATATTCTTTTCAATTTAATTTTGCGACCGAGCACACAAACGATACCGAGCGCACAGTACAAGGACGTCCATCGCACAAGAGCCAGAAACTCGAATGCCAGTTCGGATGGGTTTCATTCGAGAGAAATATTCCAGAGTCTTGCGCTTTGCGAATTCGAATCAATTTCCCCATTTCCTTCATAATGTTCATGTGAGATAATTTGTTTTTTTTTTTTTTATCAAATAGTGGGAAATGCATTTTGGAGTCAAATTTTATTCGTCTACCGAAGCTGCGTAGTTTGTTTGAATTTTCGATTGCGCACAGTGGGCATTTGAAATACAAAAAATTAAGCTGCCCACAGACGCTGCAACAAATCGATCAATCGGTTTAAACAACGACAAAAACATACAACCCGATTCTGAATATTTCCGGGGAACGAATTCCCGGGGAGATAACTTTTCTCGAGAGTAAACTCTACTTTTTTAATTATTTGGGGACAGAAATTTGATGGGGAATGGAAATTTGACCCATACACTGAGCGAATTTAACCATGATTTTTTTAAAAGGGCGCATTGTTATTCAGTCCTTTTGATTTTCGAGCAGAAAAAAAATTCAAAAGAAAAATGCTTGAGTCAACCACATTTTTGGTTGATTTATAACGAAATATGTTTAATTAAATTTCTTGACGTTCGGTATAATTCTCATTTGCTTTATAAAATATGATATATAAGATATTCATTCATCTTAGAACTTTTTAAGCATTGCGAAAGCAGTCATGACCAGTGCTCGGACTTGAAAATTTTTAAAGGTGGTAGATTTTAAAAGAAGATGTGGTAGATTTATATAAAAAGTGGTAGATTTAAAATTTCTTCAAAATCTTAATACAATATATCACATCTGATCATGTAGAAAATGGGGAAACTTTCATGTTTTTAGGTATTTTCTCTTATTAAAAAATTGTGTCAATATTTATTGGATGTCGTTAAGTGCCAATGCTGCCATTCTTGACAATGGGATGCTGCCAGCATATTTTTCAATAACACATAACATTGAAGCACATTTTTTATGCTCTCAATTATTCTAAATGACCATAAAATAAAAAAATCAAAGGCATAAATAAGGGGAAAAAAGTGGTAGATTTGAACCTAGCGTGGTAGAGGTGGTAGAAAGAGAAAACAGTGGTAGATCTACCACTAAAGTGGTAGAAGTTCGAGCACTGGTCACGACAACGGAGTGGCTATTTTTGGTATTTTTGGGATTCTGTTCAGCAGAGGGCTCTGTGGCCAATTTCTTTGAACGTTAAGTAAATTTTTTTTGACATTTCTTCTTTTATAGGTATTTTAGAAAATTTTTTTTCTATTAAAAATTATCTTGTCATTTCCCTTATGTCCGTGGTTAGTTCAAAAATTTAAATTAAAATCCATTTTTTTGAAAATTATAATTTCAATTCAACCTGAAATATGGTTGATTCAAAAGGAAAATCTTTATTTTTTTTAACAAGAAAAATTGTTAAAATAAAAATATTCCTTGTTGAAGCCGTTTTGTATGTTTTTCCTTTTGATTTAACGAGTTTTCTGGTTGGTTTTTTTCTCTGGAATTCTCTGGAATTCATTTCCCCGGGAAATGAAAAACAATCACATACCCGAAAATCATAAAAATTTTGAAAACTTTCCATCTGCTTGTCAGCCAAGCCACAGACTCGAACCTTTACGTCGATTTCAACCGATTAATGGATTTGTTGCAGCGTTTGTGGGCCACTTTAGCTACATGTGGGCATTTCCACAAGAACGCAACACTTAAATGAGCAATTTAAAGTCCCAAATAGAATAATGCGGTACATGGTACTTTTGTTTCTAAAGCACTTTTGTGCGGCTTATGCGGACTTTTCATATTTATCAAAATCTCTATGCAAATCCGAATGGCAATCAGACGCGACAGAATCATCTTGGAGCACATTTCATCTAACTTTCGGCGGTTCAAGTGGATGCTTTGACAGTACGAGTGTGCTTCAAGTAGATTTCGGATGATGCGTAGAGAAAAGGCTTTCCTCTAGATTCAAAATTTGGAACATTTCTTTATTATATAAAAGATCCGATTCAATGATTTTCTCATTACCCAGTTCGGTTGATTCAACCAACTCGTGCTTGTGTTAACTTGATTCCAATTTTTTTTTTTTTTTTTTTTTTTGGAGTCAATGTAAAGCAACCTCATCGTTCCAGAATCATTTTCTGCCCATAATCTGAAATCTTAAGCATAACCTTGGTACCTAAATAGCTTGGGGACTTGCTTGGTTGATCAGGAGCGTTAACAACTTTTCCATTTGATCCCGAGCCACCAGTTGATATAACTTGTTTTTCGATCTCATAGATTTCGGTTGCGCCCTTGCGGGAACCTCTGGTTCGAACCAAAAAAAAAAAAAAATTGTTGTTCACAAAAACAAATGTCCGATTATTTGTTCATGTTTTCGTGTAATGTTCACATTTACTCTTCGTTTTTTTTTTTACAATTACTTCGAATGTTTTTTCAAGAGAGAATTTCCCATCCGAGTTCTTTCAGTTCAGCACTCTCATTCGATGGAAAATCATAAAATGAAAATCTCTGTTCGCCGAGTCTAATAACAAAGGCATATGAATCTGTGTGTGCGGTAAAGTTTTTAAAAATGAATATTAATTCCCAATTAGTTTTTACTCGTATAATTGAAAGACCCACTTATGTTGAGGAAAGTTGAAGCTTTTCAAAGGGCGGTTTATTAAGGCTCCCTCTTTTAAATTTTCTGGGAACAATTAGCGATCCCACTCTCTCTATTTAATTTTGATGTGACAGCATATATTCAAAAATTAACCCTTGATTCCTTAATGAACTGTCGTAGTGAAATGTAATTTTTCCCACTTTAACGTTTTTGCAGATAATATTGAGATTATTAAAAAAATATCTTCATGAGTTGATATTTCCGAGCACATTTTGTGATATTGTAGACGTGCGTCCCTTAACACTGCTGCCAGTTTTTGAGTGGATTTATCCCCTGAATCAAAATCTTGGTTATATTAAAGTTCTCCTAAAGACTTTTCTTCCTTAAGGCTTCTCTAAAGACCAGCAATTCTCTTTAATTAAGAAGAGATTTACCCAAAATGGAAACAGTAACCTGTACCAAACCAAAAAGTCCAGCTACGTAGGTCCCATATAGGTCTATCACAACATGATTTTAGGTTCGAAATCTATCAAGTCCGATTACTTTTAAATAGGGACAAGCTAATGTATGATTTTAAGGTCACTGTTTTTTTTTTTTTTTTTTTTTCATAAATATTCCTCAATCCGTTCAGCTTTTTAAAGGCCATTTAATGTGGCCTCTATTTCATCACAAATGTGCTATCATTTTTCTTCAATTTTCATTCCTGTTCACATTTTTTTAGTCCTCTTTTAACAATGTTCGAGATTCCATAGCTTTTCATTTTTCCATTCTAAATCATATTCAAACTTACCTCTATCTGTTGAAAAAATGCCTGTAGGCGTCCATTTCATTGAGGAATCATATTCATTGCAATCCAAAAACCTCACAAGTTTTTCCGCAATTCTGGCGATCGTGCACTTTTTGAGCAGAATATTTGCTATGTACTGTTTTTTTCAATCAAAGATTCATCTCCAATGACATCTCCATCCCCTAGTGAGATTGTTCGTGAAATTGAAATACAAACAAACCCCCCACCATCTAATGGATCTAATTTCGTGGATCGAATCGACTCCTCGCTTGCCCCTGATGGCTATTTCTTGGTTTCGATCGTAAGAAAATTTTACTCTTACATCTGCCAATATGGTATCCATTAACCAAGAATAGCACTTCCATTCTAGGCGCTCAAATATAGCATGACGATCATCAAGATCACCGGGATCTACACTCCTTAGATCAGGTCGGCGAGCAGAGACATATTGGCAGTATTCCTCATATTCCCATAAATCGTCGACAGTTCTGAAAATAGAAATAATAATTGGATCAACTCATCTGGCGAACGGTTAGTTATTCCATTAAGTGTTCGTAGAATAACACTCAGATTTTCTTGGAAGAAAATGAGAACCATGGCTGCTTTTGGGAGCTGAGCCAGGTTTTCGAAGTTTTTGCATCTGAAAGCAGACCGATTACTCTGCAAGTCTGACATCTGGAGCAGAACGCTTGAGTGATATTTGATCAGAAAGAACTACATCATCATGATCTATAATCATCAGGGCTCGGATATATATTCATTTATAAATTTAAAGCATACTTTATGGGGGAAAAACTTTTCTTACCAACATTTTGCGAATAAGTCGAGTGAAGTTGAACTTCAAACGGCTTTTCTACCTTAATAAAAATTCTTATTGAAGTTAAAAATCTATTTGAATCTTAACTTTATGTGAGTTGAACAAAATTTTTACTCCATAAAGTATGCTTTAAATTTATAAATGCATATATATCCGAGCCCTGATTATCGTCCAATTCAGCCGCAGAACTTTCGATTTCGAAGCTTTCGCTCACCATAGCTTCTTCGGTGGTCCTTTCACCTCGCCATTAATCGATTGTTTCGTCAATTCAAATCGTGCTTCTTGCCAGAGTTGCATTCCGATTTTTTTTTTCGGTTCATTTTTGACTTTGAAAACATTTAATTCTTACAAATTTACGTGTCATCGCTCTTAACTGTAATCCTTTTCATTAAGCACTCAATCAAGCGCACACAGAACCCAACTTAAACATAAACACTAAAGCTAGCCCGACACACACACACACACACACTCAAGACACGACACCATGTGAGACCGGGTTGGCCGGGGTACAAAACTAAAGGCCAAAAGCATCATCCTTAGATCCTTTCTGTTGTTCATTCCGAATGCTTCTGCCACATCTGGTCTTTCACAGTACCTACTGCTACTGTGACACGTTTCCCTAGCACTCGAGATATACATACATACATATCTATGTATCTTCCTTTGGCCATGAGCGCTCTTGAGCTTTTAACAACACCCACTTGAGGCGATGCGACGACCGTTGCAACAAAACTGTCGTATGCTGTGGCACAACAGCAAAAATAAATCAACAAGAAAATGGCGAATGTATGTGCAAGCAATCAACCGTTGCCCAGGACGTGTGCTAAAGGATTGCAAGGAGGAAGCTCGACTCACAAAAATTCTTATCATTTTAAGTGCACTCATTGAAATTTTTATTTACAAGCAGCCAAAGCAGACAATGAAGGACTGTGTATTGTTTTACAAATATGTACAAAGCAGCAGATCAAGATAAGGGATAAACTTTCTTCCAATTATCAAGTTCATCTTTATTGTACATAATCGATGTTGACTCTCCTTATTGTATGCATAATTTTCTTAAGTTTTCTTGTGTCATTCTAGTTGAATAATGGACAATTTTTGATTATCAAAATTATAACGAGCAGGGCTCGGATATATATGCATTTAAAAATTTAAAGCATACTTTATGGAGTAAGAATTTTGTTCAACTCACATAAAGTTAAGATTCAAATAGATTTTTAACTTCAATAAGAATTTTTATTAAGGTAGAAAAGCCGTTTGAAGTTCAACTTTACTAGATTTATTCGCAAAATGTTGGTAAGAAAAGTTTTTCCCCCATAAAGTATGCTTTAAATTTATAAATGCATATATATCCGAGCCCTGATAACGAGGTTCACAGAAGAACAAGGCCGTCGAATTTTGCAGTGCGATTGAACAGTAACTTCACCGGAAATATGCGGCTTAATGGAAATTTATATGATCGTGAGTTATTTATGGTCAGAAAAATGGGACATCCCGAATTTTCAGAAGAACTATGGTCAGAAAAAAGTTCAAGAAATTCCTAGGGGTCTTAGGGGCTGGTCCATTAATTAAGTACGATTTTTATTACCAGGTCTCGGATTTTGTTGCATTTATAAATTTAAAGCATACTTTTCGGGGCAAAAATTTTTCTTATCAACATTTTCCGAATAAGTTTAGCGAAGTTGAAATTTAAACCGCTTTTCTAACTTCAAAAAAATTCATATTGAAATTAAAAATCGATTTGAATCTTAACTTTATGTGAGTTGAACAAAATTTTTACTCCATAAAGTATACTTTAAATTTATAATTGCAACAAAATCCGAGCCCTGTTTATTACTATTTTCACGTTCGCATCTTAATTCTTTGCGCAGACAGTTCGGTTAAAAAAAGCGAGAGAGATTGAGCAAAGACTTAAGACGCGAACGTGTCCCCACTTTGGGGAGGTCCTTCGCAAATCTTATAAATGTGATGACCTTCGCTTAAAAAGCTTCAAAATACTTGGCTCCTTTATATTCACTTTCCTATTGTGCAAAGAATGGGGGCATTTTTTTTTTCAAATCCGCAGGAATATTTCGAATCGGGTTTTCCTGAAACTTCGCCTGTAAGTATGCTATCTTTTGAGTCTCTACAATAATTTGCAATAAGCATGGCGCACAGTGCTTCGACAAAAATCCAAATTTTTATTGTCACGAAATGTCAATATCTTTATCCGTACCAGTGATGCCAGATCGAGGGATTTTTCCCATTTTGAGGGATTTTTTCGATTTTACTTTCAATCAAAACTCACTTAAAATTTGTACAAGGGATTTTTTCCGATCATTTTTGTATAGAAAATAGAAGGAAAGTGATTTTTTTTCAAATATCCGAGGGAAAAGTGCCACCAAAACACTGACAACACTGATCCGTACGCGTGATTTGTTTTTCTACCATTTTCCTCACACCTTGTACTGGACATTAATACAGAGAGGATCTATGTATACATATGTATTTACGTTTTTCTAATTAGGGGCTGTTTTCACGTTCGCGTCTTAAGTCTTTGATCTATTTCTCTCGCAGAGTGCTTGACCTCCATACATTTTTTGGGAAATCATAGAAGGAGTTGCCCTAGGACATTGAAATTGCTATGAAATTCAAAAAAAAATTTCGAAATCGAACCCCCCAACCCCCCCAAACAGAAAACGGGTTTTTCCAAAATCCACAATTTTGAACCCACGGTACTCAAATCCGGAACATAGCTTAATGTTGTGCCCCAATGTTGGAAAAGTTTAATTCCGTAACGCTGCCACGCCCACTTTTTGTGCTACGCCCACTCAAAGCCCCTCTATCAGTAATTCGTGACGTAAAAACCTAGTTCAGACACCAACTGGCATAGCGAATACACAAACTTTTGACAAGCTGTTTTCACGTTCGCGTCTTAAGTCTTTGATCTATTTCTTTCGCAAAGTGAGTGCTTGACCTCCATACATTTTTTGGGAAATCATAGAGAGGTTCAGCCATAGCCTGAAGCAGCCCTAAAGTTTAACTGGCTTTATTGGCAGATCCATATTAAATCTATAAATAAAAAAATAATAGAAGAGTTGCCCTAGGGCTTGAAATTCGGCACGGACGTTTCATTGTAAATTTCTATGAAATTAAAAGAAAAATTTTCGACATAATTACGAAATCCACACACCTCGCAGACAACCTTCTGAAGATTTTTTAACCTCGTAAAAGTTTAACGCTTTTTCATTTATTAACTTTTAGGCTTTGGGTTTCTTAAAAAAAAAAAGACAAACTAAGCTTTAATGATTTTCCATTAATCTGTTGAATACGCTATACTTCCAATTGTCGTATGTGGTTGCGCGTTACCACATAATAATAATATAAGTGAACTAAGCTTAGGACTAAAGCACCTTATATCTACCCTTATTGAAAACGTGGTGAGCTGAACTAAGCTTAAGTAATTCTTCTTTTATTAGACGCGTGATTTCTCGCTTCGCCTTTTGCACGGACAATTCGCTGCAGCTTTCGATTGCCAAATAAAGTTTGCGTTCACCTTCTGGAGGATTCTTACCCGGCTGTACATATGTGCCGCGCACGGTGAGACCTGCCTCGGAATATTCGGAAATGAGTGCTAATGCTTCTTTTGAGGTGACCTTCCAACGTGCTTGCTGCGGGAAATCATTGATCTCTAATTCTTCTTCGTATTTCGTAAAGGAATTCGGTTGATTGGCTGCAAGGCCAGCAGAAGCCAACTCCTCTTCGTCTTTAGGTTGATAGTTGAGTTTGTTATTTAATTTAGCAGCCAATTGCTCAACGACGGTACGTGCAGTTATCATTGGTTGACTGTTATTTGTATTTGCCTTCATTATACCTTCAGTTGTATTCTGAGTTGGGGCCTTAATCTCGCTAAAGGTTTTAGTGCTACTGATCTTAGAAGCAAGCCTTTTCGCTAGCTCTAGTTTATCGGAGCCAACTGCAGCTGCTGGTGCACCAACTGTTGTTGCCACAACAGGCGCCGTTGCCGTTGCCGTTACCGCGATGACTGGTGGTGGTGCAACCACTGTAACAGTCGGAGTTGGAGTCGAGGTATCTTTGATGGTACGCTTGGCCGCAAAGAGCTGCTCGATTTGCTGATCGATATCCTGCTCAATGTCCTCCTCATCATCCGAGTCAGCAAGACCCAATGCTGCTTTTTGTAGTTTCTTACTTTCTTTAGCGGCATTTGCTTCTTGTTCGTCAAACTTAAAGCCTTTTCCACTGAAGCCACCACCGCTATGGACTTTCTTACCTTCCGCTTCTTGAGTCGTCTTGTAATCAGTCCACATTTTTTGCAGATCTTCGGGCACTTTGATTTCGGAAAGTTCCAATGCTCGTATTATATCACCCGCATAACGTTCCTGTTCGGGTGTAAGGAATGTCCATGCAATACCCTTCTTTCCAGCTCGTCCGGTGCGACCGCATCTGAAAAACGAGAAAAAGCCTTTAAGTAATGAACAATTTTGAATCGTATCTAGTATTTACCTATGTACGTAATCCTCATAATGATTGGGTACATCATAGTTAACGACCAGTATCAAATCTTTCACATCAAGGCCACGTGCAGCCACCGATGTTGCAATCAGCAAACGTACTTTCCCCGATTTAAAATCAATTATTGTAGAGTCTCTATCAAACTGATCAATGCCGCCATGTAAGCTCATACAAGGATAAGATGCCTTCATCAGATCTCTTAACAGAATGTCCGCATTTTCTTGTTTATCAACAAAAACGATAATGCTACCCTTTTCCTGATATATACCAAGCAATTCTAAGAGCTTAAAGAACTTTGCCTCGTCATCTAATATTGCAACATTTTGTTCGACATCCTTGCAGACAATCGACTTTCCTCCAACGATCACTTCAATTGGTTTCTTTAATATACGTCGCGCTAGCGCTTCCATTTGACGAGGAAATGTTGCACTAAACATTACAGTTTGACGAGTCTGGACGCACATTGTCAATGATTCGCATCACCTGCGGCTCAAAGCCCATGTCAAACATACGATCAGCCTCGTCTAACACAACGTATGTAACACGCCTGAGATTTGTCACACGACCCGAGTTCGCCGCTAACATATCTATCATACGACCTGGAGTACAGACAATAATTTCCGCACCGCGTTTCAGTTCGGCAATTTGTTCGGATATTCCAGTACCTCCATAGACGCAAACTGGACGTAGGCCTAAGCTTTTTGAAAACTTCCGTATGTCTTTACCAATCTGCATGCACAATTCACGAGTTGGTGCCATTATGATCGCAATCGGTCCATCGCCCTCCTCCAATGCCGGCTGATCGAGTATATGCCTAAACATTGGTAAAATAAATGCGAGCGTTTTGCCACTGCCAGTTTTAGCAATACCTATCAAATCTCGTCCACTCATAATGGCTGGAATAGCCTGACATTGAATTGGTGTAGGCTTCTCGAAGCCAAGCTTTCGCAGTGTGTCCAACTCTTTTTTGCTAACGCCACAATGAGCCCAATTCTTTAGAAAAAACGAAGAAGAAAACAAATCTTTATACAAGGTAACGTTTAAAAGTTAAAACAAAAATATACAAGTCTTACCTTAATTGGCTTCGGACAACCTTTACCCTTTACTTGTATACCTTCCAAATCTACACGATATTTCTCTACTTCCTTTTGGGTCATTCGAGTTAGCTCCGGAACTTCAACATAGAAATCTTTGCGAAAAGGTGCATAGTTAACACCCGAATGATCGATTTTGGCCAATTCTTTTCGATGCTTATTGGCTAAATTCGCTGCGGTGTCTTTAATATCTTCTAGTTCCTCTTCGCTCGAATAGTCCAAACTGTCTAGATTCTGTTCAAGGATTTCACCCTTCTTGACTGTAGTCGTTGCTTTCTTGGCGACACCAGTTACAATAACCATACCTTGCGTTTTTTTGGCTTCTTGTGTTATCATTGGATTAACCTTACGCACCTCTTTATCGACCTCTTGCATATATGCATCGAGAGGATCAACATCGTCATCTTCTTCCTTAATCGGCTCTTTCGTTGGCTCTGGTGGCGGAGTGTCATCCTTGAGTTTCATCAGCAAAGGTTTCTTTAATTTCGATTTGACATTTTTTTGATCTTCATCATAATCATCTTTTGGTTTCTTAATGCGAAGAAACTTTGACGGTGGCGAATCAGGCTCCCGTTTCATCAAGTCAACTGCATTAACGGCATTGTCCTCTTCTTCCGACTCGTCTTCGAGGCTCCACTTTTTAGAAACACTTGAAGGCGGTGCAAGTGTCAATTTTAGATCCTTTTTATTCGCTTCCAATTCGCGCATTTTCCGCTCCGCACGCCAACGTTCAATACGCTCTCTACGCTTAGTCATCTCCTGCTCAAGGCGACGTTGCTCCTCTTCCTTATCAATTTCTTCCTCTGACGAGCTACTCACTTCCTCCTTAGACACCAAAGAAGGAGCTGGAGGAGGAGTCTTTAACCTGACAGGTGGTGGCGAGGAGGTACGTTTTGATTCGTTTAGTCGTTCGCGTTGGTCACGTTCTATTCGATCTCGGTCACGCTCCCTATCCCATTGTCTTCTATCGCGATCTCTGTCGCGTTCACGCTCTCTTTCCCTTTCACGATCGAATTGTCGCCTAAAGTAATCATAATAGCAGCGTAACGTGATATAATTGAAATTTATAAGAAGGAAAAACCATTGATTTACCGATCATATTCCTTTGATAAAGAATGAGACCTCGAACGCCTTCTCCGTTTTTCATCACGCCTTCGATCGATGTCTCTGTCACGCATATTTTATAAATTTTATTTTTGTAGTTTTCATTTATATATGCCCGTATGCATAAAAATGATAAATGGAGTACGTAGTATGATGTGACCCAAAGCCACTACGTACTCCATTTATCATTTTTATGTTATGTTATCCCCAGCTATATCATTGGAATAATTTTTCTCAAACCTTTTATTCATAGCCCGATCGCGTTCACGCTCTCGTCGGTTGCCATTTCTTTCCATGTTTCTATCAGGCGAATACGAACGACTTCTGGAGCGACGGGATCTACCCCATTTTTTCTCGTTCCTTCTCATCCTCAATGTCGAGATACTGTACTTATCCTTGTTTTGGCCAGTAAACCACGCCGGAGTCTATTTTCAGGGATCCGGTGGAAAAAACAATGTTTGACAATCTGCATCTGACGTTTGCCAACAACGCTGCCACTGCGTACGAAATTTTGATATCAGCATTATATCCCAGTGCTGCCACTTGATTTTTTTTTGCGGCCGAAAATAGCTGACCAAATCTAGGTTATATGCGATTTCTGGGTTACAAAGCCTAATTCTAGGTTATAACTCGAGCGCACGTCGCATAATTTGACAGTTGGTACGAAAAGGTTTTGTTTATATAACCAGCTATGCCCGCGGAGCAAGTTTCTGAGCATTGACAGCAAATGCTTGTGTAAAAACACAAAAGGCAACAACAAAGCAAAGAAATCGAAAACATTTTAGTTAGGGATGGGTATCGACTTATTAAACATCGATTATTGACATCGACCAAGAGCCTCTTACATAGTCAATAGTTATCGAATTCCTATCGATAATCCTTTGGATTGCATTCGCTTTAACTTACTCGAAAGAATTGATCGTCAATTCTTACTTCGTTGCCTTTTATGACATTTTCCTCTTCAAACAGGTGTAGTTTATAAACAGCAAATAAATATGATCTCTGATTAAGGTTGATAGCAGAAGCATAATACAGCACTACCGTTTTTGTTTAATGAATTAATTAGTGATGCAAGGAGTAATTCAAATGCTTGAATAAAAATGCTTTTTGAAAAAGACAATTTTTAGTAGTACCTGTTAATTGTTCGTTTGAAAATAAATTCATTAACGATTTTAGGAGTAAACTATCTAGGTGATTTTCATATTGTCAAAAGAATAAAGGCGAAACTCCAGAATCGACGGAACATTTCAGGCGATAGAAATGTAGCTGCTTCCATTTAAATACATTTCAATACATTGATTCAATGAAGCACAATGTTTTCATCTTGCCGCGATACCGATCAACCTATTGCCATTTTATGGATTTCGCCTAAATTTTAATTATATTCTCACATTTTTCTTCATATTTATAACATAAAAATTAGTCTTCAATTTATATTTTCGTACATACAAATTAAGATCCAAAATATTGACAAGAAATAAGTAAAAACATAAATAGCATGCGATGCTGTACAACAACGAAAAGATAAAATAAATGTCAGAATTGTTCCCAGCATCGATAAGTTCGATAAACGAAAGAACAAAGACGGATAGCGAGTACGAACCAAAAACTAATTTTCGATAACGATATGTTATCGTTTTGACTGAAAAGAAATTGACGTCAATATTGACTAATGTAAAAGCCTCAATCGATTCGATTAATCCTTGTTGAAAACATGTTAATCGCAGTTGCACTTGAACTTATAGGGCCGAAAATAGCTGAAAAAAATCTAGGTTATAAGCGATTTCTGAGTTATAAATCTAGGTTATAGCTCGAGCGCATGTCTCATAATTTGACAGTTGGTGCGAAAAGGTTTTGTTTATAACTGCATTTGCAATAATAATATAAATGCCTCCCGAAGATAGTTTAACCTCTGAAAGTGATCGGGAAAGCGTTTTATGCTTCAACGACGTCATTTCGAAACCTCGACGTAATAGCACAATGACCAAAATACATTTGCAGCTATCCAGAATGTAATCAAAAATTCAAACGATTGGACAATTTAGATCAACATCTCTTCCGTCATACAGGAGTAGTAAGTTGAATGAATTCAATTGAAAATGGATTCCCTTCTATTTGAAATACTTTCAGAAAAAACATGCATGTACTCATGAGGACTGTTTCAAGGTATATTCTACACTCACTCATCTTAAGAGACATATAAGAACAACGCATGACCAATTACGTAAACCGGAGAAAAATGTACCGTGCACCATTGAAGATTGTGATAAAATGTTCCAGTCTATTTGTAATATGCAACGGCATTTACGCGAAGTACATGAAAACCCAAAAGTTTACCCATGTCTCTATTGTGAGGAAAAGTTCACTCAGAAACTGAAGCTGCGACGTCACGAAATAACGAAACACACTGGCGAATATCCCTTCAACTGCGAGAAATGCTCCAAAGGATTCTATCAGCAATGGCATTATGAGAAACATGTACCCAGCTGTAAGGTTTATTATTGCCCAAACTGTTCGGAACGCTTTGACAAATGGACGACGTACTTAAAGCATTGCAAGGACAAGCAACATGGGCGTAAATATTACAAATGTGAGCATTGTATTCGTGTCTACGCAAAACCTGGACAGCTTCAACAACACATCATAGCGAAACATGTTGAAGGGGAATTGGCCATGACCTTTAAATGCGCACATGAAGGCTGTGAGCGTGTTTACTCATACGAAAGAAATCTCCGCCAACACGTGAAGGTCGCACATAGTGGAAAACGATTTGAATGTGAGGAAGATGATTGCAAACGTTGTTTTAGTAGTGCGCAGAATTTAGCAAAGCACGTGAAACGTGATCATACGTTAAACAGGAACGAAGGAAATAAATGCAATTCGAACGAAGAGAAGCTCCCGATTGCTCCCGCAAAACCGCAACGCAAAAAGCGAAAGGATGCTGGCTGTCCTAAACAATCGAATTTAGCCTGTTTGTCTGGTATTTCGGTTGAACGTCAATTCGATAAACTATTACGGGAAAGGGATTCTGATGCTTTGGCAACAGCAAGTGCTGAGCTAATGAAGTCCACCGCCGACGAAGATGTTTGTAGTGAAACAGAGTGTGTAGCACCGAAAAAATTCTGCAATAATTCAATACAGCAGCTTGAAAACTTCATAACCACTCCAGATTTACCAAAAAAAGGCTCTGACTTCGCTTACCTGAACAACGATGAAGGAGAATTGAGTAATATGTTGGCTTTGATACTGCAAGAATGAAGAGTTTTTGGTTATTTTCATTTATAATTTTAATAAAAACAATCTTTACAAACTATTGAACTTTTCTTCATTTTATGGACTACAGTGAGCTATAGATCTTTCGTTTTCGCATTTGCTCCATCCACGATTCGAACTGTTGTTCTGGCGTTTGTGGCACTGGTAGATAATAGTGTTCTGGTGGCTCACCCTCCTCCAAACGAACAAAGTAATGGCAATGTTTATATTCTACCCGTCCTTGACGACCACGCGCATGCCGACGTATTCCTCTAAAAACGCGTCCCTTACCAACAAAGGACTCAGCTGGAAGAACGTACTAGTATTAGTTGGTCAACAAAAAGCTTAAAGATCTTACCAATCCATAAATTACTTTTGAATTCGACATTGTGGTGTTTTATAGCCATTTCACGAGCTTCCTCAATGACCTCCTTAACGTCGGTAGCACCTTTCTTTAATACAAAATTGAGTTGTTTGAGTGCCTCATCCACTGACATTCCGCGTATAAAGGATGCAATGTACCACATTTTGTCCGGACTGTATTTTATATTGGTACGCACATGGCAAATGTACTATAATAAAATCATTAAAATACGTTAGTGCCTTAGCTTTAAGGTATAGATATTTTAAAGAGCTTTGTTTCGTTTGATTAGAGAACGAAAAATATCTAGAATACTAGAAAAAATCCAGAACGTCTGTAGGCAGAAAAAATCCAGAACGTAATAAAATCATTAAAATACGTTAGTGCCTTAGCTTTAAGGTATAGATATAATATTATCATCATCTAGAACAAACCGCCTTCCGTGGTTCTTCATCTGGCTTTTGTGGAGGGTGGACTATTTTATTGTAGTTCAACCATTTTTGTCCGTTCCGTGCAATTTTGATAATGTCCATTTGATGAAATTCGGTGTTGTCATGGAAATCTGGAAACTAAAATGTCAAAATTTATACGTACGGCACTATAGTTTGTAAGGTGTATCCTCAGTTTCAGTATTCTGATGACAAAGAATCGTCATGCTGTGGGGTTGCTATTTTAGTTATAGTTAAAGTTTTTTCCAAGTCAGATTAAACAGTTCCACACGCTGTTGTTAATGAAATAAAAAAAAGCTGTCAATAATTTTTGATCCAGCCATCCATTGTCGACAAGAGATTTCTGTAAATTACATTATGGTTAAAATTCAGGTATTGTCATGAAAAATACAACGCTCATAATTGAAAAATGTCAAAACTTTTATCGTCTGGAAATCGTGAAAAGCAATTATAACATATACAGGGTGTCCCGTAAGGTAGTACATTCCTTTACAGAGGTGGTAGGGGAGTTCAAGATGAACAAAAAATCGTATGTGAGGTGGGGGTCCCAAATGCACCCCTGAGGAGTTATAGGGCCTTAAAGTTTTTTGGCACTAAGTCCAGAAAAAACAATTCTCCCACGCTAGTGGCTTACTGTAGAAAGAAAAATGTTATGCGGTTTGAAAGCCAATTGTACAGGCTTTTGGGCAAAATTAAATTGATGGTTAAAATTGCAGTTATTGTGTGAAAAATAAACGCTCAAAGTAAAAAATTCTGAAAAACTTTTAAATTATTTTACTTTGGAAGCCATTTTGGTATGAAAAAGGTCCAATTAACACATGCTTTTTTAATTTTTTTTTAAACCTTCGATCAATTTACTTCAAATCTGTGGTACATTTGTTATACCTTATTAGCGGTTTAACCTCAGGAAAAATAGGATTTAAAAACGAACTTGAACATTACTTATAAATGAAAATATAATATATGTTATTGATTACTGTTCGAAAACCCAATAAATATAAATATATTAGCTAAAATATGAGAATTTCTGGGTTTCCTTGTAAGGATTGAGTGTCCTTACAGAAAGATTGAGGCAGGCGCTCAGAAGAAGGATTGCGTCTTCTTACAGAAGGTTTGCGGGTCCTTATAGTACTCATCGCACGTTGATAAGACTAGATTCGCATCCTTTTCGGTAAAGTCGAGAGTCAGAAACACAAAACAAATGTTCTGAAACAATTAAGTAAGTAGAGAAAGACGAGCGAGAAAAAAAACGGTTGTTTGTTAAATTTTCTGCGCTTCTCTTTCTTTCTCATGCAATCAAATGGAATTGTTCCGAAACATGTTCGTGTGTCTGAAGCGGTAAAAAGCCAACTTTCAGAATTTTAAACAACTGTCACCTGTTTTCCTATCGAGATTTCACTTCGGGGCTTTCATAACTCCGACTTAGCTTATAACCTAGATTTAAGCAAATAGTAGAGTAGTAATTTTTTTCAAGACATGGCAGCACTGCGAAGAACGAAAGGGTAAAATTTACAAAATATTTTTTTGACATCATCAAAGCGGCGTTCCGAGACTTTCTGTACTCAGACTTAAAATATGCGATAATAGAGAAGAGCAACAGTTTTACCAATAACCGTCTAAATAAACTGCTTAAGGAGTAAAGATGTATCAGTTGGACATACCATCGCGGGAACAGCTGATCTCACATTCTGAAAAAATGTATGAGGAAACGAATTTACGATCAGAATCAACAGAAGTAAATGGCCTACTGCAAATAGAATTGAACGAGCATGTGAATGAGAACATTGTTAATATTAAAACCGAGTTTGACGAAGTTGATATCCAGAACGAAGCTACCGATACATTTGGAAATGGTAGATAGATTCATCTATTTATATTACATGTTGAACTATTTCATTATTTCCTTAGATTTAGCATATCCTCCTTGCCATGGCTGTAAGCCCTTCGAATGGAAATAGACTCTATAAACAGTAAGTTTTGCAAGTTGATGCTTATTTTGTATTATTAAATAATTTTGTTTGCAGAAAAACTTGAAAGCTCCTTAAGCATTCTAAACAATTTGGTAAAGGCTCAGACGAAAACGGTTTTAATGTTGACAGAGCTCTCGAAACAAAAAGGCAAAACGTTTTGGACATTTCCAATCAAAGATGTTAAACAACTATATGAGGTAGAAAAAGAGATCGGAGAAAAACGAGATGAATACGTTAGTTCAATGCTGTAAAATATATAAATGGCCTTAAAAACTAATTTTTTCCCCATCTATATGCAGACTGCTGCCATAAGTCAGCTTCTTTTTGGTTCGTTAAGCAAATCGTTGACAAGCTTAGTGGATACAAGTGTTCTGTTGCAATTCAACTACGAGGGAACCCAGCAAAAGAAGCCATTTAGAGATTTGGTTAATCTCAACAAAGTAATATTTCGTAAGTTTCTTTCGAATGTTTATTGCTTCAAATATTCACGTGCTTTTTTTTTTCTTCATAGAATGTCTTTCAAAGGAGGGCTACACACACGCGGACTACAAAAAAGATATTCAGCTGGCTCTCCGGAGAATCAAGAACAGATATTTCAAAGACATTGGTCGACGAAAAAAGAAAATCATTTAAATATTTTTTTAATATTTAAGCCCTCTATGAATAATTTAATAGAACTTCCTAGTAATGTTTTCCCAAATGTTAAACGCTTAAATGAAATGCGAATTTTTTTTTTTTTTCTTTCATCGAAAAATACTGAGGAAATATTTTAATCTCGGTTTTTATAAGTAACATTTTTGAACTGCTACCTTTAAGTTTCTCTTCGCAACCGTCTATGTGAGTGAATTGATATTCGTATCAAATAGAATATTTATTACAATTAACAATTGAACTTCGTTTGAATTTTATAGTTTCGGATTATGGACGAAAGAAGTTGTGAAGTTCTATTGGTGTTCTGTGCTGATCTTATTTTTTCGAAATGCTTTTGAGGTGCTCCATCACAAATGCAATAGAATTTAGAAATGGTGCAAATGCAGCACTTAAAACGGTATATATCCGTAGAAGCTAGAGTGTATGTGGGCAAATATTCCAAAAAATTAGTGCAAACTCCAATCTCGCCTTGGTAGGGTGGACCATTCAACAGTAATGAGATTCAAATTTGATTTATTACCCTTAAGGGGTTTCTCATTGAGCAACTTTTTTTTTGACTTTTTTTTTGCATTTATTTAATAGCTTGGGTATGAATAATGCACTAAAAGGATTTTTGAAATTCGAATTAGTTTAGAGGATATAGCCTTCTTTGTCGAGCAAGATCTGCAAAGTCTAAAACGAGTAATTTTGCGTTGCTTCACACTTTAAACTGCGATTTCATCTCGTAACCACGTTTTCGAACGGCGGCATGTCTCCATGTTCAACTGAACCGATTTTATGAAACAAAGTGGAATCGACTTAGACATTTCATCCATTCTCCGGGTGAACCTCGACCATAATTTATACAATTTTTTACCTAGTTTTCTTTACATAAAGGGCTACGAAAAAGCAAACCACGAAATTGAAAAATTTTTTTTTGAATTGCCCATTTTGTTAAAATAAAATTACAAATATTATAGCTTTTGGTTCTACGATGAATTACATCTATACTGATTATAACCCTTTTATTTATTTCTAAAATTTCGGACGCTCCCGAGACCCGGAACCGCTGACCGCCGATGAGGGCGACACGCCTTTAACATTTCACCTACCAACTTTGAAGTCTTGTCAATCTACTTTTTGAACATGCCCACGTATCGAGGAAAAAAAATTTTTTCTAATTTACTTTGAACCATTTTGTAAACAAATAAAATAAAAAAATTTTGGAAATTTATTCTTTGACGTTCTTCAAATAAGAAATTTTTTAAAAAGAGGTAAAAAACGTTTTCGAATGAGAACTGACCGCCCCTAGAAAAAACCTATCTCGCTAATTCGAGTAATACTCTGTGAACACTGTGTTTCTAATTGAAAAGTTGGTAAAAGCAAAACAGACAAACAACATACGCGATAGGAATTTGATTTCTTTTAGATGTAATATAAATGCTAGTATAAGGATGGATTTGCATGCAACACATGCAACTACAAGTACCTTCATGGCCAAAAGAATGCTTTTCAGTGTAGTTTCAAGTTAAACGGTGTCTGGCGACAGGAGCTTCGCAGAGACTTTGTTCGATACCCATTCCAGACGAAAAATAAAACGACATTTCAATGACTTAAGAACTTAATTTAAAAATTTATTTAAGAGATAAATATATATGTTTTAAATGTTTTGTTGTTTTTGTTGTTTTTTCGCTTTTTTGAAATTTTTTTAATTTTTGCAACTTCTGCTTTTATTAGTAAATTTTTTTTTTTTAAATATAAATACGTCAGAAATTTATAGTGGTATACGCAAGCCTATATAATATGTTTAAAACATTTTTAATACGTTATGAAATGTCAATTAAAAACGCAGATACATTCTCAAATTTGCCTCTGGAGAGGTTCACAACAATTTGAATCGAAAAAGAATATTCAAAAATGATGTGGAATTTGAAATTCTAAATTCGTTTACTTATTCTTCGAAATGAAATAAATATTTAAAAAAAAAAAACAACCAATTTTCTCGGTACATCAAATGCAAGAATGAAAAAAGTTACACATTTTCCTTATGCTAAAAAAAAATCCCATCCCTTTTGATTTTCTTTTTATAATCGAATTTTTTTTTTTTTTTTGTTTTTTATCTAATATAGCCACATAATTAAAAAATCATTACATACAATTTTATATTCCTAGACACTTTAAAGATTATTTAACTGATACATGAAGAGTCAAATAAATAAAATAGGCTTTACTTTATGGGTAGCAAAAATTCACATGCAATTACGAAATTGGAAGAATTCAGCTTGTTACAATTGTAAAATGTTTCAGCTCAAAAGCTTTTACATTTTTTATTTATTTATTTTTTTTTTGAAATTTTTTACTTTTTTGTTTGGAGGAAATAACAATTGTTTTATTTAATCCATTGAGAAGTTAAAAAAGCGAGATGATTTTTGTTATGTTTTATTTTTTGTTCGGCCCAGGTTAGTCTAGGGATATTTTTTCTTTCTAATATGCCTGCCACACGTAGATCGAAATTGCTCAATTTCAAAAAATTTCAGAACAAATCTGACATTTGAAATTGAGGCAATTTCAATTTTGTTCTGAAATTGCTCAATTTCGATCTACTTGTGGAAAGCATATAATAGAACATTGTATCTTGTACAGAAATTAATTTAATAAGAAGTTTTCCACTAATCAGTATGAAGACTCAAAATAATGAATGAATGCCGAAATAACTGTGAAGTCTTATTAAATAAAATGTAAAATTTTGACAAATTTCCTAAAAGTATGCTGTAAATGTTGTCCAAAAATTTAATAAATCGACTTGTTTTCTAAAAATAAGAAGTAAGCCTAAAATGCCTGCCACACGATAGATCGAAATTGCTCAATTTCAAAAAATTTCAGAGCATATTTGACATTTGAAATTGAGGCAATTTCAATTTTGTTCTGAAATTGCTCAATTTCGATCTACATACGTGTGGCAGGCATATACAACTTTTCAATTTATTCCTAAAACAGAGGTAAAGGTAAAAATTTCGTTAACATTTATACATGAAGATGTAGATCGCGCCGCACATGTCCTTTAATAGTGTCACAACTCAACCCAGCGGGAAATGTCCTGCGGACATCACCGATGATGTCCTAGTGACTTCGGAGCCGGAATGCATCCTATTTCCGGTGACACTTTGTATGACATTTACACAGGAGCTGACAGGGACTGCAGCGGTGACAATGTCATGCTAGGGGATGCGATGGCGAAAAAAGCATTTGAGAGCAGCACACATTGCTCTTTTCTCTCTAAATGTCAATTTATAGAAACCAGTTTGATAACTTCTTCCTCTCTCTTTTGGATATTTCGAAATTTTTAAAAATCTATTTTTAACAATTTTTGTTCGCCTCAGCCAGGGATCGAACCCGCGCTCTTCGGATTGTGAGTCGAGCACTCATCATCTACGCCACTTCATGCTAACGTCCAACGGACGCTAAAACGTTATTTAAATTTTAATAGCCAATGAGATGCAAACATCACTCCACGATGACATTGTCATCCAAGATGTCATGCATGACAATGTCACCTATATGTCATCGATGATATCACTGATGACATTGTCATGCAGGAGATAATTTTCCGCTGGGAAAGTTTGCAATTAAAAGAGAAAAAAAAAACTAAGTTTCACCGATGCAGTCTAGGTGCATTTGACTGACTTAACTGGTTTTTGTCACCTGTCAATGTCACCTGTGAGCACAATCCGTCCATTAATCCCAATTTGACAAATTTTGAGTTGTGACACTATTGAGGCACATGTGGGATGATATATTGTTATACGAAAATGCATAAAAGGCTTATTTTAAGCAATTATCTAATATGTATATCCTTCCAAAACTGGGTATAAATATGAATAATTCCATGAAATAAATACACATTCTTAAGGATTCAATTCAATAATTTGGATTGATCTAATTAAAAATGTTTAACACATGGTCCATTAATGAAGTACGATTTTTATTATTATTTTCACGTTCACGTCTTAAGTCTTTGCTCTATCTCTCGCGCTTTTTATAACAGAACTGTCTGCGCAAAGACTTAAGATCCGAACGTGAAAATAGTATTAAAAATCGTACTTAATTAATGGACCAGCCCCCAAAACATTTATATGCTTCGCTAAACCTGTCCGAAATCCAAGCGATTCAATTGATATTCAGATTCAACTGATATTCAAATTTGTTATTTAACTCAAGGGACCGGACCCTTTTGACAAACAATTTTCATGACAACCGTTTAAAATTTCAATTCTAAAATAAAATTAATATGAATATACCGATCTATATACGTTGAATAATAACTGTGTTAAAAATCTGTGAAAATTTTTTTTATAATATTTGACTTAATATATTAATACATAATTTTTTTTTTTTTGAATTAGCTCCTTCGGGAATATATGTATATACGAATACTCAAAATACACTTCATTAGTCTTAGCCCTTGATTTCTCCCAACGGAATTTTTTTCTGTACCATTGCAAGATTACAATAAGTTTTATCTATTAAATTTTGATTGACAGATCTCTTGTTCCATTTGGTAGGGACATTTTCAAACTATCCCGATCAAAAATATCAAAAGAAAAAATTGGTTTTTCTCGGGAGAAAATTTGCGATTCCGATTTCTATAAAATTTAAGACTGAATTCCATATATATTTTTTTTTATTTTTCACTTCTATGCATTTCTAATGTATGCATATTTCAACGCTCGGCGCTTTGTGCGGTGGCTTCCTTATTTAAAAATCACACTTTTTTAGAAAAATAGGATACGTATAAAAAACTAACTAACAAAAAAAAAAAAAAAAAATTCCGTACGCATATTAAGGAAAAAAATTTTTGGTAATAAATTAACTAGGTAGGTAGGTAGGTTGAAGTGGCTGCCACTTAGGCCGTTAATCGGCCCATTGTGATACCAAGGAGGTTTTCTTGTGTTTGTGTGAGTGTATGTCTTTTTATGTTGTGTGCCCCTAACATGCGATTTTTGAAAAACCAGTGCTAGGCTTGGAACATTACACTCCGTTTCGCCTGTGCCGGGAACCGAACCTCGGACCCTGGGATCAAGAGCATAGCACGCATCCCCTACGCTATCCCAGAGCCACAATAAATTAACTAACAGGGCTCGGATTTTGTTGCATTTATGTATATATATTTATAGACAAGGAATATAGAAATTGTATTTTTAAATGTTACACTGAGAAAAATTTTTGCATAAAAAAGAAAACAAAATTTTAACTATTTTTTTCAGTGTATTTCAGTTTTTGTAAAACCTTTTAAATATTTTAAATAAATACCTTGTTTTATTAACAATAACTAACCGTTTGTTTCATCTTTTTATCTTAATTATTTCTGGAGATATTAAATTTTTAAAAACATGCCGTATGAGAAATGTGCTTTGTATCATTTTACGACATTTGTACTGGATCCTAGCTATCTAGAGCACATAATATAACAGGGCTCGGAATTTTGTTGCATATATTCTATAGACAATGGAATATCGCAATTTAATTTTAAATGTACACTAGAAAAATTTTTGCATTAAAAAAGAAAGCAAAATTTTAACTATAGTTTTTTAGTGTATTCGTTTTTGTAAAACCTTTTAAATATTGTAGAGAATGCCTTGTCTTTATTAACATGAGAGTACACGATAAAATTGTTTATTTTTTTTTATTAGTTTCTGGACGAATAAATTTTTACATAACATGCCGTAAATGAAAATTCTTTTATCATTTTGATTTGTCTGATATTGCAATCAGACACGTATTGATTTATTTTTAATTCATGTTAGCCTTTGAGAATAAAATTTTGTTAAAAAAGGAAATATTCAAGGTATTTTAACTATTTTATAGTGCGTCCATTTACATTTGATAAAACTTTTAATATTTTTTTTATTTTGTAAGAAATACTGTGTTTCTATTAACAATTAAGACACGAAATTTTTTTTGATTTCACTGTATATTCGAATAAAATTTTCAAACATCTTATCTAATTAGTTTTGGATATAAAATTTTGAAAAGGATTCTCAAGTGATATTTAATATTTCACTTTGCGCCATTTAATTTGAATGAAACTTTTTTTTTAATGAAAGCAAATACTTAGAGGTATCTTTAAAAAAATTTTAGAGTGGCGTGCAAACTGGGAATACACTGAAAAAAATATTCAAAATTTTCTTATTGGTTTTGTGAAAAAAATTTTCTCAGTGTAAAAATAAAAAAAATTTTTTTAGCTTCCTTGTTTTATTATCTAACAGAATCTGATCGTCTTTCTATCTCAATTGGTTGTTGAGATATAAATTTTTGAAAAAAGCTTTAACAAAAAAGGATTTTCAAAGATATTTCAAGGACCGTTCAAAATAAAAATCTTAAAAAGTAGTCTCCACAGTGTTTTTAAATGGCACCTATCGAAAAATCAACAAAATTTAAAAATTTAAAGCATACTTTATGGCAAAATTTTCTTACCAACATTTTGCGAATAACTTTAGCGAATTCGAACTTAAAACCGCTTTTCTAACTACAAAAAAATTCATATTGAATTTAAAAATCGATTTGAATCTTTACTTAATGTGAGTTGAACGAAATTTGTACTCCCTTAAAGTATGCTTTAAATTTATAAAAGTCAACAAAATCCGAGCCCTGTTAATTAAGTAAATTAATTTACGTTGGCAAAAAAAGAGTTCTTCAAAAATTTCAATGTACTCTTATCGAAACACCGGTCAATGTCATATATAAGACGGTGATGATTTTCTTGAACGCGAACGTGGCTTAGATGGGCTTTTGAGGCTAAATCGTGAGCTGCTACGTGCTTTGAATCCATCATTCCACGGTTCAGATACACGTCCGTACCAATGTATCAAATCCATGACTTCGAGCTGAAAATCGAAAATCTTTTGAGCGATTTTCTTTTCTCTAGAATTCAATAAGCATACCTGGATGCTCTGAGGCAATTCCTTAAACATATCAGATTTTGTTAGTTGTGCATTTTGTGATAAAAATGATAGACAATTCGATTTTAAAACGGTCGCCATATAACGATCCGCGATTCCAAGTAAACAAAGCACGGACTCCTCATCGATCTGTGAGTTCAAAGTGTTTTCACAAAGTTCCTATTGAAAAAAAATTGTAACATTTAAAACAAAAATGTTCAGTTTTCCAATCGAATCGAACCTTCAGATCATCCATGGAATAGCGATCGGCTAAAAGCATCAGTTCGCAGATCTGTTCGGCACCCACTTTTTTATCAATGGGCGCTCCGTACAAATACAGCAGCAATCGCCGAAAGATAACCGGCGTCGTATCGGTGATTATGATTTTACGATTGATACTCTCCTGCATGCCAGATAGTAGTGCCTTCTTAAACCATTCACATCTATCGATCGAGAGAGAGAGAGAGAGAAAAAGAACGAATTTGATTCTCAGTGAATCGGGGTCCGAGTGAGTGAGTGGGTGATTCGTTTTCTACCTGGCTGACACAATAACACGATGGGCACGAAATGTGTGCACCTGTATGGTCGGACGTCGTGATGTTGAACTTTTTTGACGCTGCTTATGACCAGACATTTGCTGCATCTCGTATTCCTCTTTGCTGCCTGCCGATGCTGCATTACTCCCCGTAAACGTATGCACTTCGAACTCCATGTCCGCCAATTGTGCCGAGTGGAGCAGACGAAGGGCGTTCTTCGATAGATTGCTGTGCGCACTAATTGGTGGCTCGCACAGATTTTTTATTAAATTAAGCTGTAAATATTTTATTTAAATTTATTTCTAGAAATTTTATAACATTGATTGGATGTTCTACCACCACCACCTTAACGTTCTTGTAATCATAGAAATGTCGATGCTCCATCGTTGGATCAAGTTCAGAATTATTTTCATTATCAGCTAATTTTAAGTCATTCGAAAGTTCCAATAAACCCAGATCAACAAGCGATTGCGTGAACTCTTGCTTTTGAACCAATTTACAAATCTGCAATGCAAACGAAACGAAAAACGAAGAATTTATAACCTTAAAGGAAACAACAAATAAATAAATGATGGAATTTTCAAAGAACACGAAGTCTTTTTTCTATAAGAAATTCACATTTTACTCTTGCAGTTCTTGCAGCGATGTCCCATTATCAGTGCCGGCCACCACTATCATTTACTAATTGCGTTTGTATGCGTGCACATTACACAGCGAGAAACAGTTGTAGATGTTTTCATACAAAATTGCATACATTTTTCTTAGAGCCGAAAAATTTTATTCTTTTGAACTGGGTATGTCCCTGGATCGATATGTCGCAAAAACTCGATGCCTCGTCCAAGAAGTATTGATGGGTCATTTTGGAGCTTTTTCAGCTCATCTTGAGCTCTTTTATCTTGAAAATTTACAGTGTAGAGCAGATAATTATTGGAAAAACCAATGATGTGCTGAATTTATACTTATATATTATATAATAAAATAACTTAATGTTAAGAACAACGATGAAAAAATTCCTGAAGTATAAAAAATTCATTTTCTTCGAAGTGTATCCAGGCTGAAAAAAAATTTACGTTCTCATCTAGCTTCATCCGACGCAGCTCCGTCTCGCTTTGTTTCTCATTTGAGAGCAATTTTATGTACATACGAGTGCTTACGCTCTTTTTACTTCTAGCTTGCTTCCGTGGCCGGCACTGCCATTTATGTTCTCAAACACATTATAACAAAAATATGTTGCATGCTTGCAGGCGTATTATTTTCATTACCCTTCGTAAAGGTAGCAATTATATTCTTTAACTTCTCTGAAAGACTGTCTGTCTGATAGTAAAAGTGATATTGGAATGTATTTCGATGGATGGATGGGATGGGTTTTTTTTTTGCATTTATTAGTTGAAAAAGCCTTTTTTCAAAGTTTTATATCTCAAAAACTAATTAAGATAAGAAGATGAAACAAACGGTCACTTATTGTCAATAAAACAAGGTATTTTTTTAAAACATTCAAAAGGTTTTAAAAAAACTTAAATACACTGAAAAAAATAGTTAAATTTTTGTTTTCTTTTTTGTGCAAAAATTTTTCTCAGTGTAAAATTTAAAAATAAATTTTCTATATTCCTTGTCTTATTAACAATAACTCACCATTTGTTTGATCTTTTTATCTTAATTATATATGGAGATATTAGATTTTTAAAAACATGCCGTATGAGAAATGTGTTTTGTATCATTTTCGCACATTTGTACTGGATATTAGTACTAGAGCATCTATGTGCACTTGTAATTTTTTGAATATCTCACTGTTGCGCCATTTAATTTGAATGAAACTTTTTTTAAATGAAAGCAAATACTTAGAGGTATCTTTTAAAAAAATTTTAGAGTGGCGTCCAACTGGGAGTACACTGATAAAAATTGTTAATATTGTCTTTTTAGTTTTGTGGGAAAATTTTTCTCAGTGTAAAATTAAAAAAAATTTTTTTTTTGATTTCCTGTTATATTCGCAATCAACCAACGTTTGTTTCATCTTCTTATCTTAATTAGCTTTTGAGATATAAAATTTTTAGTGTAAATAAAAAGGATTTTCTATATTCCTTGATTTATTATCTAATAGAATTGTAGACGTCTCTCTATCTCAATTGTGTTGAGATATAAAATTCTGAAAAAGCTTATAAAAAGATTCTTCAGTATTTCAAGTGACCGTTCAAAATAAAAATCTAAAAACTAGTCTCCACAGTGTTTTTAGATGGCACCTATCGAAAAATCAACAAAATTTAAAAATTCCTTTCATGATGCCGCATGCCTTTGCTTAACCTATTAAGCTATTTCGGAGTCCATAGGACTTAGAAACTAATTTTCATCCTGGCTTAAATTGAACATTATTATATTTGAAACTTACCCGACTATTGGCTCAACGAGCGCAGCCTTATGATCAAAGAGCTTTACAGTTACGCCATTCTTAGGCAGAAAAAAAGAAAGAAAAGATTACAGACTTTATTAAATGGACCGAAACGATCGACTGAATGATGCACTCACAATTTGACTTGTTGCCAGTTTAAAGCAGAACTTGAACTCCTTCCAGCCAAGCTTCTCGTCCAGGCGATCGGCAAGATTTTCGACTATCAAAATATAGGCTGGCATATCCGTTATCAGCTGCTCAAGGTTTTGATGAATTGTGCTTCGTTTACTCAAAAAGTCCATTTCGCAAAAAGTAACTCTGCAACGATAGAATCGATAACAAAAAAAAAAAAAAAAAAAATCGGATATCGAAAGCTTTAGCTTACTTTTTATCCCTAATAATATCAAGTGCCGCCGATATTCGGCCATAGATATCGCGCATTTTACGCACTTCGTACATGTAAAGCACGAACTTCAAATCGTTCTCTGCCGATGCTAAACGCTTATCGCTTTGGCTATCGTAGAGGGTCAACCCAACGGGCGGTCCACGTCGTGGTCTCGGCGACAATGGCAATGGCGGCTGACTGAAAAGCGTCGTTACACTGTTATTCTCCTCCTCGCATGGATTCGCTGTTATGAAAGTGTTATTTTGAATTTGCATCGCGACAGCAGCATCGATTTCGTGTCTTATTGATAAATCTAAGTGTGAGCATTTTAAGTCCTGGAAATAAAAAAAACAGGAATAATCCTTAGAAATTTTTTGAACAATCTCATACTATACGTACTTTGCACATTTTCTCTAGGGAATTTTTGATTTCCTCTATCACATTAGTTAAAATTAATAATGTGGATTCGATCTGCAAAGGAGGAAAGTAAAAAATAAATAAGATTCCAAACTCAATTATAATTTGGGCAACGGAAAATATTTAAATTCAGCACCCAAAGGTATGCAATTGAATATTTAGAGAAAGAATTATGAGGTTGCGGCATCATGAAAGGATTTTTTTTTTAATATGGTTGATTTTTCGATAGATGCCATCTAAAAACACTGGGGAGACTACTTTTTAGATTTTTATTTTGAACGGTCCTTGAAATATCCTTGAAAATCCTTTTTTAATAAGGCTTTTTTCAAAATTTTATATCTCAACAACCAATTGAGATAGAGAGACGATCTAAACAGATTCTATTAGATAATAAATCAAGGAATATAGAAAATTTATTTTTAAATTTTACACTGAGAAAAATTTTTGCACAAAAAAGAAAACAAAAATTTAACTATTTTTTCAGTGTATTTCAGTTTTTGTAAAACCTTTTGAATGTTGAAAATGAATTACCTTGTTTTATTAAAAATAAGTCACGTTGTTTTATCTTTTTATCTTAATTATTTCTGGAGATATTAAATTTTAAAAACATGCCGTATGACTAATGTTTTTTGTATCATTTTCGCACATTTGTACTGGATATTAACTAGAGCATCTATGTGCACTTGTAAATTTTTTGAATATCTCACTGTTGCGCCATTTAATTTGAATGAAACTTTTTTTTAAATGAAAGCAAATACTTAGAGGTATCTTTTAAAAAAATTTGTAGAGTGGCGTCAAACTGGGAATACACTGAAAAAAATATTCAACATTTTCTTTTTAGTTTTGTGAAAAAAATTTTCTCAGTGTAAAAAAAAAAAAATTTTTTTTAGCTTCCTTGTTTTATTATCTAACAGAATCTGTTTAGATCGTCTTTCAATCTCAATTGGTTGTTGAGATATAAATTTTTGAAAAAAGATTTAACAAAAAAGGATTTTCAAGGATATTTCAAGGACCGTTCAAAATAAAATCTAAAAAGTAGTCTCCCCAGTGTTTTTAGATGGCACCTATCGAAAAATTAACAAAATTTAAAAATTCATTTCATGATGCCGCATGCCTTTGCTTAACCCGCCAGACCCTATAAAAGCATTTACGAGGAGAGATTTATTGAGGTTCCAAGAAGATCGGAATAACTAGCAAAATCCTTGCCCCAAGACTTGCTCGAATGGAAATAGCTACAAGAATGGACAGATTTTTTGAGTATCGGCAGTATTCTTTAAATTTAAATGCATACTTTTAGGTGATAAATTAAAGTATTTTCTGTTGTGCGATCGATTGTGCTTTTTTTTTGTTTTGTTCATACTTCAGGTACTAAGTAGTTTACTAATTCGGTCTTTTCATCGGCCGTTAAGCTTATGAAGACATTAAGTATGTTGCGCAAGAGCTGGTGAATCTGTGACATAAAGATTGGAATGCGCGTGCGCGAATATTTGATGATTTCGTTTTTCTGATAGCGTGATATATCGCCGGCGTCCTTAATGAATATATTGCAGAATTGCAGAATTTTCGCACATCCTTCGAAATAGGTAAATAATTGAGGGTAAGTTAAGAGGATTAATTGCATTGACTGCAACCTACCTATAGCGCAATCCTTTAAGCAATCCTTAAAAGTCGCATAGAGTGTGGCTGGCTCATGCGATATAGAAACGGGATTGATTGCTTGTATCGTTCGATTTAAAATGCTGTGCAAATCCATAATAATGTTAACAACAACTGAAAATAATTTCAATTGGAAAATCACACAGGACACCTATTTATTTTTCTCTGCTTAGCTTTAATTGAAAATAAGAAAAAAACTTACATTTCTTGAGTTTGATAAGTTTCAGATACTTTCTAGTTGGCTCGACCATTTTCGTCAGCGATGGTTGTGTTTCGGCGAAGTTAATAAGCTTTTCGCAGACCTCTTCATCCAGATCCGAGAGCAACGATTCCGTATAGAGCCAATGAAGAATTGGTGTCAATAAGAAGCCTGGTAGATTATACAGCACGCCAACAGGCGTTAATGGCGAAGAGGGTGGTGTGTCCATCGAGCTGGGAAAGGGCGACGGACTGCGGGCACGATAGGGCGAGAGCGGCGGCCGACGCGTATTGCAAATTGTCGTCGCGTCGTTGCTGTTGTTGTTGTTGTTGTTGTTGTTATCGGATGCAGCAAGATATCTGGACCGAAGTTAAAAATATTTTTGCAATGCTGTGACTGTGTTTCCAAATGTGAATCGGAGCTGGATGTTTGTGGGAAGCGTCGCATACTATCATTATCGTTGGAGCCGAGCAGTTTCTTTCCACCGGCAACTGAAATCGCATTTCCAATCGCAATGTGAGCATTTTGACTTAGACAATTGAAAGAATTTGAGAGATATTGCGTACGATGTGTGCCTAGATTTCCTGCTATGATATTGATATTACCAATCGCGGCATGTTGCGTTGTTGAGTGGTTGGGTGGTTGCAGGTAAATGGGAGATATGTTAAGGCGTTGTGGATATTTTTGTTGTTCCTCGTCGGAAGATATTGTCGACGCGGTGACAGATATTCGAATCGGGCTAGGGCTACTGGGACCGCTGATGCTTTCTTTACACTTTTTCGTCTGCTGTAAAAGTGTGGGCGACTTGCAGAAATGCGCATTCGATACAGGAATCGTGTTGCCGCTGGTTAAGGCCGGTAGACACATGCTGCAATCGAAGCCATTCAAACGTAAAATGGCTGAGTGCACTTTATACTGAAAAAAAAAAAAAAAAAAAAATAAATTTTCAGTTACAGTTACAGTAGAACAACCGAAACCCCTTAAAGTATGCCTTTGGATATTTCAAAACTAATTAATATCATTTTAAGCCTTTATAAACGGAGATTAATTAAGGCTTTAAAGATGTCCGCACATCTTTCATGCCGCTCCACCAACTTATTTCATTAAATGGACAAAGCTACAAGAATGAACAGATTTTTGTCACTATCGGAAATATATTCTGAATATTTGAGTGTATACTTCTATGGGTGGTGAACTTAAATATTTTCTGTTGCCCTAAAAATGATGCAAAAAAGTATGCAATAATAATTCCATAAGAAAAGTGAAATTAGATGTCCAAGGGAAAAATGCTGTAAACTAGTGTACTTAGCTGGGTTCGGATTTTATTGACTTTTATAAATTTAAAGCATACTTTAAGGGAGTACAAATTTCGTTCAACTTACATAAAGTTAAGATTCAAATCGATTTTTAACTTCAATGAGAATTTTTTTGATGTTAGAAAAGCGGTTTTAAGTTCGAATTCCCTAAAGTTATTCGCCAAATGTTGGTAAGAAAATTTTTTTGTTCCATAAAGTATGCTTTAAATTTTTAAATGCAACAAAATCCGAGCCGTGGGAATTTCATTGAGGTTTCTAGAAGATCGGAACAGCTTTCAAAATTCTTGCATAAAATGTGCTTGAATGTATATGTCTACAAGAATGAGCAGATCTCTGCACTACAGGAAACATTTTAAAAATTTATATGCATACTTCTCGGCGTTGCTTCAATTATGCATTTGTGAAGTAGATATACATGATTTTTTACACTGTGGAAACGTTCTAAAACCATCTTGTAAAAACATCTCAAAAAACATATGAAGTATAAGAGAAAAATTATACATAAATGAAAAAGGAGAAGATATAGATAATTTCCTATAAAACTTCAATGAAATATTTTTTCTTTAAATCGTGCTAAATCGTGTTTTAAAACCGATTCGTAGATACTTATTTTGAAAGCAAAACCGTGAGAAAAAAATCTCTTTCGAAGCATCTTACCTCAATGTTATTTGAGCACTTGATTATAACATCACTAAAATACGATTCACTTAACGCTTCAAAGAATGAAATTTCCTTTTCCTGTCCCGCCGCTTGGCCTTCTTTCAGACGCTTGCACTCGATTGCGTACCAATTTTCACAATCCAAAACTAAGGTATCAGTCGGTATCAGCGTATTTGTCTGAAAAGGTTTTACAACACATTAGCGTATCTCTCGAATTTATAGGGCATTTACATATACGTTTGAGCGCTCCTCGTTTAAGCTAAAACGACTAAGTCAAAACGGGGTGTTTACATATGCGCATGTCGTTTTGTCATTTTGTGGTTATCTTTTGTTTGCTCAACACGTGAAATATGAGTGAATATTGTAATTTAGAATAGATGCAATTATTGAAATTGCGTTCGTTTTCTACATTGGTTGTGGAATTAACCTCATAATTTTTAAATTCGAAATTTCAATGACCATATGTTTTGCATTTTTATAGTGATGCCATTCAAATTTCGATATTTTTATGAGTTATAAACAGGATTTATCTTGTTTAGCTACTTGTTTTAAATTAAAACAGGAAAGTTTCTCGTTTTAGTTTTGTACGATAAAACGGGAAAAATCTAAGTTGTTTTAGAGCTAAAACGGGCAAAGTTACTAAAACGCGAATAAAACGGCATATGTAAACGGCCTATAAGATTGAATATAAATTAATTAATTTATATTTAAATTTTTTAGTTCATGTGATGGATGTTTTTTTTAATAATTTTTATAAATATTTTTTTGGAGAATTTTATCAAAACTAAGGAGTGTATTTAACTTACTCTAAATTCGATGCTATGCCCAGCAAATGCCCCAAATATAAGACGAGGATTCGTTTCACAGACATCGAATGTCTCACAACTAAAAAGGACACTTGCGGAGTCGCAGCAAGTGCCGCAGTCTTTGGATTCAGGTAGGGGACTAACTAAATCGTTATACCACGTTATGTCGCCGGTGTCATCCAGTCGAAACTTTATGCTGCAAAGGCAAAGAAAGAAAAAACAAAAAAAAAACCTTAGTCTTTATTGGAAAGGAAATGCGGACTAAGATGAAAAATTCGAACCCCTCAAGGCCGGATATTTCGGGCTTCCCTTCGAATGTGCAGTTCACAATCTATTGAAAAAAAGAAAAATTATTAAATTTAGGTATTTGTTTTTTTTTCCTCATAAAATTCTTTAATAAAATCATTGCATTGCACACCTCCCAAATTCCGAGAAATGTATGCTCCACTGCCATTTTTTTTGCGATACGGAGCCGCCGCTATGCTTTTCCAACTTCAACGTTAACAGCTTGTATGTATGTATGTATGTAGGCTTTTCCATATGCGAGTTTACATTTTATGTAAGTATTTGTGTGGGAGTTCAAAAACGGGTGGGCGTTTGTCTGATAGGTGGATACGTTGCGATAGAAGAAATGATGGAAAAAATGTTTTATGCCTTCGGGATTAAGTTTTTCATTATTTTTGTTGTTCCTATTTTTTTTTTTTTTTTTTTTTTTTTTTCTTAAAATTGTTAGCTATTTTCTTTTATAAAAGAATTCTCAATTTCATTAAACTCATTCTAAGTAATTTCTCTGCACACTTATTTTTCTTTTTGTCGATTTTTCCGCTCTCTTCTGGTTGCACAGATTTTTTTTTTGCGTTTATTTCAAATTGGGAAAAATTTTCATTTTAAACATTAATCGGTAAAGTTTTCCGTTCATTTTCATACGAATCCATAATGTGCACTTCTTTTTCCGAACTTAAAAACTAAATTTTTAGAATTTTCACAATTTGTTCAGCACCAAATACAGAGGAAAAATGATTTTTCATCGTGCAGGATGTGAGCAAAGAAAAAAGGATAATGTACACAAAACAGAAATGTCAAATGCAACAGCTGAGCTCAGAGCCCGGAGAGATTGTACTGGGGTCGTTCCTCTCTTGAATAGAGAGAAAGCCCAATTGGAAACTTGACGATTTGAATTGCTTAAGCAGAATAGGCAGTGGCGTGTGTTCATTATCGTTGGAATAATTTAAGAAAAAAAAATTTGTGTCTGTAAAGCATGGATGGGCGCGTAAACTGTTTACACTTACGTTTACGGCTGCTGTTTACGCGTAAACAAACGTAAACGTAAACAGATTTCAATTGATGTAAACGTAAACAGACAGAAGTAAACGTAAACAAGTTTTAAGATTGGTAAGGAAACTAAGATTCTGTAGATCTATAAACCAAAAAAAAAAAATTTTTTTACCAAAAATACATGTTCCTTTTTCATTTATCGGCATCTAAAAAATAGATTCCAAATAGACAATTTTTTTTTAAAATTTTTGATTTAAAGGTAAGTCTTTACCCAACAAAACAGTATATTAGTTTTTAAAATCAATGGATAAATGGCGAAGTTATAACTTTATAAGTGAGGGGATAAAGCCAATATAAGCAATGAGAATGACAAATTTAGCCTTAGAGTATGCAATGTATTTTTGCGATACGGTTTAAATTTTTTATTCCTTGCTTATATTGGCTTTATCCCCTCACTTATTAAGTTATAACTTCGCCATTTATTCATAGATTTTGAAAAGTAATACACTATTTTGTTGGGTAAAGACCCACCTTTAATTCAAAAATGTAAAAAAAAAAATTGTATTTTTGGAATCTATTTTTTAGATGCCGATAAATGAAAAAGGAACATGTATTTTTGCTACAAAAATATTTTTTTTTTTTGGTTTATTGGTCTACAGAATCTTAGTTTCCTAACCAATCTTAAAACTATGTAGGAAAGAGTCTTAGAGGCGTTAGTTTTCCTTAGTTTGAGTGGTAGTTCATTTGAATTGGTCGATGCATGGCCGAGTTCTGTTCAAAAAATCTACAATATCTCCGAAAAAAACCTTTGTTATACCTTTTCCGAAGGAAAGGGTATATTAAGTTTGGCACGGTGTATGTAACATACCAAAGGAGTCGCGGTAGATATAGACATATATATATATTCTTGATCAGGGTGACAAGAGGAATTGATCTAGCCATGTCTGTCTGTCTGTCTGTCTGTCTGTCTGTCTGTCTGTCTGTCTGTCTGTCTGTCTGTCTGTCTGTCTGTCTGTCGGTCACACTTTAGTTTTTCGTAATTTACTCCTAAGCCATGAAAGATATCATATTGAAATTTGGCATGGACTTCAACCAGGTAAATGTCCGAAAAACTGCATACAAATTTTTTTCGTAGTCCCTTCTTGGGTCGTGGGAAGTGGTTCAGAAGTTTCAAAAATCACGATTTTTAACGTTTTTCCTGGATAACTTTTTTACTCTACATCCCAGCTTATTGAAATTTGGTGTGTGTATAGCTACTATGTAGACTTAAGCTTTCGCTGAAAAAAAATTGCGACATCGCTATAACTATGGTCATCATCCTACACAATAGAAAAAAAACACTCTTTCTCTTATTCTCATATCTGAATACAAAAATTATTTTTTTGCTTCTTCTGATTGTGTATTTTGCCGCCAAATAAAGTCGTCCATTATGGATAAATTTTGACCATGACCACATTTCGCGAAATTCGCAAAAATTGATTTTCACTATTTTGAATTGAGTATTTCGCAGCTAAACAAAATGTCCTCTAAGGGTTAAAATTTGATCAAGACACACATCCGCGAAATTCGCGAAAAATTTGATTTTCACTATTTTGAAGTGAGTATTTCGCAGCTAAACTAAATTTCCTCTAAGGGTTAAAATTTGATCAAGACCACCATCCGCGAAATTCGCAAAAATTTGATTTTCACTAGTTTGAATTGAGTATTTCGCAGTTAAACAAAATGTCGTTTAAGGGTTAAAATTTGATCAAGACCACCATCCGCGAAATTCGCGAAAATTTGATTTTCACTATTTTGAAGTGAGTATTTCGCAGCTAAACTAAATTTCCTCTAAGGGTTAAAATTTGATCAAGACCACCATCCGCGAAATTCGCAAAAATTTGATTTTCACTATTTTGAATTGAGTATTTCGCAGTTAAACAAAATGTCCTCTAAGGGTTAAAATTTGATCAAGACCACCATTCGCGAAATTTTTTTGCTTAATAATAATCTCGAGTTTTAGAACCTAAATCGAAGTACAGATAAGGTATAAATAGATATCCAAGCTAGAACAACGAAAACGGCAGGAATTTTCGTTAAGGTAATGTTTTAACATATTTTCGGCTGAGGAAAAGGTATGTGTGCAATCGGCTTTGCCGATGTAAACTTCTTTACTTGTTTTTTTTTTAAATTAATATAAAAAAAAACGCTTCCATGAGAATTTTTTTCAATAATTTTTTCGTGTTTAGAAGGCCAAAGTCTATGGGAAAAGTGCATTGAGATCTCCTGAATAAAATGGCTGTAAGCTAGTGTAAGCTTCGTAAACTTTTGGATCTTGTCTTTATCGATAAAAACATGATCCTAACAGTTTATGAGTCGCCCTCTACCTTCTTCTCACCTGGTTATATGCATCACGTTCCTCCTTCGCTGTATTGTATTAAATTTTATGAATTCTTACCAATGCAATAAATTGTTTCAAATTCTAATTTACTTGATCACGATAAATGTAACTTTGTTTTATTAAGCGCGAAAATGAATAGCATTAATTGGAGTGATAATAAGCTTGGCTCTTTAAATACAATGGAGTGCTTTAAAAATATTTGCTTAGGCTTTATTCAAGAATTGTACGCCTCTGAAGAGGATAAAATCTTACTCCACTCCTTGTGTAACGGCTGCTTTGAAGCATTTAAAGAACTTACGTAATAAGTACGCTGCCAATTTGAAGTATTAAGTCAGAGAGAGAGAGAGACAGAGTCTGTCCACGATTTCAATGCATACGCTTCACGTGTTCTGGAACTGTGATTCGATGCCCTTGAGAATGCAACAGGAGGGCGGTTGAAGGTCGTGGCACGTGATACGCGTGGACGGACTCTCTGCACTGAATGGTCCACCGGAGCTGATTCCAGGCTCCTGGCAGGATCGCCAAATGTTAATGTCAGAGAATATGCTGCAATTATCTGGGATCCCTTTTATTTGTCGCACATTTCTCGAATTGAACATCTGCAAAAGACTTTCACTCGCTTTGCGTTGCGATCACTGAATTTTGGTGATCAATTTCCTTCCTTCATTGTCCGATGTACTTATGCTTATCAGCTTAAAATACCTACCTTTGGATCTTTCCCAGGTGATCACCAGATTGAGATATTTTCGCTCTAGCTCTTATATTAACGAAGATATCGGCATTTAAAGATTTTTTGAAAATTTTCTATGAAAATCTGGATTTTTGGAATTTTCCCAGGTGATCACCAGATTGGGCTATTTTCGCTCTAGCTCTTATATTAACGAAGATATCGGCATTTAAAGATTTTTTGAAAATTTTCTATGAAAATCCGGATATTTCAGCGTTTTACCTTTCACACCGGTGGTCTATTTATTGGTCTATGAGAATGCTAAAAATCAGTCAATAAAATTTTGTAGGTAATCCAGAACAAGTGAAAGCTCCAACAATAAGGCACAATGATAATATTATTATATGGGCACATTTTTATAGTCTATCCAAAGCATTATTGTAATTATTTATTTTAAAAATCATGGAATGCTTTAGCTGCCAGCTCACTTGAGGACTCGAGGCATTCCTGGTCATTTAGTAGACTAATATTGTCGCGCTGAATTATATCAAAAGGACGAAGCTGCAAAAAAAGTTTTTAAATTTTAATTTTTATTTCAATTTTAAATTTAATTTGCAATTTGCAATTTGCACATGCGAGAACTTACATTCAGTAAATGCTTGGAGTCGATTTTAAAGTTTTTGTACATCGCAATTTTTTGCAGAGCCATTACGGATCGAATGCGTTGCTTCGGATCAATGGTCAGCAATCGATGGAGCACATCCTTTGACTCATGGGGTAGAGATGAATGCTCTTCAGGGAGGAAATTCTCAGCAGCTTCTCCATTGTACTGATTGCTGCTAAGCGGTCGACTAGACGAGTTCAAATGGTCCTTTAAATCGAAGGATTCGTTTTGCATATTGGATGGTAGAGAAATTTGTAAAAACATTCTGTTATCGGGACTCTGAAATGGAACAATGAAGTTTTTTTTATTATTTTATTTTATTTTCTAGAAAATCATAATTTCTTTAAACGCTTTCCATTGTTTCATTGTTCAAATCTTTCCTTTGCCAGCACTGTCACATATTTTTGAGGTCATCGAACAAAAATTTTACTGCAGTTTCTGAAAGCTCTCGGTGAGTAGAGAAACTACCTATATTTGGTTTAGCTAGATTGTCTGCAAGTCAATTTGAAATCGATCTCGAAAAATGTGGCCGAGAACTAAGATGACAACAATTCGAAAACGACAACGAAAACAACGATTCTTGGTAAAGCTTTTCACATAATAAGTTCAAAAGAGATTCTGTCATCGTGGCTTATTAATTTGTGTGCATCCATTTGCATTTAATTTCAATAAAGCTAAGAGACTTCCACTAGCGACGCTTTTCTTTTCTCTAACTTGGCCTAGCGCTTCCAAATTTCATAACGTTCAATGAACTCTCTCGAAAAGAAAACATGTCGTATTAGGTATTATCACAAGAAACTATCGACTTTATGAACTCCACGACATGTATGGACACGAGTTCATTAATTACAATCAGAATCGAAAAATTTCATTGCTTTAAATAATGATCAATAAAACTTTCACCTAATTTTATGTTATCATCGAGAGAACGTCCATTCATTTCACTATGTTCGAGTGGAAAATTTCCCAAAAATAATCTACACCGCACATCTTAAGACGAATATCATCAGCTCTTCATCGAAATGTGAACGAAGCTTGGTCAGCAAGAAATTGAAAAGCAGCCACGAATACCGTTAGAAGTCTTCAAAGAAGCACCCACGAAGGTCGTCCACATGCCAAGCTAGAGATGATTGAGTGACGAAGCTTACGAACGAAATTGCTGTAAGCAATTATGGGCAATCACAAATAATAAAATTGAGTCCTAAAAGTATGCACGTTAATATTTAAGAAAAAATAAATGAATTTATGAATATTTGATTCCAGCTTTTACGTGATCCGTAAAATTCCATGACACCTGGACCTGGAGTGACATGAATATTTTTACGGCTCAATTTAAATACTTGTGGTTTTAAACAGGGCTCGGATTTTTTATCTTTTATAAATTTACAGCATACTTTATGGAGTAAAAATTTTATTCAACTCACATAAAGTTAAGATTCAAATCGAAATATGAATTAAATATGAATTTTTTGAAGTAAAAAAAAACCGCTTTGAAGTTTAACTTATTCGCAAAGGGTTGGTAAGAAATATTTTTTTGCCCCATAAAGTATGCTTTAAATTAATAAAAGTCAAGATTATCCGAGCCCCGCCCAGCAGTAATGAGCCGGTCAATTTCCTAAGAAGGACTGGCCTTTGACTGGTCCCTAATCCTACCGGTTACATTATGGCATTTCGCTCCATCGAATTCGACTAGCCCGCGGTCGGTAATAAAGGGGTTTGATTTAAGGGTAGTCTATAAATGACACTTTTATCAACTTAGAATATAAATAAGAAATTGGTTTTTTATTTTCTTTATATGACTATCTTAAAACCAGAAAAAATTAAGACAATTGACCCCAAAAAGCTGGCCGTTTTGCTAGACTAGTCCCTCTCCAATGACAGGCCCATGTTAAAAAGGTCAGTTGAATACATTAGAAGTGGAATTATGAGGGGACTAGTACTGGCAACATAAAGGACCGACCCAAGGCTTTGTGGACTATACCGATTTAGAAAATTTTTGGCTATGGAAGAGCGAAATTTCTTGTGACGAAGACACTTGAATGATACATTCCAGTCATTGTAACCAAATCGGTAACCGGTTACAAATCCATCGGACGTGAAAATATATCAATTTTATAAAAGCTTAATAAAATAAATTGATCACATCTCTAGATGGAATCACCGGGACATCACTAATCCGAATGTATTCATCGAGAAATTGAGATTGTTTGTTGTGTGGAATCTGGACCGGTTGCATCAGAAAATTTTCTATTTTTAGACAATCAAATCCTATTTTCTTTTAATTGAATATTTATGTTCATGCAGCAAGTTTTGTTGTTTTCTAATCAATAATTAAAATTGATGCTTTCTCATCGTTTCAACTTAGCTCACCAAAGATAAGCGGGCAACGGTGAAGGTTTGTTGGCTCGAAATTTCGATGGACGCTCTTTTCAACAAAACACGTATAAGAGGGCTCGGTAGCCAGCAATATGTTTTCAGTAGAAACCAAGAATTGCTAACAGTAAAACACGAATTGGAACCCCAGTGAGAAGTAAAAGTCTGTAGCTTTGGAGATTCATGCAAATCTGGAATGAAGGATTGGGTTTAAGACGAAAGTGTTGGGCGTTGGAATCGTGATAAAATGGATTTAATTCGTTTTTAAACCAGATGCACTCTGTGTTGGATATTGCAATTTTGAAACTAGAGTTACACCCGGAACCACTGAATATAGACCATGACAAATGGTTATATAAACCTGGAATAGATTAAGCCAGACTTATCTGTCTGTCTTTCCGTATGAAGTTTTCTTATCGAAGGAGTTGAGCTATCTTGACGAAATTTGAAGATGAATAAGACAATGTTTGGACTATTTAACAAAAAAAAAACTGACTACAATGAGTCCTTTTTGGACCAGTTTGGAACTAGACCCTAAACTAGACTAGTTGTAATCAGTTTTTTGAAAAAAATTTTTCCAAAATTCTTAGAATTTTTCACTTATTCTATAAATAAATTTTCACCGAAATCGGAAGTCATGAACTTTTCGGATTTTTCGGACCAGTTTGGAACTAGACCCAAACTAGACTAGTTGTAATCAGTTTTTTGAAAAAAATTTTGCCCAAAATTCTTAGAATTTTTCACTTATTCTATAAATAAATTTTCACCGAAATCGGAAGTCATGAATTTTTCGGACCAGTTTGGAACTAGACCCAAACTAGACTAGTTGTAATCAGTTTTTGGAAAAAAATTTTGCCCAAAATTCTTAGAATTTTTCACTTATTCTATTAATAAATTTTCACCGAAATCGGAAGTTATAAATTTTTCGGACCAGTTTGGAACTAGACCCAAACTAGACTAGTTGTAATCAGTTTTTTGAAAAAAAATTTGCTCCAAAATTCTTAGAATTTTTCACTTATTCTATTAATAAATTTTCACCGAAATCGGAAGTCATGAATTTTCCGGATTTTTCGGACCAGTTTGGAACTAGACCCAAACTAGACTAGTTGTAATCAGTTTTTTGAAAAAAATTTTGCCCAAAATTCTTAGAATTTTTCACTTATTCTATTAATAAATTTTCACCGAAATCGGAATTCATGAATTTTCGGACCAGTTTGGAACTAGACCCAAACTAGACTAGTTGTAATCAGTTTTTTGAAAAAAATTTTGCCCAAAATTCTTAGAATTTTTCACTTATTCTATTAATAAATTTTCACCGAAATCGGAATTCATGAATTTTTCGGAAATTTTTCGGACCAGTTTGGAACTAGACCCAAACTAGACTAGTTGTAATCAGTTTTTTGAAAAAAATTTTCGCAAAAATTCTTAGAATTTTTCACTTATTCTATTAATAAAAATTTTCACCGAAATCGGAAGTCATGAATTTTTCGGATTTTTTGGGTTTTTGGTCCAAAACTCTCTAAACTTCCTCTAGCTCCCTTCCAATTTTTTTTTTTTGGTTAATGTCTCATAATTGTTCAATATTCCACTGTGGCCAATAAAAGCACTACCAAAGCACTCTTTCTTTCGCTACGCCCCTGGCTGAGATGCCAATTTACGAAGCGAGAGGCCCTGGGTTCAACTCCCAGCTCGCATTTGGATGTTAATTGTGTCGTTTTTGCAGGTTCTGTTTTGCTTTGTTTTCCTATTATACGGGCCCATTTGGTGCCTAAGGGTGTCACGCTTAATGGCAGCCACACTAACATAACCGTACCTTAGGGTCCCAGATACGCTTCAGCAAATATTGTGTTTACCCAGAGTGTCGAAAAAGGTGGATCCGGCCCTGTTTGTATGCTTCCCCTAAAAATCTCTTTCAGTTTATTTGGGTACAATTTCAGCAGCATAAAACAATCTCATTGCATCTACATAAACAATAAAAAAAAAAATCCATGTCGAGATTCACTTTGAATGTATGTGGCTTCTCGCAAGCTGATTGTGCAGGTTGTGCATAATTTATAAGATTGAAGAGCATTTGAATGAAGTTTTAAAATTTATTTAATTATTTTCAAAACCTTACGCCATGCTATTAACGTGTTCTAGCTCTTGACATGATAATAATAATGATAAACTCGAATAACCACACAACCTTCGGACAATATTATTATTTAATATTGGCGATTTTCGCAATTCTTCCAAATATGCAATAAATGAACATTCATGAGCTAATCACTGAGAGAATTTCTCATTCGCTGGAAACAAACGATGATGGGCAATTAAAACGCCACCAGACCTGAATGCTCTTGTCTACTTTCGATCGTCTTTTCGTTCTGCATTGATAATTTGATTCGAAGTAATTTAAATTTTGAATCACATGCAACGAAATCATCGTCTGCACAGCGTTTAGATTTAAGAAATGATAATTTTTAAGCGCCACTTTAAACATTGCAGCAATTTAAAGCTTTTAAATAGATAAAACGACAATTCGTGCACAATTTCGGAAGAGCCAAGTGTTTGTGCTTCCTAGAAAACATCAGCGAGCCAGCGTAATTTTTTTAAAAAATTGTTTCTTTGTTGGATCTCTGCTCTGCTGCGTCTTTGGGTTCTGATCATCTCGGACGCTCTCTTTACTGCGCAGAGAACGTATTAATTATGCAATCATGTCAATAAAACCAAAAATGTTTTTTCGAAAAACTGTTTTCGGATTTTTCTATCAAGACCAAAGGTTCATTGACTTTGTGGGGGGAGCTGTGTTAACCAGAGCTCCGAGCTTCACCGAAAGTTTAAAAACCAAAATTGGGATCATTTTAGGAATCCGGTTATGAGAAATAATTTGAATTTTTGAGTACTTTAAAGCCTGAATTCCAGTGTAGAGTTTTTTGATTAGAAAAAAAAGTGTAAAGTGTAGTGAATCTACCTTTGTTGTGTAAAGACTGTCTCTAAAATTCTGCAGGTCTACGTAGAGCTGCCGCCGACATATTTAGAGTAAAGCTCTACTATGTACTCCAATACGAAGTGCATACAATCGTGGAGCACACAGAATAATTGTAGAGGCGGTCTTCAGTGTATTCAAAAAAGGTAGATTATCTACACTCTACACTCTTTTCTCTACGTAAAAAACTCTATAGTGGATTTCCGGCTCTACACTGTCTACACTTTTTATCTCTACGTAAAAAACTCTATTTTGTACATAATTTTCTTTGGCGGCCTCTGTTACGTTGTTGGATGAGATGCCATTTTACGAGCGAAGGCTGTTCGATCAGCTCAGTCGTGGATGTACATTAGTTTTTCAGCTTTGTCCTTGGTTCCATTCGTGTTACGTTGTTGCGGGACCTGGAGTGCCATTTGTGTACGATCGAGAAGCCTTGGCATCACATTCGACTAACCTACATTTCTCTAAGGTATCGTTTTTGGACTGTTGTTTAGCTTTATCAGGATTATTCCGTATTCCGAAGTCTTTCCGGTGCAACGAATTACAAAGCGTATTGGAGAGATTAGGAGACTGTGACAAAAATGTATGCAATTTAGAAAGGAAAGCATGAATTGCTTATTAGAAATATATTTATGGTTAAAAAAAACTTTCGCAAACTTAACCGAAAAATCATGCAAATAATATTCAAACATTTCTTGTTCTTTGCGAATGATAATTTCGTGGAAAAATTATGGTTTTATTCACCTGATGGTGACAGCACATTTCGTTTGACCTGCATGTAAATTAGCCATGAACGACAGAGAATAGAAAGTAAAATTCCAACGATAGGACTTTTGAGCAACAGCGAATGAATTTGTGATATACATACTTAAGATGTGGGTCACTTTAAGACCAGATATTAAAGTTGCAACGGATAGTGTATCTTGGTGAGGTCGGTGAGGTTGGTGATGATGATGGTGAGGTTGGTGACGATGATGGTGTTGGTGATGATGATGGTGAGGTTGGTGACGATGATGGTGTTGATGGTGTTGATGGTGATAATGGTGTTGATGGTGTTGATGATGATGATGATGGTGAAGTTGGTGATGATGGTGAGGTTGGTGATGATGGTGATGGTGATGGTGAGGTTGGTGATGATGATGGTGGTGATGATGGTGTTGATGGTGGTGATGGTGGTGATTGTGTTGATGCGAATGATGGTGTTGATGTTGTTGATGGTATTGATAGTAATGATAATGATGATGATGATGGTGATGATCATGGTGATGGTGATGATGATGGTGTTGATGATGATGGTGATGATGATGGTGTTGATGATGATGGTGATGGTGATGATGATGATGGTGTTGATGGGGGTGAAGTTGGTGATGATGATGGTGATTATGACGGTTATGATGACGGTCATGGTGATGATGATTATGACTTACGCACGTTCTTGCTTCATCACGTCTCGCAAAATCTTCAGAAATTCTGCGAGTCTTAAGTGTCCCATTTTACAAACCAAATGAGAATTATAGGCGTCATGCTAACATTTTATTCTATGCACTGATGCCAGAACAAGGGGTTTTTCCATTTTGATGGAATTTTTCGATTTTACCTCTAGCCAAATATCCCTTCAAATGTTTACAAAGAATTTTTACTGATCGCTTTCCTAAAGAAAACAGAAATGAAGAGATATTATCACCAAAAAATTGCCTAGCATCAGTGCTGGTTACAAAGTGTGGAGAATTGAGTAAGAAAGGCTTTAGCCCCATTAGTTTTTAAATTTAAAACTTTCAAATGGTGGATATTTGAACGTTAAACAGCTCAAACAGGCTTGATTGGAATCACTAGCAGTTTGCCAATGAAATTAGTTTAAATTTTAAAATATACTATCTTCCGATAGTACTATCGATACTTCTGACTATCGACTATCGAGACTATCGATGGTCGCAACTATCGATATTTCTCCAGCTCTATTGAGAAGTGTTTTTCATTCTGATTGTTTTTCGGCAGTCCCGCGCATGTCCGTCGATTGCGTGACACGTGTGAATTTGTGTGTGCGCCCATAGCCATACGTAAATTTGTATTTGAATGTTGTGTGCCTTCTGCATATTTTCGCCTTGTCTGCTTGTGAAGAGACGATTTGCTTTCTCATGAGAGCGAACTCTCTGCTCTAAACCGGTTTGTACTTTTGTGTATTTGAGTGGTTTGTCGGTGAGGGATTTTCGAGAATTTTGTATGGGAGAGTTTACTTTGTCTTCCCCGTGCGTCCCTATTTCACAAACCAACTTTGTTGTCGCGTTAAATTAACGATGAAAATGTTGAATTCCCCGTCGACAGATTCTCGCTATTTGAGTGTCCTTTCATCGATTTAATAGACGTTATCACGTCAAAAAAGCTTCAAATCCACCGACGTTAGTACTTCTGGGTTTAAGTAGGAACATATGATAATTTCCACATGGACGCAAAACTTGCGTGGGCAAGTTTAAGTCCCGAATTGAAGAATGCGGTAAATAGTTCTTTTGCTTTTAAATATTTTCGTGCAGCTATGCAGATACCAAAAGGCAATCGGATAAAATGATATTTTTTCTGGAAATGCATATATACAATTTATCATAGGTCTTTCGCATGAAGTTGCACCCTTAATCTTTCTGGGTCCAGGTAGCTCTTATATATATGCATAGCTCCTTTCACAAAAACACTTACCCTGACCAGTAGAGCTGGAGAAACAATCGATAGCACTATCGATACTATCGATGGATTCAAATTATCGAAAACATCGATGGTTTTTTGCGACTATCGATAGTTTAAAACCATTGATATTTACTTTGGCTTTGAAAAGGTGGTGCTGGAGATTTTTCAGAAATGGAGAGATCCCTAAAAACGTTCGCTCTCGATTATTGAAATGATCGATTTTTTGAGTAATCGATGATTTGAACGATCGATTATTGAAATGATCGAGAATTTGAAATACCGTTTATTGAAACTATCGATTAGTTGAATTATCGATTCTTTGAACTATCGATAATTTGAACCAACAATTATTTAAATTATCGATGACTTTAACTAACGATTATTAAAATTATCGATTATTTTAATTATCGATTTTTTGAACGATCGATTATTTGAATCAACAATTATTGAAATTATCGATTATTGAAATGATTGATTAATTTAGCTACCGATTATTTGAACTATCGATTATTTCAATGATCGATTATTTGAATTATCGATAGGTCTGAAGCTTTGACGCGATACAATCGATAAATAAGACAAACTTGCACACCTTTTTGTCACATCAAGTCGTGAAAAATCTTCAGAAATTCTGCGAGTCTTATGTGTCCGAATTTACAAAGCAAATGAGAATTATAGGCGTCATGCTAAGCTGCGGATACTATGGTTACAAATTATGCAGAATAGAGTAAGAAAGGCTTTAAAATTCGGCTTCATGTACATACCTACATATATTACCACGTGATATTAATTGAGGAAGGATATTTTTGCATAATATATTATTAAATTTAAAGTTTTTATAACAGCTCAAGCATACTTGATTGAAACCACGTGCAATTTTCCAACCAAATTAGTTGAAATTTTAAAATATATCTTCCGATAGTACTATCAATACTATCGACATTTCAGACTATCGACTATCGAGACTATCGATGGTCGCAACTATCGATAGTTCTCCAGCTCTACTGACCAGCATAAAGAGTTTATTTTTGAATCCTTCAAGAAATCAAATTAAAAATCCTTTTGTGCACACATTTCCTGAGCAGTGGAATCAATTTGCACAGCTCCAACGAGGTGCTTTAACATGAGGAGATAGCCAACTGAGAACGCTCTAATGACGCCCAAGCGGACAGACATATCTGATGGCCATATAAATATGTATGCTTCTTGAAAACGAGCTTCCATTGCGCATTGGATTTTAACGTCTTCGGTCGAAAACCTGCTGCGACGAAAATTTACAATCAAACAATCCAAACAGTCCAAACAAGAAACAAAATGCATCCTTGTTGCGCATGTTCAAAAGGCTTTTTGAAGATCTATTGCTGCTTATATGTATTATTCCGATTTACGATCTTACAGCCTGTCCTCTTCGAGTCTTTTCACTTTTCCCGAAGCTGCATAAATATTTGCGTAAATGAAACTATAAATTGCATCTTAAGGCAATAAATGCATTTACAATGCCGGCAAAAAAAAAAAAAGAGCCCATTCACATCAAAAAAGGAAGACCGGACCGGACAGCAAAGCCAGTAGCCAGAGTAGATTGAAAACTCTGGACAGTGTGTTGCGCATGCGTCCAGATTTCTGGTTCCCTTTTGGTAATGGGGAAATCGCGTGATGGTTGTCTTTTATTTTATTTATTTGCAGCTCCTTTTTTTTCCTTTTTCTTTGCTCTCACAACTTTTCGCATTTGGTAAGTAAACTTCTTCTGCATGAGTTCTTCGTGTATGTAGTAGATACCATGGCTTTATTGTGTCTTCCCCCCCGCCTGTTGAAGACTTTACAAGGTCCGGTTTGATCGGTTGGCAGGTTCAGCACATCTTTGGACTATCGACCATGCGAACGAATATTATTACTCTTTGTTATTGGCCTTGAAGTGGCTGCACACCAAAGAAAAGGGTCATTGTCGCCTTGCAGCTAACTTCACGGTGGCAAGAGGGGGGAGAGGGAGGGAGAGATCGGTCGGTATCAAAGACACCGAAGAACTTTGTAAATACGTGCAGTTGAGAGCCTAGAAAAGTACTAGAAAAAATACGAGTACTCTAAGAATATGTTCTGGAGCTTAAAGAGGCATTGAGGTAAATACCTTCGTAGCTCAGCAACAATTTTCAAATATCAGCTTCAAATATTCTTTGGTTATTTAATAAAAAAAAAATAAAAATAACTTTAGTCTTAAAATAAAAATTGCAATAATTTTATATACAGTCAAACTTCCGAAACTCGAACTACCATTATCCAATAAAATTGTTCGAGTTTTTGAGACTTCGAGTTAGGGAAAGGAAAAATATTCGCTATTGCCACCCGATTCAATTCGAGTTGTGCAAGTTCAAGTTATGGAAGCTTGACTGTATAACGTTAATATTCACAGCTTCAACGCACAATATTTTGGTACAACAAAATGAATGGAAAGCCATTACAACACATTCCCCCATTTGGAAGGGCAAACCAAGAATGCAAGGAGAAAATTCAGGGGCTAAAATTATCGAGATCATATCTATGAATTCTGCAGAAGGGTGGAAGATCACATACCCACACCTCAGGATAAGCATTAGAAATCCAAAAATAGAGTTTAAGCATGGGTTAAAAAGAACAAGACCAAGACCAAATTTCTATAGTTCCCAGTTTAACTGCCTTTTTAAAACGCTGTTGATCGACATTCCGCCATCATTTTGATCGGAAATTCTCCAACTGACTCTCACTTCGAATGCAGCCAATTAACCGGGGGCTTTTTCTATGGCGCCCTTTAAAAATATTTAATTATTTAATTGCTGAAATGAAAAAAGGTTATAGAAAGCTCGAAGAAAGTAAATTTCTATTTTCTACAAAAATTCTGTGGAAATAATTAATTGCCATAAAGCGAGCAATTTTTTCAATAACAACAAAATTATTATCACAAAAAAATTGATGCGGAAATTTTAATCGACAAATGAGACCTGTTGCGGCATGAGTATTTTCGCAGCACGTCAAGTCATTCAAGTGCGGATCATTTAGAAAAACATCAAAACATCAAACATTGATAGTGGAATTAAAAGTAACTTAGTAACCGGCAGCGAGGAACGTGTTTTCTTTATGAAACAAAGATATTTCCTAACAAGTTCAGACAAAATAGTTTACTCAAGTAGATGACTTCATGAATGAACAAGAAACTGCGCTACAACGAACCGGGAACGGAACGGAACGGAAAGGAATGGAGGGCAGGGTGTGCAATTGTTTAACCCTCTAATTCATGGCTCCGTCTCTAGACGGACTTTCTTTTGAACAAAATAACCAAAAAAAAAATAATAATTATAAATAATTATTCAGATTATTTTTTTACCCAAAATTAGTCATATCTGAACTTTTCATTGAAAAAAAAAAAAAAAAAAAAAATTGTGGCATTAGAGGGTTAAGCGACTTCAAATTAATTATGTTTTTTATTATTATTATTATTATTTTTTGTTTGTTTTGCGTTGAGATTTAATGGCGAAAGCTTAATGATAATTATGGAATGGAATATTTCGAATCGAATTTAATCGGAAGACACGATTTTGAAGTCCAAGGCTCATAGCCTTCAACCTAGTTTAAATATTTTGAAGGTTTAAACTTTCACGTAATAGTCTTCAGGAGTGCTTAAACCAGGTTTATTAATTGTATATTAAAAAATTTTTGATAAATTCAAATACAGTCTACTCTCTCCTTGCGGACACTTCTTTTAAGCGGACACTTTTTAGGATCGCTTAAGTATTCTTGTGTCTCAAATAGTTCCCTCTTAAGCAGACAACTTTGTTAAACGGACATATTTTTGGGTCCCGTTAGTGTCCGGTTAAGAGAGAGTACACTGTATAGCAGAAGTATTTGATGGCATGATTTGACTTGAAGAATTTGGCTTGAAGACTAAAAGAATATATTTCAAAATTTATAGGGCATTTACATATACGTTTTAGCGCTCCTTGTTTAAGCTAAAACGACTAAGCCAAAACGGGGTGTTTACATATGCGCATGTCGTTTTGTCATTTTGTGGTTATCTTTTGTTTGCTCAACACGTGAAATATGAGTGAATATTGTAATTTAGAATAGAAGCAATTATTGAAATTGCGATCGTTTTCTACATTGGTTGGGGAAACAACCTCACAATTTTTAAATTAGAATTTTCAATGACCATATGTTTTGCATTTTTATAGTGATGACACTAAAATTTCGATATTTTTATCAGTTATAAACAGGATTTATCTTGTTTAGCTACTTGTTTTAAATTAAAACAGGAAAGTTTCTCGTTTTAGTTTTGTACGATAAAACGGGAAAAATCTAAGTTGTTTTAGTGCTAAAACGGGCAAAGTTACTAAAACGCGAATAAAACGGCATATGTAAACGGCCTATTTGCCTCTTCTCTGTATATATTGTATATCTGCTTTTATGGATCATATTCAAGTTGATACTTAATATATTAAGCTTTCAAAGTTCTTAAACTGAGTTGAAGACTACGACCCGAAAGGTATCGGTACCGGTTCAAGCAGGCATAATCTGTCAAACTCCGGCCTTTAATCCAAAAACCATCGAACATTTTTACCTTTTGGGAAACAAAAAAAAAAAAAAGATAGTTTTAGGTGTCAACAATCATCAACAATGGTTTTTTTTTCAGCCACATGATCATTATATTCTGTCATCCAGCATTGTGGCCAGAAAGTGCTAAATCGGTACTCGGATGTACAAAGTCAGTGTGCTTCAAGGATGTGTTTTGTTTTTTCTTTAATTAAAAAAAAAATTTTCAAAAAATTTTCACTGGTTTGGGAGATTTCAGCCAGAAATGGCAAAAGGAGGTGATAAAAAAAAATTGTTACATTTTTGAAATTTTTGAGATTTCTGGCCCTGGATAGAGTTTTATTCTTTTCATGATCACAATTCTTTTCTTCTATATCCAAGGTTAAAAATTTGTTCCAACGGGAAAATTAAATATGAAACGGTTTAAAAAATATGGGCAAAAGTAAGTGCGCAACTTAATTCTCGGCCATACATTTCAAAGTCCATTTAAAATTGACCTGAAGCCGATCTGACAAACCCAAATACAAGAATGTCCTATATTTATCAAGTACTTTGAGGAACTTAAGCCAAACTTTTGTTTACATATCATATATTGGATCGTGTTATCAAATATTTATGGATCAAAAATGTAAAAAAAAAAATGTCGCGAGGCATGATTTTCATGAACACATAGAAGTCGCTAGGTTATTATTGCAAGTGACTCGATATAAATCATTCTGGCGCTATGAGATCCTTTTAAAGAAAATCCATAAAATCGCATTCTTTTGCATTGTACCCAAACGCACATACATACATACATACATACAATGTACTTGTGATGCACATTTTGTAGGTATACCCATGCAGTAATTGTCACTAGTGACTGATTCAATCTGTCACTAGTGCCTCCGTCACCAGTACTAGTGACCAACTGTACCCATGCCCATATATTCTCCTATTGACACTTTGTATGAGCATATGTTCGAGCAGACACCAGTTGACGATTGAACTAGTGATGCTGTAGAGGCAGCTCATTAGCTATATTATAGAAAACGCCGCGCACAGGGCTCAGATGGCTCAGTGTGAAGAGTCTGGCCTAGCGACCTGGAGACCCGTGTTCGAATCTCGCTCGGGCGGGTGCCGAACAATTTTTTTTTTTTTTTTGAAGAAATGTTATAGGTACCTAACAGGTTAAAATATATATATTTTTGTGAGAAAAAATTAACAAAATTAAGTTATTGAAAATATAATTCATGAAATTTTTCGCACGAACTATGAAAGCATTCACGAGAATTCAGAATGGAAACTTTTCTTCTCTCTTCTCACCCATAAGAATGCATGAGAATAATCCTCCGGATTTTACAATTTTTCCACTTTTGCTCGCCTGCCCTGGGATTCGAACACGAACCTTCGGATTGATGATCGGACATGATAACCATTACGCTATGGAGCCTTCTGATTCTCGTGCAGCAAATTCATTTCATGAATGCTCTAGAAAATGGAACTGTAGACCTCCTCGTTGACCATGTCTATAGAATGACAGTGGTGACGCTGGGGTCAATTTGCCCCGCATTTACTGCAGGGTAGGTACGCACGTTGCTTCTTGTATCATCGGCCCATTCAAATTTCTAGCAATATTTTTTGACACTGACATGAGCCTTTGTCAGCCGTGCATAAAATCGAAATTCTTCTTGACGAGTCAGGCGAATAATCACTCGGCCATGACATATTGACGACTCAACTTTGCATATATTTACCTAAATAAGTTGAGATCCCAACTCCAATAATTGCGAATGTAAGTATGTACCTATGTACCTACCTATATTCGAGAGTACAAACATTTTTTGCTGGCTGTTTTGACGTTGGTCCATTATTGGATAACACGGTTAGTAAATTTTGACGGCAATATTTATTCCACGAGTGTTTTTTATAGAACATTTATGTACCTAATTTGTTCCTCATTTAGGTACATTTCCGAACAATTGGAGCAGTAAACTGTAATTTACGTCGTAGGTAGGTACCCAGTAGTCAGCGGAACCACCACAACACTAGCGATTTCACTAGTCACTGGGTGTCGGTCCCTTTCCTATCCAAGACGCTGGCGAATTTAACATTACGATCTCATTGCCGGGGACAGGTCGTCCTTTTATGCGCCACCTTTAACCAGTCATTTCGCTAGCGAAAAGGGGCACGAAAATGGCCTAGCACCAGCGTCTGAGAAAGAAAGAAAAATTTCATTGTTTTGTTTTGACTTTTTTTAAGTTTATTTATTTTTATATAATTATTATATTTTTTTGTTTATCTATTTTTTATTTGTAAATCCTAATTATTACTTCTCTTAAAATTTTCTCGCCTCCACCGAGCCTCGAACCGCTGACCACCAATCGCTGGGCGAACGCCTTAACCATTACGCTAAACGAACGAATTTAATTTCTTGGTCAAAATGCTCACTTGAGTTTAGCGTTGCTCAGATTTTGGGAAACGTATTTAACGAATTTTTTCACTCCAAAAATTGTTTTACTTGAAAATGAACCATTAAAAAAAAATAATAATAAAACCTTAAAATATTTAGGGGAAAATCTTTTGTCTTCCAAAATAACTGAACTATGAACAAAAAAAAAAAAAAACTCTAATTTATAAAAAAAGTAAAAAATTTAGGAAAACTCTCGCCGCCCGCAGGGATTGAACCGAACCTTCCGGCTATCGACGTCATAGTTTGAACCATTGCGCTATCGAACGCTTCACGAGCAAATGATCAGAATGCGAGGTAAAAGCAGACAACAGCAAAAACAATCATACGCAGCAATATGGATAAGTGAGCTGAGGCCTATCTACTCTTTCAGGTTCATGTGGTAGGTGAAATGGCTACCATCAAGGACCTGCATTTAGGTACATTTCCGAACAATTGGAGCAGTAAACTGTAATTTACTTCGTAGGTAGGTACCTGCCGCGGGAAAAGCTCTGGCTTTGAGGAATGATTTTTAGCTAATTTGCATTCAATTAGCAGTTTTCGTGTGACTCAGCCGATTCCATGCGCTGTTATTTCATCTTCGAGCGATTGGGCTTAAATAATTTCGCAAACAATATCGAGTCCAGAGCTAACAAAACTGCGTGAGTAAATAAATGGGGATTACGCTGATACTCTAGACACTCTAGATATGGAAGCGCAAATTTTCTGAGAATATATATTTTTCGACTGTATTATTTCCGCTTCATTTCGATAAAAATGCAAAAAATTAAAAATATGAAAAAAAAAGAAAATAAATAAAAATTCTTAGAATCATTCGTCGATTGAATCATTGCGAATGTGTCTGTATGGAAGAAAGAATATTTTTGCTCAAACAAAAACGTCTTCATACTTATTTGAAAAAGATAATTATGTGGAAGAAGAAAAAAAACATGCGTTTTCCTCAGCTGCAGCCGTTTTCAATAATTGCAGCGAAAGCAAAAACGATATTGAGATCCTCACAACTTTGACCGTACCCAGCGATTTTTATTTTTTTTTTTTATCTGCCCCCATATGTTCATGAGCAAATCACAATCGCATAACATATTAATCATGTTTCTCTTCTGACAGATTAAGAAGAATTTTTAATTGTTATACCTGAAGCCTGTTACACTGTGCGGCACGATTTTGTAAAAAAATATTTGACGACTGTTTTTGAAAGTGCTCGGTGAGTATAACAACGCCTCATACTCAGTTTTGTCAAGTCACCTCTACATTTTTTTTAAATAGACTTCAAAAAGTGGGGCCGAGAATTAAGTTACTCACTTACTTATGGCTATATCTTGTAATCCGTTCAATATTTTAATTTCCTTTCTATCACAATTTATAGCTCTGAACTCATTTTAAATAGTTTTAGTACAAATTGACCCGAAAAAACTCTATCTAGTAGGTGAAAATTGCAAAAATTCCTAAAATTTTACGTGTTTTTTTTATCATATTTTAGTTTTGTATCGCCTATAGCTCCAAGGCAATAAACATTTTATCAATATTTTTTGATTCAAATATAGAAAGATTATAACTAAACAACTTCTTCATATACACGAACTGCATCCGAGCACTACTTGAAACCGTTTTTCCGGTGCAAAGTTGAAAATTTTTACCAAAAATCGGAAGAAAAAAATATAAAATCACCCTTTGGGTATGCACGAAGTTTTCAATCGAAAGCAAATGGTTCGGTTGGTTCTAAAACTATTTAAAATGGGTTCAGAGCTATAAATTGTGATAGAAAGGAAATTAAAATATTGAACGGATTACAAGATATAGCCATAAGTAAGTGAGTAATTTAATTCTCGGCCCCACTTTTTGAAGTCTATTTAAAAAAAATGTAGAGGTGACTTGACAAAACTGAGTATGAGGCGTTGTTATACTCACCGAGCACTTTCAAAAAAAACAGTCGTAAAATTTTTGTTTACAAAAAAATGACCTCTAAAATGTCGCACAGTGTTATTGTGCAATTTCTCTTCATAAGTCGTAAGATGGTTTCTGCGAGTGAAGAGACAATGCAGATGAATGGTATTATTTTATATAATATTTAATATTATAATTTCAGTTTTGTCATCCACTCTGCGTTTATGAATGTCTTCAGAATAATTTATGAAGCAACAATAAATGGAAGACATAATAAATAGAAATAAATGTCATATGGTTAAATATATTTCTTTTGTATTTTCCTAATACCGGCCTTATAGTTGTTGACCATCATCATTCGGTAAGGCTATCAATAAGGTGTCAAGACAAGACAGGAACCAACATTCGTTGAGAATTCCAATTGCATTTATCTGGCGATGATGATCTCTAACCTTAAGGGGGTTGTCGTCTTCGGCAAAAAATTTGTTTCCCATTTTTTTAAAGCGTGGATATTTGAGAATATCGCGATAAAAGGATTTTTTTTTTAATACAAAATAGTTAAGAAGATATACAGCCCGATTGTGAATATTCCCGGGGTAGAAATTCCCGGGAAATTTACTTTTCTCGAGAGTAAAATTCTTCCTTTTTTAAATATTTGGGAGAAGAAATTTGATGGGAGATGGGTATTTGACCCATACTCATAATTTTCCTTTCCCTATCGATTTGAAAAAGGAGAATTTTAGTCTTGAGAAAAGTAAATTTCCCGGGAATATTCAGAATCGGGCTGATAGCCTTCTTTGTTGAGGAAGGTCTGCGCTAAAACGAGTCATTTTTGCGTTGCTTCAAACTTTACGCATTTATCTCGAATAATCTCTCTTTTTTTTGAACTGGCAACCATGATTTCTCCAGTTCAACTGAACCGATTTTAATGAAACAAAGTGGATTCGACGCAGAATTGTCACCATTATGATCAGACTCTCCATCATAATTTTAACAAATTTTTTACTATTTTTTTTTTACACTGAACTGCAAAGAAATGCACCCAAAATCGATGGATAATTTTTCAATGGCTGCCATTTTGTAAAAAAAAAATCACAAAATTATCTTCGAGGGTCCGCTCATAATGACATCTAAACCGATTATAATCCTTTTTTCCATTTCAATTTTGGACATCTTGGAGACGAGAAATCGTGGCCGCCAGCACTACACCTTTGTTTTTGAGGTCTCCCCTTTGACAGCCGAGAATTTTTTGAGCCGCCCTCACTTAAAAAAGTGTTTCCTTACTAATTTTCATTAATGAAAACAATTCAATAATTATCACACAATGAAAACAATTGAAAAAGCTCTTTTCGTTTTCTGTCAGGAATTCTTTTAAAAATGGAGACAGCCTCCATAAGTCAAAACAAAAAATGGCCATTCCCTTCCACTGAAGCCCTAAATCGAAGTTCTTCTCAAGTTGAAAACTCTTTTTCTCCAATTCTTTTGCATTTCCCTTGACATTAAAATTATACAGGGGTGTCACAGAATCCGATAGCTGTCGGAATTGGAATTCAATCGACTGAATTTTCATATAAACTTCATAGACATCCGGATAAAATAGGGTTCTGTGCAATTGAGAACCAATAATAGTTCCAATTCAACACCAAAAACAGCAAAATTTTTAAATCCTGTATGAAATTTCGATCGGTTTTAATTTCGATTCCGACAGCTATCGGATTCTGTGATACCCCTGATAGAGATTCCATTGTCTATAAAAAAAAAAATGCTTAAGAAATTTAAGAACAATGGTCTAAGGACATTTTTGAGTGAAATTAATTTGGGGGTACTACCCACTTTTAAACAATTTTGAATTCATTTTCCAGACCTCTGTACTTTTTAGAGAACTTTTTCCGATAATCGATCTAAAAAAAAACCTCTCTATAGACATTTTATAACATACCACAGCATCTCGAGGAACAAGACTTTGATTCACTGGATGTAACATTAACGTAGTCATTCGCTTAAAATAGCAAAGCTCCTTAAACTGATTAAGTCTGAAATCCCTTTGAAAGCATTAAAAATTTTAATAGCCACTTAACTAGAAACATACCATTTATGACTTGAATAAATTTCTCAACATAAAATTATCATTAAATTCCAAAAATAGAACATGAATTGACTTGAAAAACAAACCAAAAAAAAACAAAAGAAAAAGAAAACACATCTGCCACTGACTATATTTAGAAAAATGTTTCCATAATTAGAAGCTCAAAACCTGATATCCTCCATTAGTACATATACATTCGATGGTCTCTCTTTCGATTAACATAAAGCCATTTGCTATCTAATAAAACCAGGATAGAAAGCTACAAAAAAAAAAAAAAAAAATCCAAATAGAATCCCAAGGGCTTGTATGGCTTCCATTCGGTTAACGATCATCATCGTCAGCATCAACTGCCACTTCGAGAGCAATTTTCCACCGACCATCGATTCTATTTTTAACAAGAGCCTTATTAAATAAATTTCCATTATAAAAGCCACTCAAGAACGCACACTTGTGTTGTGCGCATGATCAAATGTTTTTTTTTTTTTTTTTTTTTTTGTAATACCACAAGGCGGAGAATTTAGACCTCGGATCTCGAAGTTGGAAATATCGTGTGCACCCAGACGATGTATGTATGTACGTGGCAAATAACCATACGATGCGAGATGCGCACGATTCTTAAATAAGGTTTATTGGCAAAATCATCACCAGCATCACCATCGCCAACATCATCGCTATCGCCATCGTCATAGCCATCGGCATCGGCCACTTTTATATTGTCAGTCAGCAATGTCGTTGTCATTATTCTCCCCTTTCTGCCGCTGTCGGTTGTTATCGCTTTCCGTCGATAGAATCAAATGCACTTTTGGCTTTGATGCGTTCTTAGTCAACGAGCCATGATTTTTCTTGTTGTTGGTTGTTTTTTTTTTGTTTTTTTTTTTGGGGGGCGTGGGGAAGCGAAAACGAAGACGCAACTAATTGTGCGCGCCTTGCGGCTAGAAAAACCAGAAAACCTATTTTTATACGCACTTGTACGTGATCACAAATAGACCCACAGGAATAGCAGACTTCAGTAACAGGCAAAGACAAGCACAATCGCATATCGCAGTCCGATGTCTAAACGCTGCGGCCACAAAAGGGGCAGCTTAAGTTGTTTAAAGTGACGATTTTTTTTTTTTTTTTTTTTGTGGTTTGCGGTTGGCAAATAGATGGGCAAGAGGCCCAGCGCCCCGCGAGATCTATGGGACATAGAAAAGGCATTGCCACAAATCAAAGCCTTCCGCCGCGGCGTCCCATTTCGCGTCACGGATCCAAGCCATGGGCTGTTTGTGCCCAGTCATCATTCTGAACATTCTGCACAGAGAACAGAGCCATGGCTGGAATTGCAAATGAAGAAGATAAATGGCTTCGAAATAAGACCAACTCCGATCGTCATCATATGAAGCTAATTGTAGACTCATTTTGCTTACGTCTTAAGACCTTTGGCTAGCGATTTCGATTCATTCCTTTATGTTCTTGTCCTTTCAGCTCGAAATTAACAATTTTATTAAAAAAAAACAGAAGAAGAAAACAATTCAGAGGAAGAACAAAAAGCGATTATGCTAGACGTTAAGCAATTAAGAGATCCAAACTGGTTTATTTGCACACCAAAAATCTTTGTAACATATGTACACTGAAGATGTTTTTTGGTGGAAAGCCTAAATACGATCGGAAAGAGACAATTCTTGAAGATCCTTTCATAGCTTTTTAGTCGTCTCAGTGTATTCAGAGTGGTGTAATTGTGTTGTAAAAGGATAATATGAAGTAAAATATTCCACAGTGGCGTAGCGAGACATTTCGGCGCCCGGGGAATCAATTGAAATACCTGCCCTCCAATCGGCCTCAATAAACATAGCTTCATAAAAATTGAAGTGATTTGGCGTCCCCTTCGCTTTGCCCTCCTTCATTTCGTACTGTATTAAGTAAAATAACCCACATAGTCCTCGTAGATCTTCAAAAACTCAGGTAGTGATCTTCCGTTTCATCGATCTCGATTTCATGATACAAAACAGTCACCTTCTCTTTAATAGATCACGTCGACCACTTCAAAGACCTCAATGCAAGGGATTTTCTCAGAGAATACCTTTCACGAAACGAGGCAAAAATTAAAAAAAAATTAATTCAAAATAAATCTTTAATAGACCTATTTAAAGAAGAAATTTCTAAATTGAAGTAATTGAGCCTGGCCCTTATCATAACGTATCTACAGTGAAACTTCCATAACTCGAACTTGCACAACTCGAATTTTCTATAAATCGAACTGAAGCCCAAAATCCAACATTGCGAGAGCGCGAGACGAGACGCACACAAATTTCAATACATTCAATCATATGGTTCAAGCTCCAATGTATCGCACTGCGAGAACTCGTAGCGAGAAAATTTTGAAAAATTAAATATATTTCTCGTTGCGAGGCAATTTGACAGGTTAATGTTGTAGCTATTTTTTGAGTACTCGCGATTGGGTACTCGTTTAAACTAATAAAACAAAAACTGTTCACTGTTCCGTGGAAAAGAGCTTTTCAAATATTTCGCGAGCTTTGGTTCATTTTGAAAATTTTTGAAAATTTTGAATTAAAATTTAAACTCAAGTGATAGCGTATAATTTTTATGAGTACTCGGTACTCGTTAGATGAGTAATCGGTTCAAATATTGCATTACTAGAAGCGAAATTATGCTTTCATCTGCGTGACGCAAAACTCTCATTGGAGATTGAAATGCGTCACGCAAAACATTTTCATGACGTCGCGCACTCTCGCATCGGGCTCTCGCAATATTGGATTTTGGGCTTGAAGCGATTATTTTACATAAAATTTTTTTCCCTAACTAAAAGTCACAATAACTCGAACTATTTCTTTGGATAACAGTGGCTATGGAAGTTTGACTGTATATATGTCGGTACCTAAATCACGAACATTTTGTCTCATATTCCCTTTGTTTGGTGCATCATAAATTCGCGTTTTCTTTGTCGTCACAAAATTGTAATGATAAACAGACTTGCACCTACATTAATAATTTATTTTTTATTATTTTCAACATAAATAAATTCAAACGAAATGGGGGCTCTTGCGAACGAGCTGAAACCTGAACGTAAACATAGGACCGAATGACACGAGAATGAAACCGAAAGCCCTCAATGCGCCGTAGATTGTATGGGGGAAAGTAGTAAAATGATACATTCTGAATTTTGTATCAAAATAAATAATGAATAAATCTTCTCGAATATCTTCCTAGCCAAGTCAGTCGGTGGTGCCAATAAAACATTTTGGGAACAAAAGATGAAAAAGGTTTTTTTTCGGTTTTTTTTTTTTTTTTTGTGAGTTCGGAAATAACGCGGAAATTCCATTTATTTTATATTAATATTTTGACAGGTAAAAAAGGCAATTCTGTTTAAATTAGTTGTCCCATAATCATTTTTGTTCTTCATATCATTGTTGCGACCATATGGCGAGTGTCCTTATGTCAGGTCATAATTCCTTTCGATTTTATTGATTGCATTTATTACTGTAGTTTGCCAAGAATCTTTAATGGAATTTCTCAAGTCGCTCGTTCACGGAATTTTCTGTTTTTTTTTGGAAAGGTACAACCCTGAGGATGGCTAATAAAAATATGCCGAAATATTGGAAATAAAAAGAAATTATTGTGATCATCTTCATGACTAGTTGTATTTTTCCAAAGCCTAAAGACATCATTTAAAAAACATTATTGAAGGCCGAAAAGATCAGAATTAAAGAATTTTCTCATCTTAACGCTTAAGCTATAAAAATTAAATAAATTATGACTTTAAAAAAATATGACACTTCTATGTCATTATGACAAGTCGATGACCAAAAAATAAATCCGTAAATTTTTGCACTCATTCAAAAGCGGCAGAATCTATGGCTATATATATAGAACAGTTTTTTTTTAAAGAACACTATGAGAATACTGGAAGAGCTTTAAAAAAAAAAGGAAATTTTTTTAGATCATCATAAGAGCACAGAAAGAGCTTAAGATGTTATTCTTAAAGTATTCCAATATTTGAATTCACTAAGAACATCATAGGCCTACTAAGAACACTATAAGAGCTACGTATGTATATGATAAGAACATTTTGAGAATATCTTGTGCTACTTGGGTAAGGATTAGAAAAGAAGGAATAATTTTGAATTTCTTCCATAGTAAACTTCTAAAAAGAGAATCTATTTTTAGTCAAGCCCTTTGGACTTCCTATCGTTCAGCTAAAAAAAAATTAATTTATTCAAAAATGAATTTCTATTTTTGAGCAGATGGCCATCCGCTAGTGCTCTCCCAAATAATCATCTAAGATACCTACATTATAGATTCTAAAGGGGTCTTAAACATTTATTTGCATCGAAAGATCTTAAATGAAGAAGCTTTAGAAGTTTTGTATGAAAAATTTTGTTAATTTTCCGTTTTTTCGATCTTTCCTCGTTTATGAGAAGACCCCTTAATTAACATTAAACAAGTAGATAAATAGATAGATAAATAAATAAATTTATATTCGATGCAAAAATGCCTAGCAAATCAAAGTAGTTCTTCCCTTTTGGTCATAAATACATACATATATACACATATATGTATGTATGTAAATTGGGTGTACATAATTGCCATTTGAACATCGAAACATTTTTCCCCCTGGACCGTAATTCACCACGACTTTATAACTTCTTTTCAAGTATCCCAATCTTACATGATTCTCTTTGTCTTGCAGCAACACAAAAATTCATTTGTATGTGAGTGAAAAGATTCATAACAGGTAAAGACCTTTGCCTGAAAATTTATTTTATTCATCGTTAATAGAATCTTTGCACATCGAACAGACACGCACACACTTGTTCGCATACACCTTGCAGATACATACATAGATACACACAGAAAGGAAACAAGCCAGGCCGATTATTTAGACGGACAACAGACAATTTCATGTAATTCTATGCCTAATAAAGAGAGCATCACACAGGCACACAAACAAACACACACACACATGGAAAATGAATATCGAATTCGTGTGTTATTCACCACTGTGCCGGGCTTGTATAAAAACGTTGGACACTGCTGCAAACTAATCAAACGCAATCTGACCGTTGTGCACACGATCGAACAAGCGCTCCATAACGAAAAATCAAGCTCATCTTCAGCTCAGTGCAAACAGAAAAAACTTTTCGTGTTGTGCCATCGAAAAAAAAAAATCGAAAATAAATAAATTAAATTAAATTTAAAAAAAATCAAAAGCGAAGAACATAAATTATTTCCACTGCAGGAACTGATTTACTAAGAGAAAGTTTTAGTAAAGGAGTTATTTTCGCCCCCCGTTCTGTGATATACATTCTTAAAAGAATTTTGTGTTCCTGTGCATAAAAGCTTATATTTTCGCAGGTGAGTTACTTTAAAGTGAAAAAATGAATAAAAATAAAATTTTTCATTTTTGGTATTTCTAAAATGAATTCGTGAAATTGATGATCATATTTCAAGTTTAATACTAAAGCCTTAAGGCATGACAAAATTTGTCACCAATTTGAAAAAGATCATTTTTGAAATCCCCAAAAAAAATTGGAAAAAATTAAACGCATTGCGAGATGGAAAAATTATAAAGGGGTCTTCCCTTAAACGTGTATTTTCCTCGAAAACTCGAAAAATTGTAAATCAAGAAGGCTTAGAAATTAATGAACGAAATTTTGTATGAAAATTGTACACTTTTACGATTTTTCAAACTTTTCACGTTTAAGAGGGGCTCTTCCAGTTCAGAACATGATTCTCAAAACTTCGTAAAAAACACTTCAGGAAATTTCTGAATTTATGAATTAACTGAAGCGAAATTTTTGTTAAATGTACACTTTTTACGATTTCTTCACAGATCTTTAGAGCCTTAAGGGAAGACTCCCCTAAAATTCAAAATTTGATTTCGAGATAATTCCGGGAATTGAAATTTCTAAAATGAAAATTGGGAATAAAAAAAGATTTTATAGTCGAAACCCTCTAAAACGAATTTCTCTATAGCAAATTTTCTAAAGGATTTTTCGTAGCATATTTTCTCCTCATAAGCAATTCTTTCTATAACGAAACTTTTTTCCGGTCCCTTGCAATTCATTTTAGAGATTTTCGACTTTATTAATATTTTTCTTAGACACCTGTTTTCTTTCTTTAAAGAAGCTTTTGACTCATCTTCCATAAAAAAGATTTTCGACATCTTTGCATTTTGGACTCGATATTGATTCAGCGACTTAATGAAATAGTTGGGAAATTTTATATACAGGCATGCTCTAGAATCGAATCCGAATAAGACAACTCGAAATCAATTGACCTATTCACAAAACGGGAAAAATCTAAGTTGTTTTAGAGCTAAAACGGGCAAAGTTACTAAAACGCGAATAAAACGGCATATGTAAACGGCCTATTAGGCTATTCATAAAGGCTGCTAAAATCCCATCTAATGTTCTAAAGCTGTCAAACTCCATATATAAAATGCATATTAGCACATTAGAAGGGATTTTAGCAGCCTTTGTGAATAGCCTAATAGGCCGTTTACATATGCCGTTTTATTCGCGTTTTAGTAACTTTGCCCGTTTTAGCTCTAAAACAACATAGATTTTTCCCGTTTTATCGTACAAAACTAAAACGAGAAACTTTCCTGTTTTAATTTAAAACAAGTAGCTAAACAAGATAAATCCTGTTTATAACTGATAAAAATATCGAAATTTGAGTGTCATCACTATAAAAATGCAAAACATATGTATGGTCATTGAAATTTCTAATTTAAAAATTGTGAGGTTAATTCCACAACCAATGTAGAAAACGAACGCAATTTCAAAAATTGCATCTATTCTAAATTACAATATTCACTCATATTTCACGCGTTGAGCAAACAAAAGATAACCACAAAATGACAAAACGACATGCGCATATGTAAACACCCCGTTTTGACTTAGTCGTTTTAGCTTAAAGGAGCTTAAAGGAGCGCTAAAACGTATATGTAAATGCCCTATAAATGTGATTTCAATAAAAAATTTTAAGCTATTTCGATTTTTTTATGGGGATTCTATTTCGAGAGCATGCTCTGATAGTGTATTCTCTCTTAAGCGGAACTGAAAAATGTGGAAACTATTTGAGAAGCAGGAACACTAGAGTATTCCCAAAAAGTGTCCCTTTAAGAGGAATGCCCGCAAGGAGAGAGTACACTGTATATTTAATATTAAAATCGGGAATATTTTAGTTCTCACTACCAGCCCCATTTCTGAAGATGATTGACTTAGTACCTATGATTTGGAATTTTGAAAAAAATCATTCAAGATATAATTCTTTTGTATTTGACAGCAACGAGAATAATAGACAAAAAATTATAAAAAATTCGGCTAAGCTCTTCAATCGAATATCCGATGTAAATTATTACAGCGCTTAAAGCTTCCTCATTTTTTGTTCTATTTAAATATCGTCTTTTAAAGCAATTTCCTTCCGATTCTACAATCTCACAATCTTCAACTTGACATTGATCTGCATAATTAACTCGACAGAAAAATTTATTAATTGGCTTAAAAGTCGATACAGCTTGAGGCCTATCAAAAGCTCGAAGAATATCGAAAATATCGAATTTTTCTGAATTTGATGCCATGGTTAATTCTTGGCCCATAAGAATATTCTTACCGCAATCCAAGGTGATCGGCGATCAAGATTTATTTTTCTTAATGCTGTGGCGCACAAGGAAATTCGACTTTGAAGGAAAAAAAAAAACAAGATTGTGGTTCGTGTATTATGCAATGTTTGCATTGAAGTTGGTCCAACATAGAGCTCGTTGTGGGCTGGTTCTTTTTTTCTCTCTTTTTTATATGTAATTAATAAACAAGTTGCATATACATATGACAACGTCATCGGGCTACTGATTTACTGATTCACGTCGGCGATTGGTGTACTCGTTAATTAACAACTGATGTAATTCGTTGATTTATGCAAGACTGTTCAAGAAGCCAGACAAAGAAGGTCGTTCCTTGAGTGCTTGACGTCAAAGCCAAAAGAATTCAGGCTAACAATGATGCCAGCATTTTCAATTGTTAGACGAAAAAAAATTCAATATATGAAATTAATGCACCCCAGGTGTCTTCAAATGATGTGTAAAAAAATAACATTCGAATATGAGGCTATACAGGTATTTGTGCAGGTATTCGCCTTACGTTCTCCTTGTCTCACTGAGCTACATAGATGGATGCGTGCCTTATCGCTGCATCATGAGATTCGGCACACAAAAAAAAAAATATAAATATAATAAAAAAATATGAGGCAAAAGAACTTGATTTTGTGAACGTCCAAGAGAAAACCAATATTTCCTCATTGCTCACAGCACAGTCCTGCTCGTTCGTGTGCATTCGAGCAAAAGGCATTTGTGATATTTTTTTTTTTTTATTTAATTTTTTTTTTTTTTAAACAAGTTTGTATCCCTAACAAAAGTCAATGCTCTCGAGATTTATTGATTTTTGGCCTTAATGATGCAGGTTCAAAAAACAACTTCTTAAATGCATCACGGAACAAGATTTGCCTTGAGGAAAAAATCAAAATTTTTTGGCAAAAAAATCAAGACCAACGAAAACGATTTCTACCTGATGTAAAATTGAAGTCAATCGAACCATATTCGAAAAATTGAGCAGAGCTTTTCTAAACACAATTTAACAACAATGTTAAAACTAGCATCACAATTTTGTATACAACGTTTAATTGGAATTAATATTACCTCATAAAATTTTCAACACGATTTAAATAAAACAAAGTCACAATAAATACCATTATTTTAGTCAGTAAAAAGAATTAATAAAATCTCATCTAAATTCCAGAAAGAAATTTGATCACAATATCCATATAATTTTAATTGAATTTTATTCCTTAAATAGTTTTTGTACCCCGGAAATAGAATTAAAAATTATACAATTTAAAATTACTCTGAAAGGTTCTGCGAAGTAGATTACGGAAAAAATATACATTATAACACAGAAAAGATCTTTTCTTCTGCGTTTTAAACTATCCGGGCCAAAAGCACATTCTCTTTAATCAATATAACAAATTCGTTGTTACAGAACTCAGCCTAGTCACACATTTTTGTTCATCATTTGACCCCCTTTCGTACTTAATTTCAGGCGACCTTTACTTCAAAGTTCTATTCCTCAGACTGCAACATACTTTTCAAACAAGATTTGTCAATATGACAACCCAAGGTATTAATAAAAATCAATCAATTATTTTGAAATAATAAAAAAGGACGAATCAAATGCCTCATCTACATGTTTCCATAAAAAAACTTTTTAGTCTGCAAATTTCAGTTACGGAAGAAATTAGGTACATATAACATCATAAACATGAGCTAATTTTTGATTATTTTGTCTCTTCTTATATGTAAGTCCGCATAAAGGTAGTGAGAATTTTAGGAAAATATTTATATGCACTTTAAAAAATTTCATACAAAAGTTTTGTCAAGTGTTAATACTTTTGGTATTTAATACAACAAAATAATCAACCAAATTTTTGTTCAAAATTTTACATTACGAACTTTTCCCGAATTTCGTGATTTGTTTGAAATTTTTAATTGGGACCGATGAATCGAGTCTAACAAACGCCATTAATTGGAATTATTCGTAGCCAGTTTTTCTGTGTACTTTGAGGGGAATATAAAGGGAGGAAGAATTTGGATCACTTTTAAGCAGAAATCATCAAATTCTCTTTTTCATTGTGGCTTAGAACACTTGGAGAAAAATTTTTACGTGCGTGATGAAATAAAATCGAAAATACTCCGACAGAATAATTCCACCTTCCTTGAATTTTTTGCTAGTAAAAATGTGATACAACGCCGACAATCATAACAAAAAGTGACCCATTTAAATCCACCATTCTACACTGAGCGAAATTAACCCTGATATTTTTTAAAAGGCGCATTGTTATTCACAGTCCTTTTGATTTTTGAGCAGAACGAAAATTTCAAAAGAAAAATTGTTGAGTCAACAACATTTTTGGTTGATTTGAAAGGAAATATGTTTACGTTCGGTATAATTCTCATTTGGTTTATAAAATAGGAAATATTTGATATGTTTTCATCTTAGAACCTATAGGTTTAAAAAAAAATCAAAGTGTTTCCTGGCTCGATGATACGTTAATTTTACCCTGTGAGCATCGTTAGCCAACCTCCCTAACTAAAAGCAAAAATAAATTGCAATAAAATCACATAAACGATTGACATACAAAAAAAAAGCGCACCCAATTGAAGTCCCTTTCTTAATGATTAAGGCAGGAAAGTGGGAATAAGTGTTGATGACTTTGCCAAAAATCAAAAAAAAATAAATTGGATTTGGTGTCCCATTGTTCTGGTCACTTGGAGAACAATCCGAACCGTGCCCGTGGCAACAATGTGCAAGAAATCAGTAAGAATTCGTTGAACTTGTACTTGGCACACAACTGAACAGATCCGTCCATAAAATTATGGAAAATTACCGAGCACTCAATTGAGTTATAAATTACCGTCGTCTGTGGGCGAGCCAGCGGTAAAAAAATAAAAATAATAAAAAATGAACACGCGACCACAATAGCCGGGTCACACATTAGCTTAATCGAATTAAATGAGCAACGTAAGACGATAAATTTTGACCGCTTCTTAAGATGGATGGACATTCATGCAGATAGTGTGCGTGTGTGTGTACGTGTGTGCCACGCTTAGACAGCAGATTATGGTTTGTCATAAAATAAAAAATTCAATTTTTACGCAACACTAACGATCGGCAGCGATTATAACGGCCACCAGGCAAGGACAAGCCCCTCAAACAATATTTGAATTTTTTTCTTTTTCTCTTCTTCAATTTACCAGATTGGTAATTAATCGAACGAAGATACATAGCTTGACGTTCACTGTTTAACTTGTTCTTAATAGTGGTTAGTGGTCATATGTATACCGATGGTGGACCGGACCTTCAGCATGCTCAGAAAATGTTCGGTGCTCAACGAAAATCAAATATTTTTCGGCAGTTTACGTGCTTTGTTGCTTGCTTGTTTGTACGGTTCGTTAGGCTCACTTTAAGTTTTTTTTTTTCAAGCAGTACACTGAGCGAAATTAACCTTGATATTTTTAAAAGGGCGCATTGTTATTCACAGTCCTTTTGATTTTCGAGCAGAACAAAAATTTCAAAAGAAAACAACATTTTTGGTTGATTTAAAGGAAATATGTTTAATTACATTTCTTTTCGTTCCGTATAATTCTCATTTGGTTTATAAAATATGACATATAAGATATTCATTCATCTTAGAACTTTTTTAGGCATTGCGAAAGCAGTCACGACCAGTGCTCGGACTTGAAAATTTTTAAAGGTGGTAGATTTTTAAAGAAGAAGTGGTAGATTTATATAAAAAGTGGTAGATTTAAAATTTCTTCAAAATCTAATACAATATATCACATCTGATCATGTTGAAAATTGGGAAAAATTCATGTTTTTAGGTATTTTCTCTTATTAAAAAAATGTGTCAATATTTATTGGATGTCGTTAAGTGCCAATGCTGCCATTCTTGAGAATAGGATGCTGCCAACATACTTTTCAATAACACATAACATTGAAGCACATTTTTTATGCACTCAATTATTCGAAATGACCATAAAATAAATAAAACAAAGGCATAAATAAGTAAAAAAAAAAAAATGGTAGATTTGGACCTAGCGTGGTAGATGTGGTAGAAAGTGAAAATAGTGGTAGATCTACCACTAAAGTGGTAGAAGTCCAAGCACTGGTCATGACAACGGAGTGACGAGATCGGATGAAGTCCATCCGATGGCTGTTTTCGGGGTTGTGTTCAGCAGAGGGCTCTGTGGCCATTTTCTTTGAACGTTAATTAAATTTGTTTTGACATTTCTTCTTTTATAGGTATTTTAGACAATTTTTTTTTTTAAAATTATCTTGTCATTTCAATTATGTCCGTGGTTAGTTTAAAAATTTAAATTTAAATCCATTTTTGAAAATTATCATTTCAATTCGACCTGAAATATGGTTGATTCAAAAGGAAAATCTTTATTTTTTTCAACAAGAAAAATTGTTAAAATTAAAAATATTCCTTGTTGAAGCCGTTTTGTATGTTTTTCCTTTTGATTTGTTTGATTTTTTTTCTCTGTGTATGGCCAGCTACAGCCAAAGATTTTCTTTTATTTATCATTTTATTTATCAGCATCATTTCAAAGCCATATCGGCATGATTTTAATCTACAACTTTGCTAACGACCAACTCAATCAATTTTTTTTTTCTTCTCTTTTTTTTTTGAATATATTTTCAGCCATGAAGCTTCATCTGTTTATACTTTCCGCTTTATTGGTCAATGCATTTGCCCATCCTGTGCCCGATGAAGAAGTATCGCCGGTAAAACCGGTTGCCCCGTTGGAAGGCAAGCCCGAGCTAACGCAAGCGCCGGCTGAGAAAGCTCTTGAAAAAGCTAAGACCGTAATTCCAACCATCGAAGAAACGAAGCCCGTGAAACTATTAACTGAAAAGCTAGCCTTGCCAGAGAGTGCACCGGATGCTGAAATCGCCTCAGCCATTGCCCGAGAAGAAGGACGAGAAAGTTGCATTGGAGAAACAGGGACGCGTCGACAATAAAGTAGCGAGCGGTGACGTTAAACCAGTGCCAGTTGTTGAAACGCCCGTTGTCGGAATCGAGACCGAGAAGCAAGTCGTCGAAGAAGTTAAACCAGCAGTGCAACCAGTTGCCAAGAATGCCAATCTAATTGTCCAGACCCCTGTTGCCGAAGTGCCCGTTCCCGTTTCCGAGCAGAAAAAAGACGAACTTTCCGCCGCTGAGACCGCACCGTCAGTAAAATCTGAACTCCCCGTTGCCGCTGCACCAACTGAAAATGTTGTGGTCGCCACACCAACTACAGTCGCTGCAGTTGCTGAAGAGAAAAAGGAAGAGCAAGCAGTACGACAAGAACGCGGCACCGAGGAAGAAGTTAAACCAGTTGTAGCCACCGAGGAGGTAGCTAAGCCTGTTGTTTTGGCTGTCACTAACGATGCAGCAGTAGTAGCTAGCCCTGACGTTAAGAGCTTAACAGCCGAAGAGCCACAAGCCGAACCAGTTAAGGCTGAGGTAGCTCGCCCACCACCACCACCACCGCTGTAGAGGGAGGTGAATTGAAAACCGTTTCAGCCGAGCCAACACTCGCCGCACTAGCAGCCGGCGATATCCCAACACAACAGCCCACACAAGAGAGCATTGCGAAGGCATTGCCAGTCGAAGCAGAAAAGGTTGCAGAATCCGCTGCTGTGCCCGCCGCTCGAGGCCAAGAAAATCGAAGGAAAACCCGATATCGAAAAACCCGAAGAAGTTCAACCGGCAGCACAAATAACCGATGTTGCTGCTAAAGCACCCGAGAGCGCCGAACCATTGAAGAAACTGGAAGAAAAGCCCGCCGTTATTGAAGGCAAAAAGTCCGAAGAATCAAAAGAATCAAGCGAGTCAAAGGAAAGCAGCAGCGTTTCGAAAGAAAGCGAAGAATCTAAGGAAGATAAGTCGAACTAGACGCATACATAAAAACACACTCTCACACACACACACGCCCGCCTACACCTACTCGAACAACAAGTCCCAACTTATTTATTAAGGCCTTTCCGAACTGTGTCTCACCTGATGCTCTCTACACATCTTAGTATACTCCCGAAGAACATATGCACACACGATTCATATATATACGATAGCAAGAGCACCCGATCCGAACTAGCTCACCTGTGAGGTGCCTTCGAAATCGACCCCCCAAAAGAAAACTGTCAAAATGATTCCCAACCTTTCCCCGCAAAGACAAGGAGAATCAAACTCTCATAAGGAGCAAGAACTCGAAATCTTAAAATTATACTAGTTAGTTACTTGTATTTGTAGATGTAATGGATTTTTATTAAAGAGAACAAATATATATACATATATATACTTATATACATTGTAATAATGGAGATTGAAAATTTGAAAACGGACAAACCAGGGACCGAGAACAATACATACACATACATACATAAATATATAAAGAGAGCGATTCGGAGTGATCGCTTTTTAAGTAAAGTTAAGCACAAAAGTTATATATCGAGTCAAGTTTAAGCGTTAAGGCAAAACAAGCGTCTACAAGAGCCCAAAAAAAAAAAACCCAGTTTAAACATGAGCGCACAATCCACAATCACGAGAGAAAACCCACAAAATATCGATTAAGAGAAAATCTCTTAAATATTTATAATTTGATTTAGGGGCTATTTCCACTACACCGCATTTAGCATTTTCATCTTTAAAGATGCTAGACCCGTTTCCACTGCGTTTCGCATTTAGCATTTTGTGAAAATTTGAATTTTTGTTCGGAAAAATATTTGAATTCTTTGAAGTAGGCTTTGAAATGTTAAAAATTTGAAGAAAATATCAATGAAAACTAGACGGTTTTTAGCATTTTTATCGCATTTTCTCAAGATGCTGAAAAATGCTGTTTTAAGAACAACAACAATTACATGTAATTCAAAGCCGCATTTTTGAGCATTTTTTAAAAATATGCTAAATGCGTCTGTAGTGGAAACAGCCCCTTTCATTAAAAAGAAACATTTTTAAACTTTGCAAAATCTTTAAATCTGGAAAATTTTGGGGAATAATTTCCGAAACCTATTCAGAGATCTATTTTATCAGTGGAGCATTCAAAATTTCAAATGATTGATATTTTAATTCATTATATATTGTAGCACAATTGTAATCGCAAGAACAAATTCCTTGAATTAGAAAGAAAAAATGGATTTACTCATGATTGGATTTTACTTTCTAAATTTTTACTTTCTAAATTGTTTAATTTTTGATTTGTGAGTTCTCTGATTGCCAAGGCTTTATCTATCGGCTGCGAAGAAGAATTCATTATGAGAAAGTAAAATGCGGCACAAGCTCGTTAAGGCATTGTAGAGCTCAGCTATGGGTTAAATAAACATTAAATACTGTATTTTGTATAATTTTTTTTAAATATAGACTGAGAAGATTTATATAAATAAACGAAAAATTATTGAAAATAAACAATGACTTTTGTGTCTGATATTAATGATTTTTTTTTATGCCTTTATGACGTTACAAATTGAGGCTATTTAAGGGGTCTTCTCATTGAAACCCGTTTTTTGGACCCTTTTAAAAAAAATTCTTATTTGAAAACGCAAAGAATAATTGAAAACTTTTTTTGATTTATTGTATTACAAAAGGTTCAAAGTAAATAAAAAAAAATTTTTTTGCCTCGATACGTGGGCTGTTCAAAAAGTAATGAGACTTCAAAGTTGGTGGTGAAAAAAAAGGTGTCGTCACGGCGGCCACGATTCCGGGTCTCCGGAGCGTCCGAAATGGAAAAAAAAAACGGGGTTATAATCAGTATAGATGTAATTCTCGGGTGAACCTCAAGCTTAATTTTGTGATTTTTTTTGACAAAATGGCGGCCATTCAAAAAAAAATTTCAATTTCGGGCTTTTTTTTTGTAGTTTAGTGTAAAAAAAAAATAGTAAAAAATTTTTTAAAATTATGGTCGAGGTTCACCCGAGAATGGTGACAATTCTGCGTCGATTCCACTTTGTTTCATGAAAATCGGTTCAGTTGAACTGGAGATATCATGGCCGCCAGTTCGAAAAACGTGGTTTCGAGATAAACGCGTTTAAAGTTTGAAGCAACGCAAAAATTACTCGTTTTAGCGCAGATCTTGCTCGACAAAGAAGGCTATATCCTCTAAACTATTTCGAATTTCAAAAAATCCTTTTAGGGGCATATTCACAACTACCCAAGCTATAAATAAATGCAAAAAAAAAAAAAAGTCGAAAAAAAAGTTGCTCAATGAGAAGACCCCCTTAAGGCCTAGCAGTTATTTAGAAAGTGCATTACCAAAGTAATGCATTTTTTCATCGATGAAATAGGAATGCAAAGTAAATTGAACAAATTTTGCATGGAGAGGTAATCGAAAAGGTAATGTGTTCACTCCCAAAGAAAAGCGTTACATACTTCCTATAGCATTACTTGAGAATGCAAATAGTAATGCATTACAAAATCAAGTATTTTCGATTACTTTTCGTGCAACTGGTAATGCAAATAGGCATGCATTACATTCGCTACGACATCGCCGTGTTAAAAATAATCGATTCTGTAATGCATAAACAGTACGCCTTTTGAATTACTTTTTGCATTACCATCGGTTACAAATAACTGCCGGGGGGCTCTCTCAAGATGTCTTATATACCCACTAGTAATTTAGAGGTTAACTAACCAGAAAGGAGTACTCTAAGGTTACTTGGAATATGATTACATAGTCAAAATATAGATAGGTTAGGTTAGGTTTATCTGGCTGGTCTGTAAGACCGAGCATAGACCCCATGGGTCCCAAGCTTTGCCAGTGCATGTGAAGTTGGAGAGAATTTGTTCAGCCCTGAAATGTGTAGTATCCAAAGGCTTTCGTTTTCTTCGCGAGGTTTAGGATCGTTGATAGATTGTGTTCAGTCATACATTGTAGGTCGATCAGCCACGGCTCTCCAAAGAAACTAAGTCTTGATCGTGCAAGAGCTGGGCACAGTGCCATCCTGGGCCCCATAAATCGGGGTCTGTCATTGATATAAACGAATGGACTCTTAGTCCACCGAAAGAACGAAAGTGTTCCGAAAGAATCGAACAACACTTGAGGACGTCATTATCAGTTAAACTACCTGTATAAGTTCCTTTATACTCGTATATTTTTGTAAGATGGCTGGAGGGAGATTACAATCAATTATGAGAGACTGATTTCTTGGAAAGCTATTACTAGTAATTTCATGAGACCAGGAAACAATTTTCGTTTAAAGTGGACCTATAACGGAAATTAGTTTTGCAAGGGAAGTTTAAGAAACGTTACCGCCGTCGGTATAGCACCCCCAGTTTTTACAACTTGTGGAAATACAGGGCTTAGCGAGAGAAAGAGTGCTTCGGTAGCGCTTATATATGCCACAGTGGTATATTGACCAATTATAAGACATTAACCGAAAAAAAATTTGGAGGAGCAAGAAGAAATTTAGAGAGTTTTGAACCAAAAATCCAAAAAATCCGAAAAATTCATGACGTCCGATTTCGATGAAAATTTATATATAGAATAAGTGAAAATTTCTAAGAATTTTGACGCTAACATTTGTTAAAAATACTGATTACAATTAGTCTAGTTTGGGTCTAGTTCCAAACTGGTCCAAAAAGGACACTTAGCACGACTTCATAACTCGAAACAAAAGACTTTCCAACTGATGAATTGATAAATGACTGCTCAAATTAAAAAAAAAAACACCTCCTGAGCACTTCGGTTGCAAGCAATAGACACGAACTGGTAGAGTTGAAACTAGTCGGAGAGTAGTTGGGATAGTCGGAATTACTGATGGGCTCTTTAAGTTTTTGAAAATAATGAATTTTATTTTTGGTGTTCATTGAAATCTTTTCAAGTTCATTTGCGGTTAATTTTACCTACTATCCGCTTTGCATACATTTTGAGCCAAAATATCAAAAAGAGACTACAACAAAATCGATTTTGCATTCGGGTGGCTTCAAACCTTAAACTTAAGAAATTTATGGGGCTTTGAGTATCTTTTGATGTAGTCTTTCTGATTATCTATTATGGGGCAAAAAAAACAAGTAAGGGTGTTATAGTCAGGCGAGCCTGACAATAGAATACCCGACACAGACACACGTGTTCAAATAATTTTTAATATCAAGAGGTGTTTAAGGCCATATGGGGGCCCAATACACCGACTTTTGTTATATTTCTTTATGAAAACTGCCCCTCTGCCACGCCCACTTTTCCAATTTATTCGAATTCTAATCGGAGGCTTAGATATACGCTCAAATCCTAAGTTTCATTGAAATATTTGGAAAAAGTCCGATTTTGAGGCAGTTTTGAGATTTTTGTGATAGACCTTAGTACTGGAGGTACCCTTAATAATGGACCGATCTAGGAAATTTTTTGGGAGAATGTTTATGGCTACAAAAGAAGCATAAGTGCCAACTTTCGTTCAAGTCCCACTTGAAGTTCGGGTGTAGGGGACAATTTTCGAAAACCGCCCTTCTGCCACGCCCACTTTTAAAATTTTTGGAAATCGTATTACTTGCCTTGAAACATGTTCAAATATCAAATTTCATCAAAATATGTTGAAAAACTTCGAGTTTAGAACAGTTTTTGTGATTTTCGTAACAGACCCTAGTACTGGAGGTACCCCTAAAAATGGTCCGATCGGGTCCATTCTCGAACTTGTTCTTACTCATGTCCCCGTTAGCACGCATACCAAATTTTGTCAAGATAGCTCAACTCCTTCGATAAGATAACTGTATACAGACAGACGGACAGACGGACAGACGGACGGACATGTCTAAATCGAATCTCCTGGTGACGCTGATCATTTCTATATACATTTTGTATGGTCTATCTCGACTGGTTCTGGGTGTTACACACAACCCAACAAACGCAATATACCCTCGACACAGAGTGTGTCGGGTATAAAAACAATTGCAGCTTTTTCGAGTAGAATTCGACAATCCACCATCCGATTCGAACAAATTATCCCTTAAATTAAAGTATATAAAATCCTCTATCAATTGTTCTTACATAGTCTTAAGATCGGTCAAGAATATAAGATTCTGTGGACCGTTAAACCTAAGAAAATAATTTTTTTTTTTTAAATGGACTTCCTGAAATGTTGCATAAATGTAGCAATTTCGAATAGTATGGCCGAGAATTAAGTTGCGCACTTACCCATGGCTATATCTTCTGAACTGTTCAATATTTAACTGTCCTGTCTAAAACAAAGTTTTAGCCTTAGACATGAAGAAAAGAATTCTGATCCGAAAAAACTCTATCCAGGACCACAAATCTCAAAAATGTAACAATTTTTTCACCTTGTTTTTTGTTTGTTTTTTTTTTTAGCTCCCGAACCGGTGTGAGTTTTATGATTTTTTTTTTTATTTAAATGAAGGAAAAACAAAGCTCGACAACTTCTTTCAGCCCATTTACTATATCCGAGAGCTCATCAATACCATTTTCACACTTCAAAGTTAAACATTTTTCCCTTAAAATCAGAAGAGAAAACTGAAAATTATGTTCCAAATTTTTGATTTAGTGCCTATTTTAATACCAAAAAAAATATTTTGCGGGATCTCGTTTGGATCCTATATTGGCTTTCAAATGTCATCCCACATTATTGACCAATACACTAGTGTCCTTTTGGGCTCTTCCTTGAGGATATTTGATGCTTTCGAATCTGTTTTTTTCAAAAAAACTCCAAATATGCTCGATTGGTTTCATATCAGAGTTGCCTGAGAGTTCTGAATTTGCATTATTCTTGAGAAATTTACCCCCAGAAATTAATTGAAGCATTTCTTCACATGCGTGCATAGTAGGTAAATCAAAAATATTCCCCTAGGGTAAAAATCAACGGCATCCTCGTGATCAGGACAGTGAAATAGTCGCCTAGTGTTTTATTATTGCAACATGCCTTAAAGTCGAGCCGAGAGAATGGATCGTCAATGGCAATCAAAGAATACATAATTTTGTGCTCTGTAATTGCTAAGCCCACACGGACGAGAAATTCCCCGACTGCCGCCTAATTCGCTCTATTTATTCGCTTTTATTTACATTATTAGATTAAATTGGAAAAGTGACAAGTTGCAAAATAAATTTAAACTGTTTACGCAGTTTGCTCATCGTACCTACTACTACACCCAAGCGTAAGAAATTTCTATGTCAAGGTGGAGAATTCTCGAGAAATTTTCAATTTCAATTTCAATTTCGACAATGGAATGCAGGCGGCGACGGAAAGCGCTCTAAATTGCTCAAACGGAAATTCTTATGAAATATTCACGCACGTGGGATTTTTATTTGATCTTGCAATAATTCCTTCGAGAACATTCAAAATGATTTCTTTCTGCTGTATGGAAAAAAATTTACAAAATGAATGACGGAAGTTTCGGCTCTTTTGCAACAAAAAAAAAATAAAAAATAAATAAATGAACCATTAAAATAGGTTCATATGTAACTCTCTTGTACGCGATACGCCATTGATGCGCATAAAATGCGTTTGTCCATCCGAGTGTAACGGTCACAACCACTCGAGGTATACCAAAAAAAAAAGCACATTACAAAATGAAATTGGGGGGCCAAAGTCACGTCAAAAGGATCTCCTATTTAAATTTTTACCCAACAAAAAGTTTTGATTTTGAAAACGGCTCACGGATATATGATCCACACAAGCCACAGCCAAGGGCGTAGCGAGATAACGAGTGCTTTGGTAGCGCTTATATTTGCCACAGTGGTATTTTGAGCAATTATAAGACATTAACCGAAAAAAAATTTGGGGGGGCAAGAAGAAGTTTAGAGAGTTTTGGACCAAAAACCCGAAAAATTCATGACGTCCGAATTCGATGAAAATTTATATATAGATAATATATAGAATAAAATCCTCCAATTCAAACTATTGAAGCGATTGCTTTGAAATTTATATATGTTTTCCTATACCATTATGGCTCCCGCATGTACATAGTTTCTTTATTTGTTTAAAGGTTTTTAACAACAAAAAGCATCAAATTTTTGTACCTTTTTTTCTACAGTCTGCGATTTTTGAGTTTTTCAATGAAATTTAGTAATTTTTGTACGGACGATAAGGACAGGCCCGCTGAATAATAAACCATTTTATTTTTTTTATTTCAAACAACATGAAAAGCCCCTATCGTGTTCAGCAGTGACCTAATTTTTTTCTTCGTGTGTTCTTTAATGAAAAAAAAAAAAAATTATAAGTATGCTTCGGAATGTGAATATGTAAAAACATGAACAAAATTTCAAAAAAATTCAAAAAAAATTCAAAAAATTCAAAATATTCAAAAAATATTTTTTTTAAATGCAAAACATTCGAAATATTCAAAAAAAAATTCAAAAAAAAAAATTTTAAAAATTCAAAATATTCACAAAAAAAAAGAAAAAAAATTCTAAAAAATGCAAAAAATTCAAAAAATATTCAAAATATTAAAAAAAAAATTCAAACAAATTCAAAAACAATGCAAAAAATTCAAAATATTCAAAAAAAAATTTTTTTTTTATGAAAAAAAATCCAATAATTAAAAAAAAGTTAAAAAAAAAATTTTTTTAATTCAAAATATTCAAAAAATTTTGAATTATTATTTGGGCTTTTGGTCTCTCATTTTTCGCTTATAGTGAAAAATGTAATTTTTGGCAATTGAAAATTTTTTTTTGTAAGCTAGGTTCGAAACCGGTCGTATCGGCTTTCCCCACTTCTCGGCAATTTATGAAAAATAAATTTTTTCAATTGCCAAAAATTACATTTTTCACTATAAGCGAAAAATGAGAGACCAAAAGCCCAAATAATAATTCAAAATGAAATATGGAGATGGTCAAAAATAACAAAATTCAACAAATATTCACAAAAAAAAATGCAAATAAATTTTAAAAAAATGCAAAAAATTCAAAAAATATTCAAAAAAAATTCAAAAAATTCAAAAAATTTTCAAAAAAATTCAAAATATTCAAAAAATATTTTTTTTTTTAATGCAAAAAATTCGAAATATTCAAAAAAAAAATAAATGAAAAAAATTCAAAATATTCAAAAAAATTTTTTTTTTAAATGCAAAAAATTCGAAATATTTAAAAAAAATTCAAAAAAAAAATTGCGAAAAATTCAAAAAAAAAATTCAAAATATTCAAAAAATTCAAAGTTAAAAATTCCAAAATACATAGTTCGATTTAGTATGCCTATTAAAATGTTGAATTGTCAAATTAACAAAAAAAAAAGCCTACTTCAGTGAATAAAATATTCAAAAAGCACAATTAAATGTAAAAAAATTCAAAATATTCAAAATCCGAGCCCTAATTATAAGCAATGTAATTTTTGGATTTTAAGATACAAATAAGAAGATATGAAAAATTGAAATGCTTGAACTTCGATGTATTATAAAATAAAAGAGTTAAAAATTATGCGGTCACAATAGAATAACCCTTTAATTATTTGAATAGAAAATTGAGTACGCTTACCTTATTTGTCACCATTTGACAAACAATAACACCCAACGACCACCAATCTACCGCATGACCGTATGCTTCCCCACGCAATATTTCGGGAGCTGTAAGAATAAAAACAAAAAAAAGCATAATTTACTTACCTGAAAAAATCAAGAATTTTAAGGAACTTAAAAAGAACATAAAATAAAACATATGAGAAAACATTTAATTTTGAAGAAATTTTTTAAAATTATTTTCTTTATTTGAAAACACGTTGGTTTTTTTTTTCTTTTTCTTTTCAACTTAATTGCTATTTGTTACATTAAAAATACATATCTTTCCTGACATCATTCATAAACGCTCCAGACATCTTTATTTACATAAATCGATTTGAACGATTTCGCAATTTTACTTCGTGTATAACTAGAGATATACCTATAAGCATATACATATATGTATAGATATACATATTAATCAGTTAATATTCAATTACGCTTATCGACCTCAAAAACTTTCATCAGACACAAGACTGACACGATCATTTTCACTACAAGACAACAACAATTTCTTCTACTTCTAACCAGTTGCACATTCAGTTTCACATTTAGCATTATGTGGGGAGGGGGGGTGGACTCAAAGGATTGAAATCTTAAATCTAAAAAAAAAAACATCGATTAAAGAATTTCTTCTCGATTGATTAAAATATTTACATTCTAACATTTTAAATAACTTAAATTATCAATTATGAATCACAATGTATAAATATACAGTTTCAAATTTGAATCATTTGAAGTGGATGTAAGTTTCCTTTTCTTCTTCGTCTTCTCTTATTTTCTTGTCATTTAAATAATTTAAGCGCGTTTGGCGCTGTGTTACTTATCGCTTACATAATAGGCCTATTCACGAGAGCTCGGTATCGTGGCAAAAGTGGAAGATTTTTCAATACACATTGTTGTTGGAAGCCTAACAAAATTTTTTACACTTTTGCAACGATACCGAGGTCTCGTGAATAGTCCTAATATTAATTTATTATTTATTATTTATTATTATTGAAAGAGTACAGCAAATGGCGAATGGATTGCGACAATGTCTGTACACAGGTGAAAAGTATTTTTGAATTTGCAAAACTTAAATCAAAACAGTCCATTGCTACGTTTTTACATACAGCTGCTAACTGGGTTCAAAATTTATTAACGTCTCGAAAGAATCCTTCCAATGCGGTTAAATAAGCCGACATTCAAAAAATCAAAAATTTTAAAAAATGGTTCTAAGATTTTCACTTTATTGAAGATCCGACGATCTTCTTTAGAAGACGTTGCAAAAATTTTGACAATGGCTAGGTTTCTAATGCTGCAAAAGATTCAATAGCAGTACAATGAACATCCAAAGTTATACTGGTATTTTACATCTTGATTAGTTAAAGGAAAAAAAAGGGCTTCAACGAACTGCATTCAATCATATATTAAGCCGAATGGACTTTACATGATCGTTCAAGCAAATTAATAATAGAAATTTAAAGCTGCCGCCTTATCTTTGAAAAGAAAAAGCAAATTGTCCATTCTTGAGTCCAGTGTTCACACTTGTTATGAGTAAAAAAAAATTGAAAAGGCGAAACCCTTTCGAAAATGTTAACTCGATTTTAATTTAAATCAATAAAATCAATCAATAAATTCTGAAATCAGTTCCATACTACACCTTCCTATATAAGAAAGGTTACGCTTTTGATATCCAAAGCTATGACTTCTCATCAGAGAAAGGATTATACTACACTGACGGGTAAAATGAAACTAAAAGCCAATTTCACCAAAGGCTAATGCCATTTAACTGCGTATTTAATTTTCAGCCGGTTTCAGCAAATCTTCAATTTTTAGTGCAACACCGTTTTGACCAGCTGATTTCAAACTAAATAAATCATTTAGCCGTGGAGGTGGATCACCTCTCTGCACTTTTGGATATACATAAACAGGCCTATTCTAAATGAGTATTCCCCGGTAATTTCTCTCCGCAGAATAAGGCACCAATCAAGAAATTATGATATGACCTCTGCTTAAAAATTGTTCGAAATTCTTGCTCGCTTCCGCAGTGTGCTTAGAATGGGAGAATTTATTGTTTTTTTTTTTCAAATCCACACGGAAAGATTCCCCGGGAATATTTAGAATCGAGCTGAAATAGTTCTTTAGAAAACACGGAGTTGCATAATTTCTATTCAAATGCCCGACATACATGGGTCATTTAAAGTACGAGTTGCCATTGGGGTTCGGGTGAAAATGAAAATCTGTGATTAAACGACGATTCGTATTTAAATATGCTTGGTGAAATTGGCTCTAAGGCCCGATATTACAGTGCATACTTACTCGCTTAAGTTAAGGAAGCTTGAAGACTTAAGAACACCTTAAGTGTCAAGTGTTTTAACTGTCAATTTTTATCCAAAACTTATGAAAATTGTTTTCGGCAGGCAACATTTTAAAAGCATATATTTTTTTGTTTATATTTTTCAAATTTGTAAAATTTGTGAAATTCCTTCATTAAATTATTTTGAAAACTTATTTAAGGAGCACTTAAAATTTGTGCTGTTAAAATCCCTTACAGACTTAACCTTTATTTAAGTGCTAAGGAGACCTTAAGTATGCACTGTAATATCGGGCCTAAGTCTCCAAATAGTTTAGCTCTGTGTGTACTGGTGGACTATTTTCATCAATTCATATTGATTTAAACATTTTTTTTCTCTCTCGTTTCAAACTTTCAAATTGTAGTGTTCTCTTTTTAAAGTTATTTTTTAATTTTTTCAGTTTCGTGCAATGGATGCTTAATTTTTTGAATAATGGTTTGGTATAAATTATTAGGAGTTACATCTTATCAACTAGTTTTTGCAGTTAAATTCTTTATAACTAATAGCCTATATTTTTTTTTTTATATTACTTCTGCATTAAATTTACGAGTAGACAATTTTATTAAAAAAAAAAAAGTATTGTCGTTAATTTAAAAAACGTTTTAAATAATTTACATAAGCCTAAACTAATTGTTGTGTGTACGTTGGGACCGATCATGTAGGTGTAGGTGAGAAAATTTTTACATGTATTTGTATATGTTCATTGGAATTGAAAAGTAAATGAACTTAAAATTATATATGCTCAGATAAAAAGCAAAAAAGTATTGCAGTACGAAAGCTTAGTTTTATTATTATTATTTTTTTTTTAAATAAAAATAATGAAAATGTTTCAAATTTGAAATGGCATATTGGCTTAAATTCAAAAATGTATGCCTCTACTTTAATTAAATATTTTTATATCACTTTTTCTGCTTTTTTCCATTTTTATTAATTTTTCTTTTTTTTAGCTTTCATCACACAGCAGAAATAAAAATATACAAAACAAATATAAATTAATAACGTTAATGCTAATGCGTAAAATTCAAACAAGGTACACTTTTTTTGCTTAGAAAAATTGTTTTGAGGAGCGCAACTCAATGAGTTTAAAAAAAAAAATAAAAATATTTATGTATATTTGTTAATTTAAAAAAAATATAAAAAAATAAAAACTGTAAGCATACGAAATTTTTCGTTATTTTTATTGACTAAAGGGATATGCTTAATATGAAAAAATATATATTATAGCGAAACTTTATTTCTTAAATAAAAATTCATTGCCATCAATGAGAATCGAAAGGGCTTGTTTTTTTTTTTTCAATTATTTAACGTGGGGCTATAGTATGCTATTAAGTAATTTATAAATTTTATGTCCTTGAGCTTGAAGCTTGTTTTTGTATTTTATAAAGCCGCTCCACTTTTTGGGATGTTTTTTTTTTCTTTCTTTAAATGATTCCATCTAAGGAACTCGCTCCAGTTATGTCAAAAATGAAACAGAAATGAAAAACTTCATACAATAAAAAAACACTTCAAATTTATGAATCATTTCTGAAGCGTTTATTTTTTTATATGAAGTTTTTCATTTCTGACAGAGCTGGAGATAGCCCCTCCTAAAGCTTAACAAATTTCGAAATCGCTGTTACATAATTAACCCTCTGCATCTGACGTTCGTAGTCTGGCAAACCCCGCAAAAGAGAAAATTTTGTGAGCGTTTGTAAAATCGAAAGTTATGATCATTGTGCTCTCTTAAAAAAAATGCCTTTTATTTCACATTTTTATCCTTTTTTTTTTGGCTTGAAAACTGTTTGCTCTTATAAGAAATAAAGCCAAGAACGCGCCAGTTAGGAATCTCAAGAGGAAAATCAGTTTAGAGATGAGACCCCACATCAGATATATTCTTAAAATTAGACCCCACGTCAGCTGCAGAGGTTCAAGGTTGCACAATAATGAGAACAAGCGTAAAAAATTTGGAGCTTTTTAAAATTATGCGAATTAGTTTACTTCAATTAAAAAGTCTAAAAAATAAACTATTTATGGATCATTTTCAGGTAATTAATTGCTTGTTTTTCGTTTTAGAATATAACATTTTTTTAAAGTTCTTTACCATTTTTCCTTGAACTTCAAGACAAAGGAAATCGCCGCGCCGCACCGCGCCTCCTTGAAATGAAGATTTTTTTTTTTTTACATTCTCGCAATAATAGTTTAAGCAAAAGATTTCGACATATTATCCGCATGCACGCTGAGAACATCAGCCGTATTCTAAATGAGTATGCCCCGGGAATTTCTTTCGAATGAATTTTTTTCGCGCAAAAGGGAAGTCTTCTAAGTGACAATAAAGAAAAGGATGTTACGACTTTTCCCTTTATATTCACTTCCGCAGTGTACTTAGAATAGGAGAGTTTTTTTTTTCAAATCCGCATGGAAAAATTCCCGGGAATATTTACTTTCGTACGTTTATAATCTTTCTTTAAACCGTGTTAAAAATATTGCTTTCAGAAACCCAAAAATGGGGAAGTTTTGATCGAATTTTGGAGTTCGATGTTCAAATATTCTGAAAATGCCAATAAGACACCCTTTAACCGCAGTCATAAAATACATCGCGCCAAAGGCAAAATATGAGACTGTCTTATAAATTATAGTTTAGTATTAATATTAAAGGGAATCACTGTAAAAAAATTCTCTTATTCTTTTATTTTGAAAAATCCCATTCTAAAAAGAAAAATGTATGAAAAAAAAGTCGTAAGTTTTCACGACATTTAAGGTTCATTTAAGGCTTGCTCTATATAATTTCATGCAGCTGTTCAAGGATTTTTTCAGAATCCCATTTAAAGTGACTTAGGCCGCCACTGGTTTTACGGTGGAGGCACGGCACATACAATACATATGTATTTAAAGTAAATTTGGCTCTTCAAATAGAGTTTTGAATAGAGCAATCTTTTGATTTGGACCATAGAAAGGGCTTTACGATTATCGAAATCATTAGAATTTTAATACTTTTGTCCGTTATTAAATCAATAACATTGCGAAAATACTCATGTATAGCGTGTGTGCGTCTATGAGAATAGGAATTTCGAAAAATTTTTCAAATTCTCAAACTGCATTGAACAAGATCGCAGCAGCAGCAGCAGCAGCATTGCGCTCGAGCAGTCACAACGCCAGCGTTTCTTTGATGATTTTCTTAACAGTATTACTGACGGACGGTACCGATGAACCGGAAGTGGAATAATCAAATTTAAATAGATACGGCTGAACATCCGGATACGATGTATCGAATATAAGATCCAATTCACTTTGACTGGGCGTCTTGGGTACATAGTCTTGACGGTTCATTAGTTCCGTTATGTAGATGACTTTTTCTGTAAGCACGTCGGCAACATTTTCACGACACATCTGACGATCGTCTTCGTTTTCATGTTTGATGAGATCCAAATGGACGGTCCACACTTCCCACGGTATACATTCCTGTTGGAATGGCCAACGTGATTTTTTCTTTTGAAAAAATTCCAAACTTATTTGACCGGAACCGCTGCTGTCGTTGGAGCGAAGTTTCTCGCTGAATGTGTTTATTGCCCGCTTAACGGTACGCGACAGGCTATCCGATGTGCAACAGACGTAGGTGAAATCGATGAAATCACAATCGACATCGGTGTAGCCGACAGTGCCAATCGAATATTGCGCATCGCCGTTGTACATGTATTTGCCCAGGCAACGATGAAAAAGCACTGTATGGAAGATACTAGCGACAGCTTCGTCCACTTGACGTCCCTCCATGGTGAGGTCGAAGATTTGAGAGCGGGCGTTCATCTTTCAAATGTTTGTTTTCTTTTTTATAAATTATATTATTTTGTTTCAACCGTTCAGTTGGGTAGATATGCTTGTGTTTTGTTTTGTTTTGTTTTGTTACTGTAGTTCGGTTAAGTGTTTGATAAGCGTATTCATGTGTGTTTGTGTGCTTAAGTGTTTTTTTTTACTGCACGTTAATATTTTATAAAAGACTAACAATCAGAACATTTGAGTCCTACTTGCAGCGTTTATATTTTTCGAATAATTTACACACCGCCGGCCGCCTTATGCCGCCTTATTTTCGAATTTTTCTTTTCACACTTCTTGGATTTAATTGTGGTCTTGCAACAATTTTTGTATATTTAAATGAAAAGTTACTCTTTTAAAATATAATGCCTTTCAACAAAATCTCTGTTTTCCTTTTTCATCAAGTCTATTGCTTTAACTAGGTTTTTTTTTCTCTTTTTTTTTTTCTCTTAAAGGATTACCTTTTAGTGTTTTAAGTTCGTCTTTGCAATCGTTTTGATTATGTTTCTAATAAATTTTTTTTTTGTTTAGGTTTTGAATTGACTGTTGTTCGTACCCATATATTGAAATGTGCCGCATATGGTCTTCGTTGTTGCACCCAACTTTAACCACTTGCTGAGACCGAAATCGATTAACTTTATGTGATAGTTTGCAGTTAATAGTATATTCTCCGGTTTTGCATCGCGGTAGATTAATCCAGCGTTGTGTAGAAAATCTAAAAATTTTTCAAAACATATCAATCATTTTCCAACATATACAAAGGATAGGAAAAAAAAAAGGTATACTCACCAAGCGCAAGTGCAATTTCAGCTAAGTATAAACGATAAGGTTTTTTAAAATGAATATTTCGAAATAGCCCCTTCGGGAGAATTCTAAACGAGGGTTTAAATTTTTTTTTCAAATTAAGGTTTTTTTGAAAAAAAAGAAACAATTTTTAGAATCAAATAGGGACAAAAAATTTCATATTTTTTTTTTTTTTTTTTAAGTGTTTAATTGGATGATAAGATTCCCTGTAGGAAGTTGAACTAATGCAGAAGTATTCTTCGACTACTTCCCAAATCAACAGTACTACTCGCTCGTAATTTCCCCGCCAATGCATTGAACTGTAAACTTTTACTCTGAGGTGCCATTCGAAAATCGACAGTCGCTTTTGAACTAGTGCAGAAATAGAGGCAACAGGGCCAATTCAGTAAATTTCTATATACGTTGATAGATGGGGACCGCCCCGCTGTCGTAGCTCAAGCTAGCGCGTCACCCGGATCCGAAGAACCCAGGTTCAAATCCCGGGCCAAGCGAACGTCGATTTTTTTTTTAATTATTACGAAAAATTTGAATCCTAAGAGGAATAAAAAGGAAATATATAAAAAAGAAAGGTTTCAAATTGGCAGAAAATGTTGAGCAAATTTGTGCAGCAAAGTTGTGAGACAGCATTGGTGAAGACTTGTTTTTCAATCCAATTATTTGAGTTTTTCGAAACATGTCATTCTTCTAAATTTTTTCGCCTGCGACAGGAATCGAACTCGAGCCCTTCATATTGCCAAGCGAATACGCTTTCACTACGCCACGGACCTATCTGACTCACGTACAGCAAATATATTAGATTAATGTTTTGGGCAAAATTGAATTGTTGAATATGCCACTAGTTAGGTTCTACTGTCCGTGTCTCTACTCGCGTACTAGTTCTTTTTCCTATACTCGAGAACTACTCGCTATGGCACAATTGACCCCACTCTTCCTACAGGGTTACTTTACTGTTCTCATATTAAGATACTTGACAGGATATAAGTTGCCTTTTCGAAAATTTTTGAGTAATTATATTAGTTTTTGTCTGTTTGTACGGGACAAAAGTATCATTTTCTGTGGAATGTTCCTCTAGCGAAATGTTATACAGCCCGATTTGGAATATTCCCGGGGAACTTACATTTCTCGAGACGAAAATTCTCATTTTTTTAATAGATAGGATAAAGAAAATTATGGGTATGGGTCAAATACCCATTTTCCCATTAAATTTTTTCCCCTAAATATTTCAAAAAGAACAAGTTTACTCTCGAGAAAAGTAAATTCGTTCACCGGGTTATTCAGAATCGGGCTGATAATAGATAAAAGTGAGAAGGAATATTTTAATAGCCGTATAGTGCATTTCCATATGGTGTTTAACTCGCGTTTAAGCGTTTAGGGCCCTAAACGAGGTGTTAAGCTCGTGTTTTGCCATACAAAAGTTAAACGCGATAACGAAGTGTTTATCTCTTAAACACCTCATAAACACTTTCATCGATAGGAAAAAAATCGATTTATCGTATCGGAATTTCATGCATATCTAACTGTCAAAAGAAAATCAAAACAAAAAACAAAAAAATTTGTTGCCAAAAGCAAAACTAAAAATTCCCTTCAAACTACAAAAAATTCCCTAAATTTTTTTACACGGAAAAATTCGAAAAAAATGTATAATATGCGCAAGGCATAATCTTGTATTGTATGATTCTTGGTAGAGTATCGATGCTGAACGATAGTTTTTTTTACCAAAAATAATAAAATTAAGGTTATAGGTCATGTCACAGAAATCGATTTCAAAACCGTGTAAAAATTATAATCCTCCTAAATTATTTCAGATATAGTTTTTTCTGGGTTTTCCACTTCCAACTCCACGAGACGAGACGTTTATTTTGTCGTTTTTATTGATCGACAAGAAACTATATTCAAAATATCTCTTAATATTTAAGAATATACCACAAATTCCCTACATTTTGCCGAATTTAATAATTCTGTCCCTCTTTCCCTTCAAGTGATTTTCCTACAAATGGCAACACTGCTTGCAATTGTAAATAAACAAACAGCTGTGAAACTTAAACACCTCGCATACGTGGAACCGCTCGAAGTGTTTAGCTAAACATCTCAGAGTTAAACACCATATAGAAACGCGCTAGTATTCTAAATGAATATTCCTAGAATATTCCTTTTTTCACCTAGAAATTTTTCTCCGCGGAAAAAGGAAGTCTTCTAAGCATCAATAAAGAAAAGAATGTGACGACTTTTACTAAAAAAATGTTCACCCATATTTGAAAATATTTCACGCGAACTTTTCCGACAGTTTCAATAGAAATTTGAATTGAAACTGGCAGAAAAGTTCGTATCACTTGCGGAAATGAAAATTGAACCCAATAGAATAGAATATTTAAAAAAAATCTGGCTTAAGGTAGACAGAAAGACTTTGAAACAAATGAGAGAGAAAAGAGCGAGAAAGCAATCACAGCTATTGGAAAATTTTTAATATGAAATTCAAGCTTCAATTCAAATGCCCATATTTTTTGGATTTATTTTAAAAATTTTTAAAAAAAAAAAAAATTGCATTATAAAGTTGAAATAAAACCAAAAGAATTTTTTGAGTGGAATAATTTAAAAAATTGGTCTGTTGAAAGTTTCGACGATACAAATTGCGTTTTGCTAAAAATTTAAAGCGCTTAAAAGAACCGCATTTTACTGGGCCAGATTCTCTGTCTCTGAACGATTTTCTCAATGAACAAAGAATGGAATCAGAAAATTGTAAAATTACTATATGTGGACTATTGTTAAAAATTTTTGCATTTTTTTTACTTTAATACTTTAGCAAAAAATTTGTCAATTGTTTTTTTTTGAAAGTTTTTTTGTTTAAAAAAATGGGAAAGGATTTATGGCGTGGTGAGGTTCACCCGAGAATGGTGACATTGTGGCGGTATCCCGTTTTTTTCATCTTCGCGTTACAAACTTTGATATCAGGCCGCCGTCCTGGACTTTTTCGATAAAAATTCCATTTGAAGTACTCTTAATGCTATTAAGAGGACATTTGCACGGTTAGCCTATTCGAAAAAATTTGATTTGTCTTTTAGGGGCATATGTAAAAAACAACTTAAATAAATGAAAAAAAAAATCGAAAAAAGTTTTCAATGAGAAACCTTATGCAAAAGTTTGACAAATGAGAATTTTTAAAAGAGCGGCAAAAATCAACATGGAAAATTTTTCAA